>VZTE01001193.1:83782-261895 GCA_013397775.1 Eulacestoma nigropectus
GTCCCACCCCCTCATTTCAAGGATGGCAGCGGTACGAGGAGAGCGGGCTGCCGGGGCCGGGGGCAGCGGGCCCGGGCGGCCGTGGGGATGCCAGCGGGGGTGCCCGGAGCGCGGCCCCCACGCTCGGGTCGTGGCGCAGCCATGGGAGGGAAACCCCTACGCGGGCCCGGCTGCCGCTTGGGCTGGTGCCCGGCGCCGGGCCTCGCGGGCGGGGGCACGGCAGGTGCCTCCTGCCCGGCCCCTTCCCGGGAGCGGCCCCGCTGTCCGGCCGCAGGTGCCCAGGGCCGGGCGCGCCGGTGCTGGAGAGCCCGGCCGAGGCGGTGAGCGGGAAGGCGAGGAGAGGCCGCGTGTGCTTAGTCACGGGCATCCCCTCCCCGGCGGGGCTGTGGCGGTGCCCCGAGCGCCGGCAGCGCAGGGTTCCCCGCGGAATGAGGACAGGCGCTGCCCCGAGCAGGGTGGGTGTCCAGGCCCCCGCCGTGGCTTCCTCCGGTGTGCGGCTGGCTCCTCGTCCCCACTCACAGGTGGGGAAAGCCGCTGCTCAGGGCGCTGAGGGTCACCTGCCCTGCGCTGTGCAGTAGGGCTCTGAGATTGAGACTGGGATTCCCCCGGCTGCAAGGTTTCCTGTGCAGCCGTCCCTGAACTTAAACCTCCTTGCGTGGCTTTTGGCCAGAGCGAATACCGAGAGTGGTGAAATGACACAGCGCGACCTACAGCAGCAGTGCACAGCATGGAGATCTCCGTGGAGTGGCTTGCGTGACAAGTTGCACCACTGGTTTGCCGAGGAGCCATTATAACATATATCTGCAGGCCTTGACAACCAAGTTGACTGTGTAGCAGAGCAGCAAGGCATTGCAAAAAAAGGTTAATGGTTATGAAAAGCTGGGATGTGAAATTCAACATGTGCATCTCAGAATAGGAAGTGATGATAGCTGTCAATTGAGTTGACAGTTTGCCTGTCCTAAGGTTGCTTGTCTTTGCTTTTTTTTGGTAGTGTTTAATTCCTTCATTTGGCTGTAAAGAGTAACTGCCAAAGAGTGCTGCTGCTCTCGGTGTAATGTGCTGAAATTTGTGCAGTGGGGCAGGCAGAAACATACCTGAGGAAGCAGCTTGGGATGGCTGGAGAGGAAGGTGGAGCTAGCAGTGGAGCCCAGAGATAGTTCAGTTGTGGTTCTGACAAATGTGCAAATAGGAGCTGTGTTTGCCTCATGTCCCTTGAGGAAGGTGTATGGATATTGCTGTGAATATTTCCTCCCACTAATAGATGCAGAAGAGGTTATTTCTGCCCTTTCATTCTATTGATTGTGATGATGATGATAGATGCTGTGTGCTCTTCATAGAATGGTGATTTGGTTTGGCAGAAGTTCAGGTAATGTTGTGATTTGATATGTGGGAAACATGTACTGTCTGTGATATTTTTATTTTTGAGTACTCAAATTCCAAGCTATGGAAAATACTGCTTTGTATATAACTGAGCTCTTATAAATCTAGTTTGTAGATTGGCTTTAGGCCTTGCAGATAGC
The DNA here is from genome assembly GCA_013397775.1 of Eulacestoma nigropectus. Lineage (NCBI taxonomy): Eukaryota > Metazoa > Chordata > Aves > Passeriformes > Eulacestoma > Eulacestoma nigropectus. The sequence goes on from VZTE01001193.1 coordinate 85,303, forward strand.
ATCATCGCAGTCATGGTAAACATATTTGTGCTGGCACCATTGTTGCTTCATTGGACACCATTCTGACCCAAAAGTTTGTATCTATACCTGCTGAGGAAAAGGTCTCCACTGAGGTGCCTTGCAATGACAGCATGTCTTTCAGCCCGTTATGGAGTACAAGCAAGAAATACAGGGTTAGATAGAGCACCAAGAAAACTGTATTCTCAGTTCAAATGTGTTGGATGTAAGATCCTTTCTTTCTAGGTTCTGTGATTAAAAGGAATAGGTTTACATGAGGATAAAAATTACCTTTGGTTAGTGCCAAAACTTCAGAGCGTGGCTTTTTGGTCAAAATCTCAAGGTTTGCTCAGGGGCAAGTACTTGACATCATCTGATACCAGAAGACAAACGTCCCATGCGACTTCAGCCTCATTGATGCTGGAGATAAATTCTTGAATCAGACTAGGATCAAACGTAATGTCAAGCTCTTTGGTTTGAGAGACTACTCCTTTATGAAAGGGAGTGTGTGGAGGAGGAAAATGTTTGAGTTAGTTATTGAGAATGAGCTAGAGCTCCCAAGAGAAAAAATAAAAAGCCACTTATAAAATTTGTGGTCTTTTTAACTACAAGTAGAAAACACTATCACTTCCCTTTTTTTCTTTTGAATAAATTATTTATTACTGCCTTTCCTTTCCCAGCCTCAATATTAAAGTTACATCTTTAAAAAGTATTGTACCCATCCCTAGAATTAATCTTGAGCACAGGCAGGCTAACTGATACTTCATCCCAGAAATACACTCAAGACCCAGATGTGCTGGGGGCTGCTGGAAGTATGTTAGATGGCTGAGTACTTCCTCAGTCTGCAGTCAATCACTGCATGTATGCGTGGTGATGCCTGACTTGCTTGTGTGGCAGGTTCTGACAAACTAGGAAAGGTCTGGCTTGACTTGTGTGAGGAGATAAGTGCATTGCTATGCAACATGGTGCTGTTTGTGTCCCAGAGTTTCGTTTTCTGTCCCTTCTTCAGGGATCTCCAGTTCCTGTTGTTCCTGTTCTATTTGATAAAAATAGTGGGTGCTTAGATGCCTTGGGGAAAAAAAAAACCCCAACACTAATAGCTTTAGCTGACTTCCTTTGTTGAAATCCGAAATAGATGTTAACTTTAACATGGAGGTTAGAACAGATGGCTTGCTGGCACTTTGTGTTATTTCCTGTTAAACTATTTTGCAAATCATTCTTTTAGTTGGTGAGAAAATTCCCAACCATATGATTTGATATCCTGATTTTAAACTGGTAACTTTTGGCACTGTGTAGTTCTAATTAAAACACGTTGAGGAAGCAAGTGTCTGTCACAAATATCAAAGCAGTAATATAAGTTCTGAGGTACTGGGATGTGAGTAATGGATAGGAGGTCTTGAGGCAGTTGCTGAAATGCCTTTCCTTCACAAAGAGTACCTGGCTACAGCAGGTCCATGGATAGGTCAACATGTGTGTTTAAAAGGATGATGTCATCCATGATCAAATGCTGGATCCAAGCCTTTTCACCTACTTGTAGAGTGCGGAAAGAATAAGAGAACAAATTGCTGCTAGGATAGGGAAAGCATAATTGAAAGAGAGAGAGCAAGCAACTACTCTTACAAGCCAGTATGTGCCAGTAACTCAACATAAGCCCTTCATTTCTGGTTGCTCCTGCATCAGACTTAATTGGTGTGCTCTCCCTTCCTTTAGGAGTGGGGTGGCTCTGAATGGTGCTTTCCCTTGTTAGCTCAGTAATCTGGCCAGGAACTGTTCTGTAATACATAGAGTTTGTTGCAGGTCTTTGGAGGTGTGAATATCCTGGTATTGCTGCAGCTTGATGTTCCTGATTCGGGGTAGCTGGCATTTTCTTCCTAGGATCCAAGTGCATCCTGTATCAGTGTAGTTCAGCAACCAGAAAATTTGACCTCAGATGTAAGAGCACTTCTTACTGTTAGGATGCTATGTTATAGTTATGTTTTAGGGTGGCAGCAATAGCAGGGAAATCTAAGCAAAACTTAATGTTGAAGTCCTCAAAGATACAGGCAATTAGTGCTACTGTTTCCTTCATTTTCTATGCCCTCCAAACCCTCTTCTTAAGCCTAGACCTAAGGACAAAATATGAAGAATATTCTTGGCTGAAAGAGCATAGCAGGTCCTTTTTGAGTTGCATTTAGACAGTGAAAATAGCTTTTATGGATTTCCAGAGTATTTCTCTGAAACACTTAATGTGCCACAAGTTGCCATCTTTGAAGAACATGCTGCTGTATAACAGCATGCTCTCAGGAAGAAGCTGCTAAGACCATGTTTAGCAATCTTGTCACCTGGAAGAAGTTTAAGCAAGTATTTAAAGTAGTTTTTAGTATTTTCTATTCCCAAGAGTGTGGACAGGCAGATGGGAAGGCAGCATTCCAGCAGCAAGGAGCCTGGAGGATGAGCTCTTGAGTCAGGCTGGGCCATAAAAGAGGGCCATATACATGCTACCACCTAACAGTGAGGGAGCTTTTGGTTCAAGTCCTGAATAGAATCTGAAGGCTTTAGTCTTACTAGGTTGATGTCAATATTTAAAGATTCTAGAGGAGGAAAAGTTAGTTAGTCACTTAGGTCAGATTCTGCTTCAGAAATATCTGACCCAAATTCTCTGACTGTAAGTGGATAAAGTGATGCTGATATGATTTGTTCTTATTTATGTCATCAGAGAACTTAGCTACTTTTGACTTGCATAACCATGGAAAATATTGGGAAAAATGCATATTTATATAATCTGTTCTTGCATTCTACGTAGAAATTACTTATAATGACAGTATCACAACACTTGCAGGAAGATTTGGTAAATACGTCTCAAACATGTACATTACTACTTTGCAAAGCCTTTATAGGATGACTTAAAGTCTTGAAATTTTGCTAAATAAGTGATTAGTGAAAAGGCTTAATATCTCATACATTTTATGAAACCTAGATGTGCTTTTCAGGAGGTTTTAATGGCTTTAGAGCACATTTTCCCGCTTCCATCGTCACTGAAGAGAACAAAGTGCATATGATAGCCTTATTGATTAAACAAATTTAGTGCAGCTTAGCGATCTGTGTTCCCTTGCCTCTTTTGCCCATACCTCTGCCTTAAACATGCATTTGAGGAATAACCTAGTGTTTAGGTAGACTTTACAGGAAGAAAACAAACAAACAAAAAACCCCCCACTGTTTTTTCTCTGCTTTTATAAAGAGAATCTGTTTTGGTCAGTACTTGAGACATGAAAGTCTGTAAGCACTGCAGACTAAGGTCTTCTCCATAGACACTGTCTAGCCTTTTACAGAGAAAAAGCATATTTGCTCCTAGATCTGTTACTGCATAAAATGAGTCTTTTCTCCTTGCAGCTATTGTTGAGGTCACTTAAAGTAGATCAGTTCCTACAGCTACTCATGTCCTTTAGTCAACATCTCAGAAACAGTACAGCAAACAGTTTCCATGTCTGCATACCTTTAAGTCAGCCTAGAGAGGAAATCAGCCTCTCTGCTCAGTCTAGTGAGGATGCTAATTGTGAAATTGACTTGCAAAGTCTATATTGACTGGTAGGTCACAGGAAGTTGTCTTGGATGCCATAGACGTAAAAGAAATTGGAAATGTCTCTTAGATGTTCTTGTTCATATAAGTGTTTTGCATCCCTCCTGTGCTCAAGCTTCAAAAATTTTGGAATAGATGAATTTAGCAGTTTGGAAATACAAGATATTTCTCAAAGGGAAGGTAATCATAGATATAGTTACACATCCTGAGTAGAGGTCAGTAGAGTATAATCACTGAAATACCTCATTCTTTCGAGTACTGCCAAAAATTGGGCATGTTATTAGAAAACAGAACAGATGGACTCAAAAGGAATGCATGGCTAAGACAAATGCATGAGGATACTATCATTTGACATCTCACTTCCTTGTAGCAAGACATCATTTCTAGGAGCTTATCCAAGCTCCCCCTTCACACTCTTCAAAGAACAGGATGTTAACCAGTCACTGGCTCTGTGAAAATGAATGAACTCATACCTGAGTAGGTAATTTAAAAATTAAGCCAGCGTTCCTTGATTGACAGACTGCAGGAAAATAGGCTTGGAAAGCTCCACAGCTGATTTTTGTCTCTGTATAAATTACTCCTTGACTATCTCCTTATTTTCTGTGCAAACAACTGATATTCATGTAACATGATAGAAAACATGCTTTTGATTCTGCTTTCTTGGATAACACGAGGGATTCACATGACCTGTATTGACAAACCATACGTGGTGTTAAGGACAAAGAACAAAACCAAGCAATTTCTATTCAGGAAGCAATACAAAGCTGTAACTATGCATGTGCAAACTGGGCAAGTTGAAAGTGTAGTTGATGAGGCACACTGTAAGGATGCCGAAATCATGTTGGAGAGGGATACACAGGAGACACAGAAGAAGATGAATACTGTATATGTGTCTGTAGGGATGGGGGCAATTAGCTGTGTGTTGGACAGGAAGATTGTTGGACTGACATAAAAGGTACAGCGAGCCCATCAGTGGGCACAAATGAAGGTGTTATTTCTAGTAGAGAAAAAGCAGAAAAATACTTAAAGCAGCTGCTGTTATAACTGTGATTCATTTCTGATTACATATGGCAGGGAGGTGGGTGTGTATGAAAGACTAAATTCAAGCAAAAATGAGAATATCTTTTAAAGTTACTTACAAAATTCACTGTTGTGGGAAGTCTGACTATCCAGTGCATGTAGTCATCTCTGCTTTTTTTGGAAAGACCAAGATGCTGGTTAACTTCTGAGTGGGGAGCATCTACAGATGTTTAGTGTTAGGGGTCAGCTTGTAGCTGTGGGCGTGTGGCTGTTCCCATTGATGTCATGGTGCTGTCTGCTGCTGGATGCACCCTGTTGACAGAGGGCTTAGATGATGGTAATCTTGTCAGTTCGTGCCCAGGAGAACTACTTGGAAGAGGCTACATGTATTGAAACTCATACATGTGTGCACTTACACATTCAGAATCATAGAATCATTAAGGTTGGAAAAGACCTTTAAGATCATCAAGTCCAAGTGTCAACCCAGCACCACCACAATGTTCATGACTAAACCACATTCTCAAGTGCCATATTCATAGGTGTTTTGAAGCCTTCCAGGGATGGTGACTCCACCTCTTCCCTGGGCAGCCTTTTCCAATGCTTTAGAACACTTTCAGTGAAAAAAAAGTTTCCTAATATCCAATCTGAACCTCCCCTGGCGCCACTTGAGGCTGTTTCCTCTTGTTCTGTCACTTGTTACTTGAGAGAAGAGGCCAACCCTTTCAGGTGATTGTAGAGAGCAGTAATGTTCCCCTTGAGCCTCCTTTTCTCCAGGCTAGACAACCACAGATCCCTGAGCTGGTCCTTGTTAGACTTGTGCTCCAGGCACTTCACAAACTCCATTGTCCTTTTCTGAACTCCCTACAGCACATCAAGGTCCTTCTTGTCGTCAGGGACATAAAACTGAACACAGGATTTGAGGGAGGGCCCTCACCAGTGCCAAGTACAATCACTCCCCTGGTCCTGCTTGCCACACTATTGCTGATATGAGCCAGGATGCCGCTGGACTTCTTGTCCACCCCTGCGCGCACTGGCTTGTGTTCAGCTGCTGTTGACCAGCACTCTAGATCCTTTTCTGCTGGAGAAAGGATGCAGGGTAGATTTCCAGCCACTCTGCCCCCTGCCTGTAGGACTGCATGGGGTTGTTGTGACCCAAGGGCAGGACCCAGCACTTTGCTTTCATGAACCTCACACTGTTGGCCTCAGCCCATTGATCCAGCCTGTCCAGATCCCTCTGCAGAGCCTTCTTACCCTTCAGCAGAACAACACTCCCATCCTGCTTAATGTCATCTACGAACTTGCTCAGGGTGCACTCAATCCCGTCATCCAGGTTATCAGTGAAGATACTAAACAGGCCTGGCTCCAGTACTGAGTCCAGGGGAACACCATTCTCTGGGCCCTGTCATCCAGCCAGGTTTCTCCCCAGCAAAGAGTATGTCCACCCACACCATTGGAAGACAATTTCTCCAGGAGAATGCTGTGGGAAACAGTTATAAAGGATTTACTAAAGTCTAGGTAGATTACATCCAGAGCCTGCCTTTCATTCACTAAGCACATCACCTCGTGATAGGAGGAGATCAGGTTGGTCAAGCAGGACCTGCTTTTCATAAATCCATATGGCTTATGGCATTTGGAATTTGGGGTCTAGTTTTACTTATTCTGCCCCAGTACAGGGTAAACAGATCAACTGGCCTACAAAGCAAGAGGTGGCCAGCTCTTCCTAGAGGGAAGGGTGGTGGTTCTTAAACCTTTTGCTGCAGCAGCCAACTGAAAATGAACCACCTTTGGTTTGGGGAAACAGATTCCCAGGATGATCTTGAAAAATGCAAGATGCTCTTACATCTGTATTGCTGGATATGTTGCATTATGGATATAAATACGTATGTGGATATAAATTCTTATTTAGCCTTTCAGAGGACTTCTAGCTTTTTGGACTGTATTCTTGAAAAGGATCACTAGATGAGAAGACCTCCTTAAACTGAAGACTTTCTCATTTTTTGGCCATTCTAGTTCTTCCTTACTCATAAACTTGTCCTTTTATGTGGTTAGTGGTTGTTTTGAGATGAAGAAAAATACAATGTTTGAAGGTTTATACTTGGAGATCTGCATTAGTTCCCTCTTGTCACTCACTCTGAGATTAAACTAAATTATGCTCTAAGACTTGGAGTGCGTTTGAGTGATCTGTAGCTATTTTCATGGTGCTAACATTGTTGCAAATAGTTTCAGTTCTTTCTTTTAAGGGTATGGCTTTAAGTGTATCACAAACCTGCCCCATTGGGAAAAGAGTGATGGATTTTGAAGTAAATGACGTCTTGGTCTTTCCACTTGATGAGGTTGTAGTTGATGAATAAAGAATGATCTCTCAAAAAAGGCCATTCTTCATCTGCTTTTGTACTACAGGGTAATGACTCACACTTAAAATGACATCAGAGATGGTCTAAGAGATTGTCCAACCTCTACAGCAGCCCCCTGCCATTGTGCCCCTGGGGGTCTGTCAAAGCAGGGCTTGGCAGCCAGGGCTGTCCTGCCACCCCAGCCAGGACAGTTGCAGCCGAAGACACTGAGGCAGCCCCGGGCACTGGGGGGACAGGCTCAGGCTGGCTCAGGATGTGCAGGTGGGCCCAGGGCAGGCAGGGCTGTGCCCAACTGGTTCCTGTCCCTTCTGGGGTGGAGTCTGATGGCCCTGGGTGGCTGACATGGAGCCCTGGGCCAGGAGGGCCAGGCAGGGCTAGTCAGGCATGGTGGTGACCCTGGGGCACTGGCAGCAGCTCCTTGAAACAAACTCCTTGGCAAAAGCCATTACTTTCTGTAATGACTCTTCCACAAAAAAGTGTTCAGAAGGAATTTGTCAGTGCTCAGCTGAACCATTGTTCCCGCCCACTTCCTGATGGCTGTGGTTCTCTGTACCCTGTGCCTACAGCTCAGGCTGTTGGTCAACAGCCCTCCTGTCAGCCATGGAGAGCCTGGCTGCTGCCACAGAGCAACTGGGAGATAGTGCTGTCTTGTCATTACCTTTGTTTCATAGGTGCCCTGCAAGTTCTTTTGGTTCAGATTACCTTCAGTTTTTATGTCTTGTGTATGAAACAAACCTTATGGGGGTTTTGGTGCACAGAGCAGTTGTGCAAACTTAGGAGTTAGCTGATCCTTGTGGAGGCCCACCATGGTCACTGTGTTCCATGACAGACTTACTGCCGTGTTTTCTGCAGTGAATTGGAGGCAAATTATTGAGGTGGGAACCATCTCCGCAGTACTCTCTGAGTTTCACATTGTGCTTTGCATTACACTACATCTGTTGCAACAAATCTTACAGACATTAAAATATATAGTGGGGTGAAGCAGGCAGATGCAGAAGTATCTGACTGGATAAATACCATCTAATCCCCATCAGGTATTCTCACTAAAATTGTCATTAGTTAAAATGCCATTTTGTCTCCATTTGAATTGGATAGGTCTGACCCACTATCTCCAAAAATGTGTAGCATCAAGATCTGTCAAAAGCTTAAATGTTCTGATGGGACATGTTGACTTTTATTTAATTTCATTTAATTTCATTTATTTTTGTTTTTAATTTAATAAGAACTTGAAAGCGCATTCCTGAATGGAGCTGGACTTCTTGAATTTGTTTATTAAACCTTTAGATTACATGAAGTTGGGAGTGGTTCCGTGTACACTGAAGAGCAAGCTGAGAACTTCCAAGGTTCTTGATAGCCTGAAATAGTCTGGTGCAAGGACCACAATGGCATGATGCAAGAGGGAAATGCTTAGTATGAAGGCAGCACTGACTAACAGCAGAAGTGGAAAATGGAGGGGAAGAACTGTCTAGGTGGAAAAGGAACTGGTGGTTGAAGCTGAACACCAGAGAAGTGTGACTCAGTGTCACGCTGTTGTGAAAAGGCAAACATCCAAACAGAGTGTACAAGACTTGAAATGAGACTGTTTTGCCATTTAGGAGACAGAGTCTGGGTTGCCAACCCAGGTGAGAAGCATGTAGTTAAATATGAAGAGAAAGGACAGAAGCAGAAAATCTATTAACTTAGCTGCCTTTTAGTATTCTGGTTTTAAGCCAAAGGGCCATATGGGTAAGTAAAAGAGCTATTATAGGAAAGGGAATTATCTGCCTTACCTGCTCTGAAAACTAAATATGAGGAATAATGGGTATAAATTGATGGATAATTGAATCAGACATGATAGAAACTCTCACACAATGCAGTGGTGCAGAAGACAAATGTGTCACTGAAAACCTAAGAACGAGTGTCATTAACCTGTTATATCTGTTGTAACAGACTGACACCCAGTATGTGTGCTGAATGGGAATAGGGGCCTTGAGTATTTGAGGATTAGAAACAAAAATATATACCAAACGGCAAGATTCAGGTTTTTTTCTGTCTTTGTCACAGGTATTGCAGTTTCTGGTGTCCTGTCCTGGGACTCTTGAAGCTTTCTCCATTATGAACCTCATTAGTTGCCTTGAGAATGAAGCCAAAATCCTTGCCCTAACAGCGGAAACAGGCCTAGGTTATCATGAATCTCTGTCATGAAAATTACTCTGGCTTCACTTCCTCCTTCTTCCCCTTCATCCCCCTTTTATTTTATTGAAGAGCTTTTTTTTCATCTTTCTGTACAAGGCATGGCTGTTTCTGTTTAAGAGAGGCATGAGTACAGCCAGCAGTACCAAAACTTGTAATCCCACTAGACTCAGGTAAATTCAAAATACACTGAACTATGTTAAGTTCAAATAGTAGTCCAGGCACTTAACTGCTTTCTGGGACAGATGTTGGGTGTAAAATATTCAGCTATGGATATTTTTTAATTGGTACTGTCAAAGTGGGTACTGAATATAAAATGGTCCTAGAAATATGAAATGGACTTGACCCTGTTAATGCTGTTGTTGAGATTGTACCAGTTTGTAACTCTCTCTTTTTTTTTTTTTTTTCTGCTGGCTATCTCTCCCTGAATCAATGAAAAAACAAGCTAAGTGAGCATAAGTTTTTTTCTAAAAGCAGCCATTTTTATCATATGATGAAGCAGAAAGTTTTGATAGCATTTTATGGACATGTATTGCAGTAGAGTGAGCGAGATGTCAAAATAAAAACCGTGCCTTTTCTTGAGGTCTTTTGCCAAAAGGTTGACTCAGAAGGGGTCTGAGTATTGACCTGGAGCAGCTTGACATTGAGCAGTGCTCTGCCAATTGTTCTGTCAGCTTTCTTCCTAAGATAAAACGGCAATGGGATTCTTTTTTTTTAAGCTGAAATGGGCAGCTAAAGGGAGAATCCTTCAGCACAATACTTTAATTAGAAAAGGAACAAGAAATAAGTGTAACAAAAGCTGCTCAAAACTTTACTTTCAAGCTTTCAGCTTCTACTGAATCGTTTTAATCTGTACTATAACCTCTTCCTAACCTGCCCTTCTGTGTTACAGCATTTAGATTCTCTAATTGTATTTTGCTTCCTAGAATCTTCTCCTGTCATAAAAATGAACATTTCTCTTATATCTTAATATAGATTCTACCAATACTTCACATTTTAACATCTTGTTCTTAGTCACTATGAAACTTCCTTTATTTTATTCTCTGGGCTCTGCTGGGTGCCATGTCTCCACTGTTCCTATTAAAATTGCAGGTAGTCAGGGGCAGGAGTTCATCAAATTTTGCTTCTTAGTAAGCCAGGCTTTGTGCAATTTTGTTCTGCCCCGTGTGCCCAAGTCCATTCTTGTGGGAGGAGAAGGTAAAGGTCTTCCACATACTGAGTTCTCACCTAACTTATGGGAAAATAGCTGATAGGGTGACAGCCTTTTGCATTGCCCTTGCTGAAAAATGGCTTGCTCGTGTTCAATCCTTATTAGACAGCACATTAGTAGTGAGAAAAGCCTGTAGGCTCCAACAGCATCTCCTGTGATGAAAAAGCAGGTTGGTGTTGAGAAGTGAGGTCATGTGAAAGCAGACTCTGCCTGTTCTTTCCTCATAGTGTCGCATAAAGGTAACAACTGGTACTTCTAACATACCAAAATTATGACCAAGTGCTCCTGACCACATTGCTCAGCCAGCCTGCTACAGCCGATGTTCCAGATCTGCTTTTGTGGGAGACACAAAATGTGAACTGTCACACCCACCACAACATCAAATGTAGCATTAAAAAGCTGGAAGGAACACAGTATGCAGCTCAACAAAATTTGAGTTCTGATCTAATAGTGGTGTTTATTTATGGGTTTGGTTATCCCATGATTATTCAGTCCTTTTGGATGAAGGTTGCGCTTCAGGAATGTCAACTGCCCCTGCATGGAGTTTTGAGTTAGCATTTTATTGTGTCCGAGTTTTGAATGCATCTGTGCTCCTGCTGCCCAATAGAAGAGACCAGTGCAGTTCTAGAGGCTAATGCACATAATAATGGGCCCAATTCTTTATAGCAAGGACTTAAAGAATAGTCTCTCTTCTCCCTCACCTGTATTGACAGGAGTGGGGATTGTGTCTCCTTTGTCTGGTTCTTCCCTTGCTTTGTGAAGTGTACCCTGTAGTTCCTTATCTGCCAGACATTGGTTCTAGAGGCAGGAGGATGTGACCACAATTAAGTGATAGTTTCTGTAAAGAAAGCATAATGTTATGGTTTTTATAAGCAGTTTTGGTGTAGCTATTGCTTTTCTTTTCCTCTTTAAGAGTAGCTGAACTCAATGTTCTGCATACTGGTGGAGCTTGAATGCTTCCTGAAGAAAGGAGACACAAAGATTTCTTTTAAGTTTTGCTTTCTCTGACTACTGCTGTAGAGAGTCATTGTTAGTTGCCTTGTTTGTAATTTAGAAGAGAGAGGAGAAAGTAAGCAAGCTTTTAAACTCAAGTAAGAAAAAAGGTTTTTTCTAAGCAGAGTTTTAAGCATCTCTTTTGCTGTGTCTTTGAGGACTGCATACTATACTTGCCAATACTCATTCTTTTGCAGTTATTTCTGTGTTTTATTATGGACTGCATCACTTGACATTATAATACTTATACCACCAAGTCATTTGTTTGGAGCAATCCTAGCCTAGAAGAAATATGCTTAATCTCGCTTCAAAAACGTGCACTTCAGTGTAGTGTTGCACTGATGCCTAGGAAAAATTTGATTGCTGTAACTTAAGGTTAAGTATCTGCCTCAAATGCTTTCTGCTGGGCTGGATCTGAAAAGACCCTAGAAGAGGTTACTGTTGTCAAACTGTAGCCTCAAAATTTTCCTTAAAGAGATTCCTTTTGATGTTTATTGAAAGTACAACCTGTTTGCTTCATATCCCCACAACAACAGAAAGTTTGGTATCAGATCTGAGTGGTAGGAAATAACATTAAATCCCCTGATCAAAAGGAAAAATCCATGCTTCCTGAAGAACATGATTTCCAATTTGCTTCCTAAGGTTTGCGAAGAGTGACCAAAATCTGTGGTGGTCATAAGGCCTAAGAGGGAGGACAAAGGGGCTGTAGGATAGACTACAGAGAATTTTTGTAGTAAAAAGACATTCCCCTTTTTTCCTACCACTACATATATTGCATCCTCAGTCTTGCTTTTAGGATTAATAATTTGCATGGCTGACTGTAGAATGAGTGTCTGCTCTGGAAACCTATTTCTGCTAGAGAAAAACACAAGGCTGTTACACATCCTTTTGAGTTGTGAGTGATGCAAATTAAAATTCAAAGGAGTGTGTCAAGGGATGTAAATATAGTGCATTATTCTTTGACTCCAGAGATGCATATAAGCATGTGCATAGGTGGTACTAATGGTATGTGACATATGACTTGAAGGGTATGTATTTCTTCAGTGGCATGAAAAGTGTTACACCAATGCAGGACCTCTGACTGATACCACCACTCCCTTGTTCTTACAAGAAGACAGTTTTCTAGGAGGACAAAGGGAAATGACTCCTTTTTATATTGGTAGATCTGCTGAAGCTTATAGGATTTGAGCACACATTTGGCTCTCTGCTAAAGAGAGGGTGAACTGTGTCTGCTAGGCTGCTTTAGTCCTGAATGCAGTTACTAGAGAACTCTAGGGCGGTGTTCCCCCATAATTTTTGATCATTCACCTCTATCAGTAGAAGCTTTTTCAACAGGTACCCTAAATCTATGTATATTTATTTATACATTATATACTTTCACTACTGTACTAATATACTATGTACATTGTAAAGCATACACAAAACCAGAATTTAAACCAGGATGAAATAAAGATGAAATTACCACTATTTAATTTTTTTATTTTGTCTTTGTTAACAATACAGAAAAATATTTTCTTCCAGCACCCCAGTAGATTGTCTTGTGCAGCACCCCATGTTGGAAAGAACTGTGCTAAGTTCATGTATGACCAAGCAGATGGTGCCTGGATCTTGGCAAAGAGGACTGTGGTCATTTGTGTCCAGCTCTGACAAACTGCTTCAGTCCAGTCCCAGAAAGAGAATTTCTGTAAAGTGATTTGAATCTCCCTGACAGGGATGCTACCAGACCCAGATGTAGTTGTGATGAAAAGCCTTATGTTCACCTGCTTTCTCCTCCCTAAATAAATAACATTCTAGCTTGCCTAGTAGGCTTGGGGTTTTGATGACACAAGGCTGTAAAAACTCCAGGCCCAGTCTTGCTAATAATAATCTGAAGGCTTTTTTTACCCTCCACTAAAACATCAATGGGGGTTATAGCACTTCAGGCCTAGTAGAATCTGGACCTTAAGGAAGGCATGTAAAAAGTTCTTTATGTGGAAGGTAAAATGCTGCCTTTTCAGGGCCATTCACAATGAGAAGGAAAGGAGCTGCGTCAAAGATGATGGAAGAAGCTGGTGCAGTTTCACAATAGGTCTCTTACTTTTCTTAATTTTATTTTATGAGGCAGTGAATATAAAGAATGAATGGAAAGAAATGTTGTTTAAATGAGAGCTTTGTGAACATAGCAACAAATGGCTGAGGAACTGGAAGGGCCATGTGAAGGAGCAAATCTGTCTATAATACAAAACCAACTTTAGCAGTTAGGTCCAGAAAGCTTAGGAAGTGGGAGGCTCCCTGTGGAGATGTATGATCTTCTATGTTTGCCTTACTTTTTCTGCACACAGAGCCAAGAGAACAATGCAAGACAGCACTGACAACTGGAGGCTCTCAGATACCCCTTTCCCAGGGGATTCCATACTCAAAGAGTGCTTAAAAACCAAATCAGAAAACGAAAGTAGTTTTGGAAACAAATAAGCATGCTTAATACCACAGCTGCAATGCTGTTACCCTGACTGGAGCAGCAGCATATGCTGATTTCTCTCAGAAAGCAAGTTGACACTAGGATTTCTGATGGATGAACACTTGTTGAGGCATCATCTCAATGAGGGCATGAAGGAAGATCTTACCTTTCTGTAAAACATAATGGTAAAGAGGCAGAGATGCTTGGATGTCAGTAACAATAAAGGGAAAAAGAATTTTGCCTTGTGAGAACAGTGACTTGTTTAAATAAGTCTCAGTTGTTACGTAAGTGGAGACGGTAAGACATCTAGAGAATTGAATTTTCCTTGTAGAAAATGTTGTGGTACTGGATAAACACCAGTGTACCCCACACAGATGTTGGGCACTTCCTTGCCAATGTGGAGTGTCCAAGGCAAGAAAGTGACTTGCAAAAGCAGCTCAATGTGAATTGTTTCACATCTGCTGTGTAATTCAGTTGATTTTGATGGCCTGGCTGACTGGTCTGTACAGAAGATTACATTTCTGCCTTTGCACACTTACAGAAATGTGTATGTCACCTTACTGGTGTTTTGATTTTAAGCCCATAGATTCGAATCCATGCTTTAAGATTTTGAATGCCTCTTCCATTTTGTTTAGAATGACTGAAGAGGGTGTAGATGTGGCATGCTCATACCTGTGGATTGTACAAAAAGAGCAGGGAATACAAGTTACAACACTTTTGTGTAACATTACTCTGTCTTCAAAATGAAAGAGAAGAGCAGCAGACCTCCTTCCCCAGCAGTTATGGCATGTGATCTGCGTTTACCTGCTAATTAGGTATTCCTTGACAAAAGGAGAAAGTGTGACTGTCGATCTCAATACTGTGTTAATTCACATGGGTCAGTGCTTGGGATCAAGGGAGAGAAGTGGAACAGGACCCAGAGGGGGCTGGAACATCTAATTTTACTTTTTGAACAGCCGCAGGCTGGCCAGGCATAGGTGCAGATCTTTATTCTGTGACTTACAGCTGAATACCATACAGATGGACATATTGCTAACCAGTGCTGGCCCTGCTGCTTGTGTTATCTGACAGCTATTCCTTGTCTCAGAACATGTGACCTTAGAAACAGCAGTTGTAGACTTGAAAAATTCATATTAACATACGCCTCATCACTTCAGTGAAATGCCAATGGAATGGGAAACTTTGAGGTGTGACACTGTCTCAAAAACGCAGGAGGAAGGGTGGGGAAAGTGGCAGAGAAGTGGAGCCTAGGGAAGGTTGAGGTCAAATAAGAGCAAGCAGCTGGGGAAGGCTGGGAATGTGCAGAGTGGAGCAAAGGAAAGCAGGGCAGAGGTCCCAGTGACAGCCTGAGACATGATACACCAGAAAGACTGATGATATGGTTAGCTGGAGATAGAAGAGCATATCAGTCACAGAGTCAAACATTCAGGGAGGCTGACTTCCAGTTCCTGGACTCAGGAAATAATTACTGTAGCTTGATGGGCAGGCAGTTTGGAAGGGAAGTACCACTTCTCTCTGAGAGCAGTCAAAAGCCACTGCCCTTCTTTAAATGAAAACTTTTCCAGTTACTTGTCACCAAAATAAATACACTCCATCATACGAAATTGTAAGCCAGCCTGATATGAAAACAGCAGCTTACATCTTTTCAGTTTAAGACAATCAGTCTGTAATTATATAAGAGCATGTGGGGCAGGACATGAGGCCAAGGTTTACACAGCAGAAAAACATAATGGAAACTTCCGTATTACTGTGTTAGTAAAACTTTACCTTAAGCATGCAAATTGACTTTGCCTAGGGCTTCTGATCAGTCATTGGCTTTTGTTCCAGGCAGATTTTTTCAAATTGTGAAGGATTTAGCTCTGGTGTAGTCATCCAAATATCTGTTCTGAACCCTGCAGTGAAGACTGCATTCTTCTTCTGTCAGAAGACTATAGCTGGGAAATGTGAAGTTCCAGTCACTGAGGTCTCCAGCTATAAATATCCTAATCTGTGGTTACAGAGTGGGAAGCTATTATTTCTGTTGTGATAATGCCCAGAAGCTTCTGTAGAAATCCTTAACGTGAAGTGCTTGGGACTTTACAAACAGAAGGACGCGTTTTGCAGTAGTTATTCCCTTGTTACTAATTTAAATTTACCCTGCAGGTGCATCCTGTATAATTATACCTGCAGATTCAAAAATATGGTGTTTGGGTGTGTTTTTTTTTGATAACAGAGAGATTTATTTGCTTTGTCTTTCATTCCACTACTTAGTATGACCCAGATTTCATCACCAACAACCTCTTTTTTTTTTTTTTTTTTTTTTTTTTTTTTTTTTTTTTTTAACGTGAACACATCATGAAATTCTTTGAAAATCTCAGCTGTATGAAATCTCTGTTGGTGCTAGGTCCACGATGAGAAATACAAGCTACTTTCTCCTTTTATAACCTAAAGTATGTTCTTACAGTGATTCATTCTTATGAGATCTTTCAGCTTTTATTGGTTCGTATGTTGGCAGCCCCCAAGAAGCCTGGACAAGTTGACCTGTAAGTGTAGCTGTGATCTGGTGTTCTGGGTGGCTACTAGTAAGCAATGCCTGTGTGGTGACCTCCAATCCTTTCCCTGCCTGATCTCAGAATACGGCACACTAAGCCTGTGTTTGAAGAGGTGGGCACTGGCTCCAGAGTGACAAAGGATCTCGCCTGAAAGGCTGTGGGAGAAAAGTACACAATGCCTTTTTCTGCAAACCTAGTTCCGTGGGCTGGTTCCTGCTCCTCTTGTGCCCGCCAGCTGTGGTGGAAGCTGGCTGCTGGGAGCAGGGCAGTTCCGCAGGCTGCACGCAGTAGCTGGGCAGAGGTTGCGGGAGTGGTGCTGTGTTGCAGCTGCTGAGGGTGAGCAGTGCTGTGCCACTGAGGACTCCACCCTGACTTCATGCACTGCTTAGCTCCGAGTTGTGTTTCTGGCTTGCTCTCTGCAGATGCAACTCCCTGAAAACTTTCCCCTGGGGTACAGTGGCTTGTAAACATACTTGTGTCACACTGAAGTTAACGCGGGCAGTAGAAGTAATAAATCCCATCTTTTTCATAGGTGACTGCCTTTTTTTTTCACTCTTAATTGTTGAAGAAGTGCACTGACGTCTTAAAACTGGCAAGTCGTGGGTTTATAAGAGTTATTAGGAAGCCTAAGCACTTGCAGTGCTGTGGAGTGTGTTGTGTATCCTGCATGTGGTAAGAGGGTTAGGGATGTGGATGTACATGGTATATAGAAGTCATTTATTGAACTTTCCAGCTGCTTGCCTGTTTTGAGTTGAGATGTTCAGACAGCCTGCAGCACTGGTCACTTCTTAGGGCAGGCAGAACAAGGATGGAAAGAGACAGTCTAGCAACAGGGGCAGGACTAAAAGAGCAAAAAGAAAACAAAAACCACACAAAGTGATATTGTGCATGTGTAAAGGAGTCCTGACCCTAACAAGGATTGCAAATACATGACCTCCACTTTGCGTCTTATGTGTCCTAAGAAAATATTAAGACTTTTATCTGCCTCTAAGCCTAATGCACCAGCAGAGAACATGTGGCTTGTCCCAAGATTTTTGAGGGTGTTGGGGAAGAACATGGAGAATATAAAGCAAGGGAATTACAAGTTAAAGAGCAGGTGTGTAAGTGCAGATGCAATATGGAATGATGAGAGCTCCTTTGCCTCCTAGTCTGCGGTGATGACAGCAGAGAAAACTTTTCTTACTGGGCAGTTGATGAAACTCACCTAGAAATGCAAGTGCACGCTTTCCTACAGAGAGCAGTAAAATCCAAGGGAGGCTGGTACAACCTAAAAGAAACAGGTTTGAAAAAGCCTGAATATTATCCCCATGCAGCTCCTGTCACCAGCCTCTTTGGCAGATTCCAGGTTTTGAGTTCTTCTAGCAGAGCTGCAGCATCACCCTGCTCATCACCCTCTCCCAAGTGGGTGCTGCAGTAGGTGCTTAGTTCTGTTAGTGAGAAGTAGCACTGAATACTTTGGGGACTATGTGCTTACCCTAACAACTACTCTCTGTCTTCTCCAGGAAGAGCCTGTTGCTGCTGGGAAGCAATTGCAGAGACCAGTACTGTAGCTACCTTAGCTCATGTGGGATGGAGATGAATCATTAGGAAGTTCTGTACTGAAATTAATGTTCATGTCTGATAAAGTTATCTCTAATGCTTTAGTGAACTGTCTGGATTTCTGGTTGCTATATATATATATATATATTTTTTTTTTTAGTAACTAATTTTTGAACGAAACAGAAAGCCATTTCTTTGTGAGACTTGCTCAAAAACGGGGGGTTCATTTTTCAATGGCCTATGTGTGTTGTATGTAAATGGCAGTTGATGTGAAGGCTTTCAGCATCTCATTAGTTGGGTCATTTGCTTATTGACTTTTATTTACAAAAGATAAATATTCTGATGATTTGCTTGGAAAACATAACAGGCTATTTTTCCTCCTTCAAACACAAAAGCCCTACCTTTCAAGGCAGGGTCCTCACATCAAATATTGCTGGTGCTTATTCAGGTGGATTTTTATTTCGCATTTCTGGAAAGGAGCAAGTTGCATGTGGGTAATGATATTTGTGAACAGTGTGCACTAGAACAGACCAGGAGCCTGGGACAGAAAGATGGGATGGTGGGATTGCACCTGCAAGAGTTGCCAGTGCAGAGGAGGGGTCCTCCCATAGAACCATCCCAAAGCAGTCTTCTGGGATTTAGTTATGAAGGTCACCCTGCTGGTAATGGAAGTTGTGCTGACGTAAAACTATCCATGCTGCTTTGTACAGTTATTTCATAAATGTGCACAGCTGTGCCTACAGACAGATGTGTAGCTGCTACGTGATCTGCTAAAAGCTGTATTACAGATGGTGTATGAAGTCAGCACATCGATGGTTGTCTCTAATCTGCTAGATATGCCCAGTGTCAGCTGGGCTGCCAGGAGCAGTGCAGGAAAATGCTAACAGAAAACTACAGTGGCAAAAGAGTGCAATGGACTATTGCCATGGAAGCTGCTGCAGAAAGAATTCTCCTGAGGAAGAGCATATGCAGTCCCACAGCTAAATAATGTGCAAAGAATTATGGAAACCGACACAATACGGTACTGCTTCAGCGTTGACTCTGCTGCTTTAAGGTCTTTGGCTTTTGGAAATTATTTTAACCATAAGACTTTGTTCCAGTGTTTTGGGAGGTTCTGTTGGGTGTTGGGAAAATGGTGATTGGTAGGTTGCAAGATCTCACCACAGAAATTAAGTATATGATTAAAGGTGTCAACATCAGCTACAGTGGGCTTTTTATTCTTTTTACTTGTCACAGCTTGAAAGCTTTGTAGCTTTAAAACATGATGCTAAACACAAAGAAATACTCTCTTAATTAAACAGTTTTTTGCCATGGCTTAAATCTACAGAAAAGCACACTTCCATGGAAGACTGCCACAACATGTCTGGCATGTTCTCCTTCTCAGACCAGTGCTGTTGGTGATACAACATACATTTAGTCAATGGGAAAGGTGTAAGACCTGCATGCTTGGTCTCTTGAAAATGCCCCAAAATTTAATTGTTCTTCTACAGTGTCTTATCACGCAAGGTAATCTGCTGAGTGACAGTCAAAATTATTTACCCTTGGTATCCCAGTCTCGATGCCCCACTGAAGTTCTTCGCCTTTTCCAGGCTGAGCTGCCAGCACACGGCAGTATAGAGGAGGAATGGGCAGGGTGCCTTGGTTATCACCCTAGTCTTTGGAAGGTCACCATCACATCAGGGGAGGAGACTGTCTTGTGTTTGGTGGAACAAGTGCATTACTTGTCCCTGACCTATGCCAGGTTGCCCAGCTACACTTAAAGCTCAAGGGTTTTGCTATAACGCTTAAAAAACTGAATGACAGCCTGCATGCAGTACACAGCATGGAAACAAGCTGAATTGCAGAAAGTTCCTTAGTTTGCTAAATAGTTCATTAATTTTACTGTTTAATTTAAATTTTACTGTTTGGTTTACTAAATAAGTTCTTTATTTAATTTATCATTAACTCAGTGCTGCTTCCTGCAGAGGCCAGGGACTCTTAGGACCAGAGTCAGCATGGAGCAGCTCTGTGCTGGTTTTCAGTCCACTTTCATTTGTCCTTGGATTGCTTCTAGACACAGTTCTTAATGCTCTCTATGGATAGAAGTCAGACTGCAGTCTGTGGATCGCTTTATTGCTGACGCTGTGAAGAAAACAATCCTTTTTAATGCCGGGGAGGGAAGAGAAAGTGGCCTTTCACAGAAGCTGTTTGGAACAATTTTTTGACTACGGTTATTATGTGCAGACGTGGAGGCATTGTCAAAGGTTTATTTATAAGGTTGGAAGAGTGCAGTCAAATCACACTTTGCTAAATAGCTTGGAATAAACTTACTGAAACTGAATGTAGAGCAGAAATGCGGCTACTTAGCGCCCACACAAGGGTGTAAAGTAAGTTTCTGTAAAGGTGACCTTGCAAAACCTTACCCAGAAGCATGGGCTGCTGAGTGCGAGCCCTTATAGTCTAAGAAGAGACCATCTTTGGAAGGACTATGTCCAGTTTCTTCTTTCTAAGCCAAGAGTGTCTGCTTGGGAGTTGTTGACTTTTTTAAATTGCCTTCTCCTAGACTGGCTCTCAGCTCCAAGCAATGCCACAGTATGGATCAAGTTTTCATCATTTATATTGAATTCTTGTGCAAGGCAGTTGTTAAAGGAAACTAAGATTTATTTACCAGAATAACAGATGCAGACATCTACTTGCCCAAAATACTGGTCAGAACCACAGCTAGTATAAATTAGGATGATGCCTTTGACTTAGCAAAGTAGGCCTGTCACTGAAGCTTTGGTAGCTTTTTCTAATGAAGATGAACAAAAACATGCAGCTTAATGTCCTAAAGATGTGGATACTTGCTGCCCGGTTCCTACAGGAGAGCAGTCTCTGAAATAAACTGGAATAAAACTCAGAAAAGAAGTGTTATGTGAACTTACTTCAAGCTGTCTTGGCAGGCTTGTCATAAGGCCGTCAAACCAGCTATGGTTTGGGAATGGTCTGATGTACATTTCTAGGCCATTAAGAATAGAGCTGAAATGAAAACTGATATTCTGGCAAGCCAGATGAGCTCCAATGCTTCCAAAGGTTGCATGAGGAAACTTAGTGTAAACAGAAATCCTGAAAAAGTTCACTTGGGAAATATTAAAACATCATTTTTTGTTTCCTTGCTCTTTTTTTTTTATCTCTTTATATTGCTCTCTACACATTGAAAAAGTTGAGAAATTGTTTTAACTGTCTGTCATGTTTTATGAATTGACACCTTCCATGAAGACATCATGATTTTTTTGATGGATGTATATTTTCTGAGAAACGGCTTTTGTCAGCATTTTTTTGATGTTCTCTAAATAAGACCCAAAAATCATGTTGTGCACTTTTGCAAAGGTAACTTGTCAGGAATATAAAACAGTCTCTAGTGGCTTGGACTCAGGAAAAGGGAATTAATTGGCTTTTCAAACCCTGGTTTTTGAAGGCTGTACCATATGTTGGAGGAGAAAGTGCTTCCCAACGGCCAAAAAAAAAAATTAGTTTCTGGATTGATTTTTCTTAGGTATGTATCGATATATAATACGTTTAATGTGCTATTCTCATGAGTGGCTATAAATTGTTAGATTTTTCCTCAAAGAAGAAGATAAAATTACTTCTAAATTCTTGAACTGGTACTTCTACCACTCCTGTTCCTGATTTGGGAGTATTGTCTGCCAAGCTATTAATGAAGTTGCATTAATTTCAAAGTCAGCCATGATTAGCTCTGTACAAGGTTTGTTTACAAACCACGCAATTTGGATTATCATACATATGGTAACACCTGGGCCTATCAGCGTAATGGGATATTTTATCATGGACCTCGATGGCACTTTGAATGAGAACAGAGTCTTTTGCACAGCAGAGCAAAAGAACTTTCTTTCACTGCGTTTTCTTCTTATATATCTGATTTATCCTGCCCAAATTAACAATGCTCTTGACCTTCTTAAGATTTGGATGCTATGTTGTAAGCACTGATAGGTTATAGTATGTTTTGAAACTTTCCATCTTTTGTCCATTTATTCCGAGTTCATGTTTCAGACTTTATTCTGAGTCTGTGAACTCTGAGCTACTAAATTACAGGTTGGTAATCAG
This sequence comes from Eulacestoma nigropectus, assembly GCA_013397775.1. Lineage (NCBI taxonomy): Eukaryota > Metazoa > Chordata > Aves > Passeriformes > Eulacestoma > Eulacestoma nigropectus. The sequence continues at coordinate 107,195 of VZTE01001193.1, forward strand.
AACAGAAAAAATGGGAAAGGATGCATGAACCTGTTAAAAGTGCTCTCAAATCACTTAATTCTGCAAACCAGTTAAGTAAGGAAAAAGCATTTAATTCACTTGGAGTTCTTATTTTTTTCCTAATGTGTTGCTCAGTGAAGAATACTAGAAAGGGAATGAAGCAGGGGGGAGAATGTGACTGGTGGGGATCCATCCAAGAGAGAAGACCAGAGATTGTAGGAGGACATGCAAGGGCTGCCTGAAGTTCCACCTGAACTTTTTCTTAAATCTTTCTGGGTGTTCTGCAGTGGATATGTTTGCTGAGAAGTTGAGTGTGCAGCCTGCTTTCTTGCTAGACATCAGAGCCAGCGAGGCAGCTGCAGTTTGCCCTGAGCCGAGTTGAGCCAAAATGGGCTCCGCAATGCACACACTCTGAGGGCGAGGTGCCAGCCTCTTCTTCACAATCGGATCCCCAGTACGGACACACAAATGGCTGTTCCTGCTTAGTTTGTTTTTTTTTTTCATATATTTTGAGACTATTCTTACAAATGGAAATGTCTCTCTGTGGGAGACATTCCTTCTGAGTGCAAAATAGAAAACGGAACCAACTAGTCAAAACAGCAGTAATGATTTGCAAGGTGGTTGCTGCGGATAGCGCGTGCAAGGTTTTGCTGGAAGACAGGATGAGAAGGAAGAAGAGCTTGTGTGTGTACATTGTATCATAACGGAAGTTGTTTGTTATTTTCCACGTCCTACAAGGTCACTTAGAGCAATCCCAAAGTTCTGGTGCTAGCGTGTGTGCTGCCCAGTCAGAACTTTACTCAGTAGGGCTCTGTCCCTGTTCTGACTGTGCACGGAATACTGGGTCTGGCTGCATGTTTGGACACTCCAAGAGTGCTTTTGCGCTCTGTGTCTGCAGTTTGTATTGGAAACCCTGATTGGCTTTTAAAGCAAAAAACCCTATGAAAGTAAGTGTAGTCTCCATGCAAACACTCTATAGCAGAGGAGAGAGAAAAATCTGAATTTTACATACAGTCATAATTGTATAATCATTCTAAGAATGGACAACTAGGCAAAGCTCCTCTTTCATTTGGCTGTGTAAAGCTTTGAAAGGTAAACAGTGTATGTATGAAACACTGAACTCTTTTTGTATCAGTATTTTCTGGGTAAGTGCCATTTAAGTCAATGTAAAAATCCTTAAAAAGTACAAATTAGCTATTTAAGTTCCTTATGCAGACAGCTGGCTCTCTCTATGGGATATATTTGTGTACTTAGATAGAAAGTCGTATTTAAATATTTTAGGCTGGTCATTAACTATGCAAAACTCAATTCATGTTAAAAATTCAGTTATTTTCCTACTGAAATTCAGTGTCACTCTTGTTATATTGCGTATCAGTAAATTATGATTCAGTTGTGCTCACTTTGCCAATAAAGGCTGTTTTTTAAGACAATGAGATTATACAGGGGCTTTCATAATTTTATTTAATCAACAGTTATGTTGACGTTTGAGTCAGAAAGTGATTCAGCTTGCTTTTTTAGAGCTGTGTGGGTTCTGCATGACCAATGAGATACAAAGCTTGCATATTTATTTCAGGAAGGAGAGGAGGTAGCAGGTTCTCTGTGGCTGGAGCAGGGCTGCTGGGTAAGAAAGGATTGTCATATCCAGTATACCTGTCAGGTTTTCATAATCACTTATCAAGGTAAACTTGTGCAGCTGCTGAAAATTTAATTACACCAAAATTACATTTTTGTGCTTCTGACTGCTCTCACCTCCATAAAGATGGAGTCCAGCGTGTATCTATTGTCCATATCCACAAGTCTGAAGACGAACATATTTCACTTTGTTAGACTTAATGCTTTATGAATTCTTGTTTGCTGTAGACAAGATTTAAAACATTACCCCTACTCCCAGCTTCTGCTTCTGAAGACAGGAATGTAAAAACTATCTCTGTGTGCTACCTGGAAGGTTGCCTGAGCAATGGAGTTGAGTTCAATAGCTACTCAAGATTTCATATATAACTAAGAATACACTCAGTTCCATGTGTTGTTATCAGAAAGCCATACCTACTGTAGAATATAAAAACTTGATTAAGTTATGGGAAAGAATGAACATACAGAAGCATGTGTAGAGCATCTTTTGTGAGCTGTAACAGTCAAGCCAGTGCTAGCAGAAAATAAACCTCCTGATCAAAGAAGAAAACTTCTTGTTAAGTAGCTTTATTATTGCACTAGCAGTTAAGGTTATCTATTCTAGCCCCATAGTTTTCACTTGATAATGAAAACCTTTTATCATTTAAACTGAAATTTTCTCTTCTGTCCTTACCAAAACATGCTTTGTTTAGGGCTCTTTCCTCTGGTCTTACAATATAGAGGAATGTGCTTTCAAGTGAAAGTTTCTCAATCTCACAAATGAAAATTGGAAAGTAATCTTTAAATAGATGATTTTTTCTCACTGCACTTATAAAAAAAATCCAGTTTTGTTTGGTTTTTTGGCATTCTTTGCAATCTGAAGGTTTACTGTTTCAAAGTCTTGATGCTGTTTTTGCTGTCCTTCTAGTAGCTTGAGTTCACCAGAGTGCACTCAAACATTAAGGCTTAAGAGCAAGTCCAACCACAGTATTTGCATAATTCCTTATAGTTCTGTTTCATGGAAAATTTCTGCAAGCTATTGTTGTTGCTGTAACTAGGAATGTGAACTCACATACAGGGGTGCTGGAGAATGCGACATGACCAACATGGTAGTGGGTCTTTGTGGAGCCAGGTTGTGGAATGGTCAATCTCATGCTCTGATCCAGCTGGGAGAGCTGATGCTGAGATCCAAACAGCCTTGTTGTGCAAGAAAGACTCACTCTTGTTAGTTAGAACTCCAAATGAGAAGCTGTATGCCTTCTCCTTTTCATTAGGAAGAGTGTTTCAGACAGTCCCAAGGCTGATGGCTTCCGGACTAAGGTGCGGTATTTCTTGGAGCCAAATCCAAGATGTTTGGGATTATACTCATGAGCCTGTCTTTATCACAGGGGTGTAGAGCTGCTTTTAAGTGCTCCCCTGTGCACTGGGTTTGGAGAGGCTGCTCCTCTCAGGGTATTGGTTTTCACTGCTTCTGTAGAATTGAGAGTGTCCCCTGCCTTTACCTGGTGACTAAAACACTACCACGAGGTGCAAGCATGAAAACTACTACTTTTAGAATGGAGCTTGGTTAGTTTGTGGGAGGGATTAGAGGAGAGAGGGCTGTAAAGACTCGTGTCTGCATCCCTGCTATTGCAGGTTTGATGTTCCTAATTTGGCTTAATGTAATCTGGTGTCTGACTGGCTAACCTTGAAACACTGATACAGTGCTGCCAGCCCTTAGAGCCTACTTTCTGGGTTTTTCACCCTCCTTTTACGCAGTAGTTGAAACTGGCAGAGAAGGTGCAAGATCAGTGAAATGCTAGAGTAATGACAGCATGGGACTGCAAGGTTTATTACATTATGGGAGGAAGAGGACCACTACGTGCATTGTAGTGCTAAGAATATTCCCTGTGACGTGAGACAGTGACACTAGCCACATGGTAGCTGTGACTTGTTCTCGTAATGTGCTTCCTTGGGGATGTCAGAATGCAGGATAAAACTCCAGTGTGGTGGCAGAGACACAAAACTCAAAAACACATAGACATGACCTGTATGTGACTCTGTGTGGAGCAGAGGCAGATTTGAAAGTCATAGAATTTATGACAATCAACTAGGCAGGAATTAGAGGTACAAGAGAAAAGGTGGGATCATTTCTAAAGCCTAGGAATCATGTCATCTGGGATGAGGGCAGCGCTATCTCTGCAGGACTCACACTGTCCTGGGCTATTTAGAGGAAGACACTGCTTTGACACACATATGGAAAATAAAAGACAATCCACAAAAAGGCCAAAACAGCTGCTGAGGATAAAAGTTGCAGATAATGTGTAAGTGGAGAAATAAAATGCATGCTTGTCTCACAGGCCTGCATGCTACAAACTAATGAGTGTGCAGAGCAGAGGAAGAAACTTTTCAGAGTGTACAGTATCATAAAGGAGGAAGAATATGGGGGAGGGAGGGAAAGTTTCCTGATGAAGTCTATCAGGCAATGGGTACATGCCATCATTTGCATTAGAAAAATTAATCATGCTTTTAATTTCTGGTGTTGGACATGCCTTGTGGTAATCAAGAGTGTGCCTATCTTCCCTTCTTGCTTTTATCCTAGGTCCAACACGAAAAATGCCCCTGACTGCCAGTGCCATGGACTTTTTTCAGCTGTTTGTCCCTGACAATATGCTAAAGAATATGGTGGTCCAAACCAACATGTATGCCAAGAAATACCAGGAGAGGTTTGGTAGTGACGACGCCTGGATTGACGTCACCTTGACGGAAATGAAGGCCTTCTTAGGCTACATGATATCAACCAGCATCCACCACTGTGAGTCTGTTCTCAGCATCTGGAGCAGCGGCTTCTACAGCAACAAGAGCATTGCACTTATCATGACCCAATCACGGTTTGAGAAGATTCTGAAGTACTTCCACATTGTGGCCTTCCGCTCGAGCCAGACAACGCATAGCCTCTACAAAATCCAGCCTTTTCTGGACTCTCTGCAGAATGGCTTTGACTCTGCTTTCAGACCTTCGCAAGCCCAGGTAAGAGTTAAGCTGTCGGCAGGGAACATCTGACCTGTGCGCTCTGGTTGTCTCACTGTGACAGAAAGTGCACAGCACAGCTGCCTGGGGAAAGAGCTGGGGCTTCACAGTGTGAAGCTGTGCTGTGGTGCCTCCATGAAACGAGAGAGGAAGCAGCACTGTCCTATGCGAGTGCTCATCAGTGTCTGTCAGTGCAGGCACCAAGCCTGTTTCAGTGGAAATGGTGCTCTCTGAGCTGGAGCTGTTTGCGTTAGTGGCCTAAACAAGCCTGGAGACTTCTCAGTGAGGCTGGCACCAGTAGTTTTGCTATCCTGAGGGTGGGAGGTTGCAGGTTGTGCAAGGACAGAAAGGGCAGAGCTGGTGCAGCTGGGCTGGAGGGAAGACTGGTAGCTGCTCCCGCTGCAGGCTTAGTTGGATGGAGGAGTTGAGTTTGCTGAGTGACTGTCCCTGACCTTAGTAGTAGGTGCTTGCTGTATGGTCCAGTAACACAGCTGCTTCCTCACAACTGGAAAGGGGGACAGGTGAAAATCTTTTAATATTCATCATACTCTATTTAAACTTTGTTCAGTATAAATGATCTGCTTTTGAAGCTGTTGCTACTGGTTGTGTTCAGAAGTCTGGAAAGAAAAAGGAATGAGCATGAAATATGTTACTACTTGACATAACTTTTCAATCAATTTTCTGTTTTCAGAATATAAATATTTCGCTTAGGCATTTGGAAAGGATGTTGTGCCTATAGTCCTCTTTTTCTTTCTGTTTCCCTTCTGAAGCATCACATTTTTGCCTGCTGCACAAAATTAATGAAGGCATAGATGCATCACATCCATTGAAGTGTGCCTAAAATAAATGGCGAGTGATTACAGTTTTTTCTATTTTATAGACAATAAAAATCATACCTATATAACTGATGAGAACACAGCCGCCTAAAAATCTGTTAAGGTGGAGAAGGGAGGAGTGTTCTCACTAAGCCATGCAAAGTATGCTTCCATTAAGACAAAACAGGCAGTGAGAAGCATGGAATTGTTGGGACTGAGCGCTCATTAAGATATGAAATCTAATCCTTATGGCTGCTGACTTCAATGGGCAGAAGATAAAGGCTTCAGAAATGTGATCACTGTGTCTAATGTAAATGCTTATAATTGTGTGCCATGGCACACGCTGTGAGTGCAAATCCATTAAAGGATAAGATTTGGTTTGCATGTATATCCCTTCTCCTATTCCCCATCCTGAGCAGGGCTTGAGAACTGAATTGACAAAATCACAGCACCCTGTTTGCAGTGGCAAAACATCTAAATCTTCACAAGCAAAATGTATTCTTATCTTGAGTTTGGTAAGGAGATGCTACTTAAAAAAAATAGGGGGAAGAAGTAGAGACAACCCAATTCTCTTCCTTCCCCCTCCACTTCTCTGCTCCTTTGTCAGTGTTTACGTCAGTGATTTCTGTGCAGCATGTTTCAGTGATATTGAGTGGAACAAAAAGCACTAAAATACAGCTTCAAAAATAACCCTGTGAGAAGAATAAGGTTTTGAATCTGTTGTTAAAAATACCCTAGTGTACCTCCGGTAGCCTACTGGGGGATGTTCCAAGCCTCCTCCTGAAAGGAGCCCTGTGTGTAACATCCTCCTGTTTGGCATCAGTCAGGGCTGCACACTACCTGTCTCAAGAGATGAGGACCCCATCTGTTTAAAACAGCAGGAAAGACTTCTCCCTCCAAATTGTCTTGAGTGCAGACTGCAGTAAACATCAAACCCAGAATGCCCAGTGAGAAATACCAGAAATAATTAAAAATAATAACCCAGTTGCACAGAAACAAATGGAAAGATGAGGGCGAAGAGCCATTTAGATGGACTTTTGGAAGTTCTGCTTCTGAAAGCCAAAAGCGGGGCCAGGTTTCTGTAATCAGCGATACCTAAAATCACAAGTTCAAAATGAATTTGTTGCTTAAAGTACATCCGTATCTTAAACAGGAGACTTGTGGTACCTGGGTGGCTTGTTGCTGACCCATGAGCTTTATGCCACCTTCTTGTAAGTGGCATCAAACAGCTAGATCACAGCTCCTGTTGAATGCAGCAGGGTTGTTTGGGCTTATGGGTAGGCTTGTTTCTGACTTTCTTCCTCTGGCAGTGTAAACTCACGGAACACGGGTTAGGAAGATGCCATGTTTACCTCACTCCTATGGGCAGAGCAGGGACAATCTGCATCCAGCAGGCAGTACAACATCTGCCTTCACAGTTATTTCTTCTATAGATTTGATCTTTTCTTTTTAGAGAGCTAGAAAAGATTTTTCAAGTGGAACTTCTGTCAGAAAATACTTAGGGGTTTTTTTCTTGTCTCTGACCCTTCCCCCCGCCCAAATGTGCCTGTAAAAATAACACCACAGTTACTATGAAAGGAGACAGGGAGAAAGAACTATGCCAATATATCAAAGCAAAGAAAACAATCTAGTGAATTATAATTATTTTGCTAAATATACTGAGCAAACAAAAGGGAATAATTACTCTCCAGCTTATGAAGGAATTGAAAGCCCAGAACATTTTAATTGTGTATCAGCAGTGCTAGCTTTAGTTTCTGAAGTTAAAAAAATGGTGTTCTGACCTAGATTGGTAAAAAAAAAAGACAGGAATATTCTCTGCATCTTATCCTTCCTCAGCATCATCTGTATAAATAAGCACTGCCTCTACCTGAGCAACAAGAGGTGGAGGTTTGGGTCTGTTCTTGTAAGCAGTGTTGTTTCTTTGCTACTTAGCTTTTTAGCTGTGCTACTGCCTGCAAGCCTGAAGTCAGGGAGGATGCCCTGCCAGCGCTCAGAACGTATACAGCAACAAATTCAAGGGTACTCACCTGCCAAGGATATACACTGAATTCCAGAAACCAGAGGAGTTCAGGGAAAATAACATCAGTGCTCAAATATCCTTCTGTGCCTGCTGAGTGTTTATATGCTTGTCAGCAGGATGTGACTAGACAGGATTGCTGTGTCTGGCTGCCCCTGGCTGGTGTGGGAGAGGTCAGGAGCATAACTCCAGGTACTTTCTGCTTCCCTCTCCCTCTAAAGTACCTTCTTTTTGGTGTGTTGGAACCAAATAGTTTTGCATCTGCCCAGTGAAATGTCAGCTGGGAACAGTCATCTTCTTATCTCCAGCAGGAGTGAACCCCCTAGCAAATAGACAGATTTAAGTCCAATCTCTTGCTCCAAGGGCATGGTGCTAAGCTTTGGCCAATTACTAGGCAGCTTCTTTGTGTTTCACTCTTGGTGGTATCATAAGGTACAGCTAAGCAGTTTTAACATAGCTCTCCCAAACCGGCTCACAGCTTTAGATGGCAGCCTCTTTGAAAACACAGAGGAACAAAAATAGGCTGGTCAACTTTCTTTTGTGTTCTCATGATTAAATATTCATTTGATATTGGGTATTTCCAAATTGTAAGATCTTGCTCATGTTTTACCTCTATATTTCAGACTTTCTGCTCTCAAAATGATTCTTTAGGAGTTAAGGGTGCTGGTCCCAAACTGGAACCATTCTGTCTTAGGGCTTCTTTGAGTGTGACGCAAATACATAAATATTCAGAGTATGCTGGCCAAGTATAAGACATCAAGTAAGAGAAAGACAGACAGAGGAGCAATAAGAATATTGAACAGCAAGATAAATTTCTGATATCCTGTAGCTCTTGGCCAGTTGATCCTTTGGTGAAGCCAGATTTTAGGGAGAGTTTGGCAACAGAAAATGATCAAACGTCATTGCTATTTTTAAATTACCTAATGGTAACGGAGTGCTGTAAGAACTGACTTTTTGTTTTTAAGAGGGTTGATTGAAGACTGAACAAATGGGCAGAGGAGCATGGAATCATGGCTCCATTTGGAGGTCGGAGTTAACCTTTGAATGATGGCAAAGACGATCTGTAAAATGGGGCTAGGCCAATCAGGACTCTGAAAATGAGAAGAGAAAGAATCTATCTGATATACTGGAGAAGAACTGTCAGAGAGAAACAAAGAAAAGTGATGTGGTCAGTGTGATAGACTTGGAAAATGACTTTCCAGCAACGGTCTGTAGGACAAGATTGCCTTATGTTGAGTAGAAGTAAAACTGTTGCAGGATGGTTGTGGGGTTTGGATGTAAACTTGTCTGGGTGGGTGGGTTGTTACTCTAAATTGAGTGCCATTTTAGAGCTCTTACTCAGAAAGCATGGAAAATGCAGGCATTGCCTGGCTGAGAAGATTTTGCAAGTAGGAGGTAAAGGCTGACATTCAGATTCACTAGCCAGTGATATCTGCAGCAGGAGGAGAGGGACGTCTGAAATGACCAAAAAAGGAGATACTAAGGGGTTCTTAACAGAAGGGAGATGCTCTCAAATGCAGCATAATGAAATCAGAACTGACAGCTAGATAGGCAAGCAGAGATGTCAGACACCAGCAAGAGAATTTAGATTAGACAGGAGGAGCTTTGGAGCAAAGAGGCAGAAGCACAAGCTACGGTTGCAGGAGCAGTGACTGACTCTGTGCATCCAGGTGCAGTTACCCAGGGGACTCTGCAACTGAATGGTACCCACCAAAAGCTGGAGACAAGGCAAGCTGAGGCAGCTTCTCCAGGAGACAGGCTGAAGAGGCAGCCTGTGTTGTGGATGGCCATGGATCTTAGGGGGAGATGTCTCATGGATATGTTGGTTCATTTGGAATTCCGAGTACAAAAGACTTAGTGATTTGGGGCTTTGTCTACAAGCCTGTTCGGGCTCTGCTGAGAGCAGGATGGGTGGAATTCTGGCATGGAAGGAGCATTGGAAATGATCTAAATGGAGAAGAAAGAAAGGCACTCCTGGCAGTGGCTATCTGTTTTGTTCTGTGAGTGAAAGATATTGTGTGACAGAGCAGTTGATGGAGTCCCATCTTGGAGTCTTGCCTCTGCAACACTTGGAGTGCAAATACATGTTGAGGGGAAAACAAAGAGTGAAAGTTTGGCAGGTAGATCTATCAGGGATAAGGATTACTATAAAGAAGAGAAAGGAGAAAGAAAGAAAAAGAAAGAAAGAAAAAGAAAGAAAGAAAGAAAAGAGAGGTGAAAAAAGAAAAGGAAAAGAAAAGAAAAAAGAAAAGAAAAGAAAAGAAAAGAAAAGAAAAGAAAAGAAAAGAAAAGAAAAGAAAAGAAAAGAAAAGAAAAGCAGTGTGATAGCAGTGGGGGAGCAAAGCAACTAGATGAGGAGCTTCTTAGACCCTAACAGAACTGGGAATTTGAGAGAAAAAAATGGGGATGATTTCTATGAAGAAATCCACAAGCTATCTTGCATCTAGGGAAGTCAGAAAGGGAAGAGGGCAGCACTTGGGGATTGAGAAAAAGATGGTGAAGAGGCGGCCAGAAATATGTGTAGGAGTCAATTAAGCCTGAAAGTAGATTTTAATCAAGGAAGATGAGAAGCAGGAAAGAATATGCCATGGCGGCAGCAAGCTCACTCCTGTAGAAGTGTATATTGCAGCAACAGCAACAGCAAGAATAGGAAATAGGGAAGGAGGAAATATCACTTTGCATGGGGATTTGGCAAATAGACGGATTTGAGATTACAGAAAAAGCAAGGAGACTTGAGAATGCAGGAGGGTGAACAAACTAATACGATGGGCCAGTAGCAACAGGGCTAACTTTTGTCCTAGAAACACCATGCCAGTGCCAGGAGCAACAAATTGCTTGCTCTGAAAACAAGGTGGGGATCGGCTGTTCCACCAGCAGGCACAGCCCATACAGTGCCCTGCTTGCAAAGTTCTTTACAGCTGTTGAAGCAGTGGTTGTGTATGGAGGGGTGACAACACTTGTCCCCCACTCTCTGAAGGAAGCAGGAAGAGCAAGCTCCAGGGTTTTCAGTTCATTTTCCTTGCCTGTCCACATTTTTTCTTTGCAGCAACAGCAGATCTTGCCCTAGTCTGTTCACATTTTTGTCCCCTCTTCAGAGAAGTTGAGTAGGAACTTACGGAGAAACTATTTCAATTCAGTACAGGGGAACAAAGGAGGGGAAGCTCTGGGTCCTAGGGAAGGCAAGGCTGAGCATGGGCAGGGAGAAAAGGAAGATGGAGAGAGGTTTTCAATATTCAGATTTGCTTTCTAAATGTAAGGCTGACAGGCCTTACTGTGTCATAGAAGGCAGAAAGAGTGTGAAGGGTAAACAGGATGCAGTAGAGCTGCTGCGAGGAGAGCTGATGCTGTGCTGCAGAGGGAAAGGAGCTAGTGACAGGATAAAAGATGTCCTAAGGTGATGCTTATACAGCCTTTTCTTTCTGCTGCTCTCCATCCTACAGCAAGGGAGATTATAACAGTGGAACCACACCACTCAATGGGATCTGGCAGGTAAGAGAGCCTTTCCAGAAGCTGAGAAATTCTTAACCATGTATCCAACCCTATCCCAAAGGATGTGCTCCTTCCCTCTGCACGAGAGGCAGAAAGGCAAAAGCAACTGAGAGCACGTTTAATATTTGCAAAATACTGTCAGAATCCTCTGAGGCGGAAGTGTGAAATGCCCCAAATGGCCTTTAGATAGGAAGGGCTGTGTTCTGTGTGGACCTTGAGAGAGGAAGATTTGCCTTCAGTGGGGAAACAGGGCAGCTGCAGATGGAAGAACAAATAGCTTTGTGTGCAGCTCTCCTTGCTCACATCTGTGTTTTTGTGTATAATTTGAACATTTCACAAGAGTGCTTTCAGATGGTCCTGTGAATGTTTCATGAGTCGTTAAGAAGTGGAGTGCGTATAAATGACAGTGTGCAGCCATCACTGTGTGGGGAGGGCATGGGTGCCTATTTTGGGTTGACAGAGTGATGTTCAGCAAACATCTTGTATTCATGAGGCCAGCAGCTGCTCATCTCTGGTGCTTAACTGCTCACCCACCACATCTCTCCTACAAGCATCACTCCCAGGCTTAGTGCAGCTTTGTTCTCATTTCCGCCACTGGCTGCACGGATGTGCACAAAAGTAGCACACGTGCAGACGTGGAAAGGCTTCATCTGGGGATGGAAGCCTCTTCATACCTGTATCTGAGCCCATCTCCTGGAGGGATGGTCACTGGAAAAGAACAGACTCCTTTAGATTATAACCCATCTGACTATTTTGCTCATCTTTACAAGGGTATGAATTATGGCCTGCTGGGACTGCTTTCTCCTCATGTACAAGGAGGGGAGCTGGCAGTGACTTGCTCTGATTTAGATGTACGTGCCTGAATTTGGTCAGCATTTATCAGCTGAGACCTTTCAACAGTTTGCAAGTCTTTGTACTTTCACGTGGCTTGCTAGACAACTTGCACATCGTGCAGTCAGGTATGTGTATGTTATGCACAGCTACCTGTGAGCTGTGGGGAGCTACTAGTACTTTTCTGTAGATGAGTTCCACAGTGTGATACCTAACAGTTTTGCTGCTGAATTAATGGAGAGAAGTGTAACAAAACAGTTATAAGAAACAGGGAACCACTTACAGCATCTGGATGCAGAATGCAGAATCTGCTTCACTTTCACAGGTCTTCATTACTTGCTCCAGACTGCCTTACCTTTTTCTATTCCTGCTTCTGGTGCTTTATCCTTGTCTCCTTTTGTCAAATTTTTCAGCTCCTGAGGCAAGAGAGACTTCCCTGAAGCTGCTGGTGCCAGGAAAAATACTTTCTGTCTCTTCACCACCTCCTTAAGTGGCAACAGAAAATATCTTTTTCTTCCTTAACTTCCCCTTCTCTTTATTATGTGTTTCCCTTTGCTGTAACCAAGGAATGTACTTTACAACATATTGTAGGGGATGTTTGGGTGGAAGACATTCTGCCAAACAAGATGAAGCTTATGATGAAGCTTGGAGAAGGATGCTGCTAACAATCCTCTCTCCCTGCCCCATCCCTTGCTTCATTTTGGAGGGATACTTAACTGTAGCTGATAGTAAGAAATGGGAGCTGTGCCTTGCAATGTTTGCAAACCACGTGTAGAGCAGCTATCCATAATGGAGTGTGCTTGTGCAGGCTTTGGTTTTTGTTGGATGGTAGCATCAAACAAAAGTGAGTTTACTTCTTTGTTTGGAGTGATGCACACAAGCAGAGTGCAAGGGTTGTATTTCCTTGAGAGAAGTTAAAGCAGCTTTTTTTTAGCAATCATGTATTCTTCTGTTTCTTTCCCTGCCTCTTTTCTTGCCGCTTGCAGGTACTACATGAGCCCCTGATTGACGAGGATCCTGTTTTCATTGCTACCTGCACAGAGAGGGAGCTGCGCAAGAGGAAAAAGAGGAAATTCAGTCTTTGGGTTAGGCAGTGCTCATCCACTGGTTTCATCTGCCAGGTGGGTTTTACCTCTTCAAATGTTGTGATTCAGTTCCAGCAGGCCCTTAAATGTATTGCAGGACCAAAGGTAACAGTCACTTCTCTTCGTTACCCTGCTGGGGGCTACAATCTGAACGCAGGAGGCCTCTGACTCCTGTGGATACGAGACCCAACGGACAGTGATGACAAGTTCCTGATGCTTTGTTTGCTGTATGATTAACGGAGAGTTTCTGTCTGTAATAATGTCCATCTGGCTGCCAGCCTTCAGCTAATTACATTGAAATGCAGTTAAAAGGTCTGTCTGTATATCCTAAGTTTATCTAAATGTCTGAGTACTGTGACTTATGTCATTTTTTGTGAGTCAGCTTTTCTCTCTCTAAGTATGACACTGCACCTGTGATAGCCAATAGACTAAATCAATATGGTATCGAGATGTCAATTTTTCTGTGAGAAACATATTAGTGGGGGTTCCTATCTTTCCACACATCTACCTCTCTATCAAAGAAATAAAATCTGATGTGACTTCAAGGTGGGATGTAAGCTAGAGTGAGAGACATGTTGAAGGGTTTGTTTTTATTGTTGTAAGTCATTGGGAACATCTTTTCAAATTCTCAGCTTCCTCAATTGCTGATGTATTTTGAGAGCCCTTGAAGTCTGGTCATTTATTTTGATACTTAGAGGTGAGGGGGCAGATATTTTCTAATATTTTTTTTTCCCGAGAGTTCCTGTGGAAACGTTGTGTCCCACATGTTCCAGAGTGGTGGTTCAGAGGTAGGATGTGCACACTGCTTGCTCAGGGTGAATGCATGTCAGAACAGGGCCTGTGGATTTGCTGCAGTTGAACATTTGTTCAGAGCAGAATTTGGTTGGTGAATCATTATGACTGTTTGAGTAGCTGTGCAGGAAAAGAGGCTCACTGGGAACAGGGGTTTGTGTTTTCAGCAATGCTGTTCACTCTGAGAAGAAATTTAAGATCCTACATCTTCCACCTAGGTTTTAAAGCAGCTGGTTTCTCTGATACAAAATAGATTCACCTTGTGAAGCATCCTTGGAAGTTTCTGCTCTCAAGGCTCTTGGAAAGTCATTTGCTATATAGAGGCTGTCTTTGATCTCCAAGGAGAACTTCATCAGTCCCACATGCAGTTTATTACTGAAGCGTATTGGGTACAGCAAGCACAAAATCTGCTCATCTCTCTTGCCATGCTCCCTCCAGCCAACTGCCACAAAACTAATAAGTCTTCAGACAAGCCAGAAGTTTCAGATTCTGAGCTGTAATTATGTTGCACCTCCCGTCCTGTCCACTGAGAGACTAAATTAATGGAATGTCAAATTAAACAGAATAGATGCTCAGCACCACCCTAATCCTCCCACTCCCTTAATGAATTAGATACTCATGCTTCACTTGCATCCGGATGACGTCCAGGATTATCTTGCCAGCTGCCTTCTATTTTCATTCCATGACTTGGCTGTCATTATCAACATGCTGAAATGATTGGGTGAAAGGGACCTTAGGGAACAGTGAAAAAGAATATACCTTCATGCTAAAATGGAAGAATCTAATCTGGGGAGGATGGGCATCTTCAATTATGATATGCTTGAAATGCTATGTTCATTTATGTGTCACGCTTACAAGCGGTTTTACAGAATCCAAAGCACTTTTTCAGTGGTTATTTGGTTTATTTAGAGTTTTAAAACAGAGGTTTTGTTTCTTTCCATGTGTTTAACAAATGGAGAGAATTGATCTAAACCAGAAGAAAATCCAGTGTTTTCCCCTTCATGTACACATCTTCCCTTTCCATCTCTTGTGAAGCTGCCATCATGAAGAAAAGACTTGTTGTCTGATAGTTAATGACTGACCTGTCTATCACCTGCCAACTGTTGGAAAAACCTTACAGCACCTACTTCAAAACATGCAGAAGACATGTAATACTGTCTGGGTGAATTCCCTCCCTCACTGCCTCCACGTGATGACACTGAGGTCCTTTTATTCAAGATAAAATAGGACTATCAACACTTCGTAAATCAGGATAATTCAGTTTCAAAAATCGAAATAATATGTATCTATAAAAAGGTGAGCCAGCCCAGACAGAAGAGAGGACAGAGCTATGTATGACTGATTTTCAGGAGTGGAAGGAACCTCAAGAAGTTTGTGCTGCTCCTGGCCAAAAACAAGGTCCTCCAATCCTGAATGATAAGCCTGATGCTAAAAAAAAAAAATCTCCATTTGAGGAAACATTTTGGTTTTCCCAGTGTTCTGCTTTTCCTACAATGAAAAGGATTAGTTTTCCTAATGTGAAATGGATATGCCACATGCTGAGTTACTCTGTGAACTCTGGTTGGCAGCTCACAGGTCAGCTGTTATGTTAGGAGTGTCAGCTGTTTGTCTCCTCAAATTCCTGTTCCTGCTTGTTCTGTGAACAAAACTCTGAATCACATTTTTGGGTATGAGTAAACACTTCTGTTTGATGGCTCATCATTTACTTTTTAAAGGAAATGGTGTTTGGTTAAAAATCTAACCCAGTAAGCCATTCATGGAACAGCAGTGGCATAAAACCCAAGTGCTGCTTGTGGACATAAGAAGGTGCATAGGCTTATATATTCATAATGTAAATAATGTATGAATATTAGACTACTTTTCTGTCTTCTGTACTCCAGATAACTTGACTGTACCCTGACAGTTAAGTCTTTGTTTTAAGATGGATGCACAATTTCAGATTATATCTCTGCTTCAGAAAATCTCAAGCAGAGCATCTCGTTGCAGTGAATAGCTTTGTTGCAGAGCATCTCTTCATGGTCAGCTGAGCCAGTGGGAACATGCAGGAAGGACACATCATTCAAACAATGTAAATATATGTCTGCCGCAGTTGGGAACACGAACGAAACCTCTCAGAGGGTTCAGAAGGGCTCCAGGAGAGCTGACTTTGGCAAAGTAGATGGCAAAACTGCCCTGATGCTGTTGCCTTTTTCATCTGCCCTTGACACTGGACATCAAGGTGGCAGCAGCTGCTGGGGGAGAGGGCTTGGGCCTTTTCATTTCTTTCTTTCTAATTCAGGGAAGAAAACAAACACAACTTGCAGGACTTCAGGTTTCCCTCTCTGCTCCATCTTCTCTTTGCTTTTCTTGTTTCTTCCCAATCTATTTCCCTATATACTGCTTAGCACTTCTATTTCCCTACTTACCACCGAGACACATTTAAAACCAATATTTTAATGTCTTGATTGCAGTTTAAATTATTGAAGTAGCTTAGAACTCTTTCTTAGAGTATATTTAAATAGTAAGTCATACTATTTAAATCAAACTCCAGCTGTGTCAGTTTTTTTGTCAGTTCTTATTTCTCTCTTTTTCTCTGAAAATCTGGAATACGTGATTATAAAAATTGTTCATAAATATGATTGGTAGGGCTCTTTCTCATTTTAGATATAGCAATATCGATCATCAAAAAATGATGAAGAGAATTCCCAAACACCTTATCAAGGCTAGTTATTTTGTCCTGGTGGGACATACCGTGTGCTCTCTTCATTTCTTGTGTGGCTCAAAAGGAATGAGCATGGTTATGAGTAACTGTTACTAAGTGATACCTAGTCCTTGCATAGCTCCTCCCACACAAGAAAGTTTTCTGATCATTTTGCAGGAGAAGGAAGCACAGGATGCTGGTGAACCCCAGCACGTGGAGAGCTGGCAGAACAAGGTATTCCCGTAGTGCCTCATTCTGAAGCACAGACCCATAGTCTAAATGTAACCCTAAGACAGTCCCTGACCCAAAGAGCCATCGATCAACAAGATGGAAGGCAGTAGTAGATGGTAAAGAGCAGTACAAAGAGACCATCAGGCAATATTAATCACTCTGATAGGCAGTAATGGAATTAGCTCATCAACTTAATTATTTGCTTAAAAAAACTGGTGTCATGGTGAGGAAGGAATTACTTTATGGACGTGTATATCCTTTCCTATTCATTGAGATGAATTTTATTTTCTGAGGCTATACTGGACACTTTTCCCTTCCCACACCTCCTCCCTGCTCCCAAATATATAGGCTCTTCACTTGCTTTTATTCCCTGGCAGAAAATTCTTGCAATAATGCATTTCATTTTCACTAATATCCCTGTGAAATATGTTACTCAGATTTATGAAGTCCTTTAGGTCCTTGTACTGGGACTGACTTTGAGTTTCCACCTTCCACTGCTTCCCATGAAGTGATGAGTCAGAACAGAGTAAGGAAAAGTACTGTATCTCTGCAGCTTGAGTCTTCCCATGATCCTGACGAAACAGTGATTTGCATGATAGCCACGTTTAAAGAGTGAAACCTGAATCAGGGTGGCCCCTGCCTGAGAGGGTAAGAAAGGGCTCTCTCCCCAAAGAGCAGCAGTCTCAGTGAAAGAGTATGTCTTAGGTCGCTCCACAGATCAGTGGCAGAGCTCTCAGTGGCAGCAAAAAAACCCCAAACAATGTAAACACCATGCTTCTACAGTAAATGCTGTAGTTAATTTTAGACAAGGTAGCTACAGCCAGCTTAAATACTTCATAACCCTATTGACTTTACAGAGTAAGAACCATCAGAATTTAGAGAAACTGAGATTGTGCCCCAAAGAATTTATAATTTCACAACACACCACATAAGTGCATTCAGTCAATGGGGAAGGGAGGAGTAAATAAACCTGGAGTCAGTTTTGTTTTCAAGGTCAGAGTTGCAGAAGAGTTAGCCATCTGTGCACTTGTTTAATAAGCTGTTCAGAAATGTTGGTGTTTCGGCCTATTTAAGTTCTGTTTAGAGATTAGTCTGAGCCCTTGCGTTTCTTTAAACAGTGCCCTGATAATTCCTCTGTTGCTGGAACAGTTGCATCTGGAATGCACAGATGTAGCAGGTGCTTTGAGGAGGTTCTCAAGGTCAGGCTTTGTCTGGGAGGGGATCCCAGGAAATCTGATCACCTTCATTTGTCAGTCACTGGTGGCTGGAAAATCCTATCTACTTTCTTCCTCTGGCTCCCATCCGGATCTGGCTTTTTAATGCATGTGGTTCTGTAATGTCAGCATCTGAGAATCCCAGATCTCAGTTGAAAGTCGATTATCCTCTTGCTCACCAGTGTTAAATGGAAAGGTATTTTTTGCAGATGTGTGATGGGCCAGCCCTATTCATTTTTATGGAGTTTACAATCTTACCATGTTTCTAAATGAATAGGAAAACCAACCCTTAATGTGATCTAATGCAAATATCTCTGTCAGAGTTTACATGCAGTCTTAGCGTCTATTTTCAGGTGTGAATGAAAGTTATTTTTTAGTTCCCATCTGAGCCGCTTGGAGTTTATAACAATAAAACTACCTGTATAGTTGTGTCCTTTCTGCAGCTCTTCTCACTCCGTGCAACTCTGCCTAGGGAAACAGATTAAAAGCACCAGAGCCTCCTCTCTTGCACTTAATAGGTTTGCCATAGGAATGCCCCTCATGGATCCCATCCCTTTGTGCTGGGTGTGGAGAGCAGAACAAAAAAGACAATTCCTGCCCTAGAAAGTTTAGGATCTAAGTGCAAGAAAGAAGCTTAAGCTTTCCACAGCAAATCTCTTTAGATCAGACATATTTTGGCTGCCCAGAGAACTGTGGAAGCAGGCTGAGTGCAGCAGTATTTCTTGGCTAATGCACATGGCAGAGATCTGGGACTAACACACTGCTAGGTGCCAGTATACACCCTACTCCTGGTGAGCCTGAACAGGCCAGGCAGTCATCAGCCTTGTGGTTCCTCCTTAGAAATGAGCTGAGTCCTTGATGTCACTGATTTGTCATCTGTTGGGTTTCTCTTAAGGTTTTATGCCCTTTTTATGTAAGTATTTTCCTCCTTGAGCTGCTATGTGTTACTCTCTCAACAGTTACAGCATTTCTGATTGTTTATACTGTTCTTGCCTTGCATCACTTATATACCTTCTCACTCACACCTCCTCACTTACATACCTTCTCACAGCTCAACAGTAATTTTCATAGAAAATCTGAGCCAATGTTGTGCAATTGTGTGGTACCAGAGTGAAGCCTCAGTCATGGACCTGAGCTGGGCTGCCAGTTACACAGAGGGAGCCTGGAAAAGCAGCATTAAGAAGCAGCAGGACCGATGCATTGATTAGCAATTGCCTTGTGGGGATTGCATCCTTTCTAGGAAAGGTTTTGAAGAGCAGAAGGAAAGAGCTCAGCTGAGGTGGTGGTGATTTCCAACCAGGCAGGAGAAGGTCACCATGGAAAGATGCAAATGTGGGCTTGTTTGACATTGGTTGCTGGATGCTTGGCTTACAGGGCAAATGCAGGCAGGAATCACTATACTGACATGGTGTAGGAGGAGATCAATAGGGAAACCTAAACCATAAAGGCCTGTCTCCATTTTCCGGCCCCATTTCCATTTGATGCTGCAAAGAAGAGGGAACTGGCAGAAGGCTGACGTGGTCAAAGCAAAGGATTAGGCAAGTGATCCAAGGGGTGGAGCACTGTCTGGATGTCAAGATACATTTCAGCAAGGCCAGAGAAAAGAAGGATGATTGCAGTAATTGGGAGGAAAGCCAGGCAGTTCTTAGATATTTGAAAGAATAGGAAATGATTTATGTGGAGCTGTTAGAGATAATGAATCTGCCTGACCTAGATGTGGCTGCCTGGGAGAAGGTATAGAGCAAAATCTGCATTTGTTGATTCATGGATTGTCGGTCCGCCATGCAGGTTAAGATGTTGTAGTACCCTCAGTGACAAAGAAATAACAAGGAATCATGGAAAGAAAAGCAAAGAGCTTTAAGCCATATGACTTGCATTGTCAAGTCTGCCAGCATCTTTTTGCCAGTCTCACGAAGATCTTTTTAGAAACTTTAAAGAACATGTGCAGGTAAAACAGACTTTTGTCAGTCCTCAGCACAAAGATGTTAGCTGCATCTGTGTGTGTTCATGCAGATTGAAATCATTCAAAACAGAATGCAGAGGGAGAAAAGAAGGGAACCAAGTAAAGAGCTTTGTAAGGAACACTAGGAACTAGCTGGGAACAAATTGGGAAAACTGTATGTTCTTGCATACCCTTTAGAAAGCAGCCTTTGGAGTAGTAGGAAGAGAATGAAGAGAGACTCGAACAAATGAAAAGATCTGGTCTTGGTAAGAGCACCACCACTGATGCCAACATCTGCTAGACAAGAGCTGCCTGGGAAGAGATCATTAAAGAAGAAGGGAGTATGACGTGCAGCAGGTTTAGGGTGAAACTGGAGAGGAGAATTTCCCAACAGTGTTGGTAATGGCAACAGTTAGAGATGAGGTTTAGGATGAGAGGGGAAGACCAGTTGAGGTGGGATCTAGAAAATAGTGCTAGGAATGCGCAGTTGTGGGTTGACTGTGAAGCCTGTAGAAAAAAATTAAGTTGTTTTTTTCAATAGCTATTGAGGATCAAAAAATTATGACTACTTTACTTTGTTCTCTTGCTTTTATAACTGTGTCATCTAAAAACATGGCTTCTGTTTTGTGCTTGTTTAGGATCTGCCCTTCGTGAAATATTTTTGCACAATCTATCTTTCAAAATCTTCCTTCTGTTTATTACTACCTCTGCCCTTTTTTTTCTTCCAAATGTCATCTATTTCATTTGAGAATTGTACCCTGGGGTGCTTCAATTATGTATGAAGGTGGAATATTTGGGATGTGCTATTCACAAGTGCTTTCAATATGCCATCTGAGCTTTGAATATGAGCAGAATCACTAATATTTCAGTTTCTAGGGCACATTCTCTTAAATGTGCAGTCAAGATGTAGCTTTTGCTCCTAAGTGTTCCATTTTTTACGCAGTTTCTGTGAGACCTTACGAACTTTCCACAAGAAGGTAATGAAAACATTCTGGATTGAAAGTATCTGGTGCAGCAGGGCAGCTACAGATAGAAAGATGGCAGAATTGAGCGTGTCACTGTTCTGTTAAACAACAGATATTCAACAAATAATTGAGGAATTAATAGAGAAAGCACTTAGTGTTAAATATCTTCAGCCCATACTTGCCTCCTAAGACAGATGATGTCACATCTATACAGGTTATCCCAGTTGGTGCTGTAGATCAAATGTATCAGTAGCCATTAGAAAAGATAGATAGTGGAAGAGATCTCTGCAGATATTCAAGAAGCACTGGTTGGGCTGTCATGCACAGAAGCAGAGGATGTTTGCTGCCAGCATCTCACATCTGTTATCCAGCAACAGTGGTTGAGCCTGTACTTCTGATGATATTTTGCTGTTGGTGCACATGGAAAGGGCACAAAACTCGAATGTCCTAGGACAAACCAGAAGGTCTAGTGAATGGTTTAACAAACATTTTGGGGGAGCAGTTTCTGACTGTGCCTATGAAGGTCTAACAGCCAATTTCTGGCAATTTGTGCTGTTTCTGCAGATTCCTGACTCTTAAATACCACTTCTGATGCATTACAGAAAGGGAGGGGATGCTGTGGGCTTCAGTAGGTAGGATCTTAATGGGTTGAGGTAGAATGAAATAAGCTGGATGAGGGAAAATAAAGGCCATATGGGATCCTAGGCATTTGCAAAGATATTTGAAGCTATGCCTTTGCCAGTTATCTGTACACAGCCGCTGTTTCACAGCAGCCTTTATGCCTTCCAACATTGTGCTGCTGTCACCCATCGTCCCAATAGAGCTGGGCGTGATAAAGCTTTAAATGATGCTTCTCCAAAACAAGAAATACTGTGCCAAGAGCAAAGGCTGTTGTTGGATAGGCAAGGAAGTGCCCAAGGAGAAAAAAAAAGGGGGTATACTTTACATTGGAGGAGGAAAGGTTCAGCAGTGGGTATGGACATTTGAGTAAAGGGCGCTGGAGAGGTGAACAGAGCAAGAGGGGGTTGAGGTTCAAAGCCAGGTGCACAGGGAATTCTGCTAACAAAACCTATGAAGTGTGTAGCATCCTCATATGAAAGTAGTGGTACCTCAGTGGACAGTTGCCTGGTGGGCATGCTGTTTTAAAGTAGCTGCTTCCAGACACAAACCAGCCCACACTGAGGGACCAGCTGGCACACCAGCAGTGCCAGAGGACTGTTCCTTGGAGGGGCAGCACTCTACAAGGAACACGGAGTGAGCATGGAGCAGGAGAGATTCTAAGATTTACTGGATTAGGGGAGGTAAGGTGTAAGACACTTCTATAGACATAGAGAGATTCCTGCTTTGTTTTCAGCTCATCTGTTGATCCAAGGTCAAAACTAATCTGTCTGCATCTTCTGTCTCCACTGCCCTGTCTTTAGATTTTGAAGATTTGATCTATGGTCTCTGTGCTGACGTACTAGTAACCTAATCTTAATTTTGTTGCCAATACTCATGAAATACTTTTGCTGTAAATTCGGAACAATCTGTTCTTTGAATGCATTTCACTGGCTCTCTGGAGCCCTGATTAATGACCTAAATGACTTACCATAATTAGATAGTCCTCAGCCTTAGGATTGGAGAAAGCACAAATTTGACAGCTTTCAAAAATGAGTGGAGCATAATCAGGGAGTCTGCAAACATTGCTGCCTTTGTCCTCATCTGGAAGCTGTTTCTATCAATAAAAGGGGTTTTAATTTTTTTTTTTTTATGATAAATGATGTATTTAAGACTTCCTTTTAATATACATTCTACTTTTTGGATTTAGCGTACATTTGTCCTTGCACCAACTTTGTTTTTGGCATGTCAGTTCCTTAAAAATTACGTCTAATTTCCAAGAAATTTTGTGTGTGACAAACCCTGTTGAGGTCTGTTCCATGATGCATGAATTGCTAGGGAATATTACACAGAATACCAGCACTGGGAGATGCACCATCTAAAATAGGGAGAAGCAGTTTAATTGAATTTTTTTCTTCTCTAAGATCATTGAGTTACAAATTACTGGGAGCACTACTGCAAACATGAGCATTTTTGTTCTCTGAGGATTGCTATGAATTTTTACTTGTGACAGTGTCTGTTGGTAAGAGAAATAAGCTATACAGAAAAATAATGCTGTATGTTTTGCATGAAGTCTCAAACAAATTTAAAGAATTTGTTGTGGATACATCACTCCGAAAACCAAGGCAAAATTACTTCTTCATGTCCCTGAATACTGAACAAGTTTCAGCTTTTTTTTGACAGGTAGAATTTTCTGTAATTCGTAAAAATTCTTAGTATTTCAGAGCCAAAGTCATGAAGGCAGGCCTGGGCAAGTTTTTCTGAAAATTTGCATTTGTTTGTTTATTAAATCTTTGCAAGTTCCATGGTATTATGGTATTATGGTATGCATATTCAAAACAACATGTAATCCCAATTATGACTGGGGTCTTTTCCTGCCAAACAAACAATCTTCAAACTGCACAACAGTGACAGGAGCCTCAGAATGGAAGGTGAGGGATGCTGTATTTATCAGTAGCTGTGCCAGCTAATCTGAGTTGGTTTAAAAGCAACAGTCTCTTGAAAGGGACTTTAATTAGCATTTTATAGCAAATGTCTGCTGCTTTCTCAGCTTGTCTCAAGTTGAGCTGTGCAGGTATGTTGGGAATTGCATCTGCTCACTCTGGATTCCTTATAACCTTCTGACTTTTCTTACCATTTCTCACTTAAGATTTATGTCCATCTCAAAGAAGGGAGTGGTGCTGATGGGCTGGATGCTTTGAAGAACAAACCACAGCTTCACAGTATGGTGGCCAAAAGTCTTTGTCAGAACGCCTCTGGGAAGAACTACATCATCTTCACAGGCCCAAGCATTACCAGCCTGAATCTCTTTGAAGAATTTGAGAAGCAAGGTGTGTATCGGGTGACTCACTGGGTTTTAATGGTGGCAGACCTAGGGGGCTCCTGCCACTGAATTAAAAAAAACTTCCAAAAGTCTTCACTGATATTTCAGTTCCTTGTATAGATAACTTGTTCATCTCTGAGAACACTTCTCGTTCATGAGAAGGTACTATGCAGAAGACTTTCTAAGTTGCTGTTTATATCTTCCTTTTTAAATCTTGAAAATGAGGATGTAAAAACAATTTAAATAAGGTTATTTAAAGCGCTTCCTTTTGTTCTTTGACTTAGAAGTGTGAGGTCAAATCTCTTATGTGACCTGGGGGACTTTTCAAGGAATTTGCTATCTGCTGTGATTTTTCTGTTCCTCTTGTGAAAGATGAAGGATGGGATGAATCCTCAGAGATGTGCCTTAGAAGTTTTTTTTGGTTTAATATCTGTTAAAGATGTGTTTTCTGTAGAGGGCATTTTATATCTCTGCAGAAGCTCTGGAAAGGTTTGCTTTTTTGTGGTTTTGGGGGTTTTTTGCTAGTATCAGCATACCTTGATGGGACAGTTTTTAGTTTTGAAAGCATAATAAAACTCTCCATTAGCAAAAACCCACTTACAGCAGAATGTCCACTGATACAGCTCTCCCAACCAAGTCTCTTGCAAGTGCAAAGAGCAATCCCAGGTCATCCTTTCTGTCAAATGCTCCCTCACCTTGAGCGTGGAGGAGCCACATGTTGCTTTGCTTTCAGCGGTGCTGAGGACTTGTGACTCCCTCGCAATTACAGGATCCTGCAGTCTTGCCAGTCAGTTCTAAATCATTTCATGTAGCTCTGGTCTCGTTCTTCAGTCAGCACAGCCTTTCAGAGTGATGTGGTGCATAGAATAGATCCTTCCCAGCAGTGAGCATGGAGGCTGCCATTACGCATCACAGCTACAAGGCCATTTGCTGACGCACCGCTGCTGTCCAAGTTGGGGTCTTTTTTGTCATTGCAGAAAATTAACCCACGTAAACCAAGATATTAATGAAACACGGCCCAAAGCAGGGGGAAGGTCTGGGAATTGAGACAATATGTTGATTCTCATTTAAAGTGAGAACATCAGTGGGCTGCACCAGTGCTGTAGTTTAACACTACAGACTGTGCTGGCACTGAGGGCTGCATCTGTTGAGCTCCAAGCAGGACTTATCGCCTACATTAATTTAGGCAAGCTGGAAGCTCAGTGACTACAATGGAATACCTGCATATTCTCATAAAAGAGCCATGGTTTCCCAAATGCTGCAACAGCCAAATGGGAAAAGAGTCAAGCATATTTATAGTGCACTGGAGCTTTTCCTCTGAGCAGAGACCAATTTTTGCTAGATGGCTTTTCATAGCTGATTATAAGCATTAAATTTTTAAGACTACCAAACCAATGATGCAAAGTTTGAGTTTGGAAGAATGTAGAGGATAACACACATACTCTTTGTACCTGAGATGAAATGTTAAGCTTTAAATGTAAAGACTGACGACTTGACTGAGTTCATCCTTTATGCTTAGCTAGAGAAGGATAAAGATGATCTGGCATGATCCATTTGGTCAGTAACCCTGGGTGAAAAAGATACATGGCTACTAAACCAGTTGAGTGTTTATTACTTGCAGATAATTCAAATTGTTCACAGGGTTGAATTATTCATAGGCTTTACACTGCACAGATCATTCAAATTAATGGTTTCTAGCAGGTAAGAAATTCAGTAATGTCTTTTGAAAACATGTAATTTGACTTACTATCTGATCATATATGCTAATGCAATACTGAGATTTTAGTTTGGTTCATGATTTGTTATATAGCTTTATGAGACTTTATAATGCCTGACAGCTGCCTCCAAAATTAAATTTCAGATCTGGTACATACTATCACCTTCCTAGGGGTGAAGCTATGAGGTGGGTGGGGGGTGGACACTAAGAGAGCAGGTTTATTGACTTTGCAAAACAGCACGGCACTCCTACATAAAGAAGATCATGGGGAGAAAAGTGTTTCTGTTTAATAAGGCAATGGGACTGTCTGCATTTGCCATGAGCTACTAGGGACTAGCTCAGGTTTTGCAGGGAGATGTTGAGCTGAATGGGCTGTGAGACACGGAGAGGTGAGATGTCAAGCTGTGGTGAAGTCAGTAAGAGCCTTGGAGGAGATGGTGTTTATTGACTCTGCTGCAAAGCAGACAGTGTACTGCCAGCACCTGCTGGGATCCTACCGCATTAGCAGTACATTTGGGGAGAGGCAAGCAAAGAAGCCTGGACTTGACAGTCTCGTGATCTACCAGAGAGTCTCCTTCAGCAGTTAAGTCAATGTTGGGATTTTTTGATGTGTGGCTTAGCCAGCTAAACCTGAACAGAGCTATACCATGACGAGGAAGTGTCATGAGAGCCTGTTGAAAAGCATCTATGTTCAGGTGCGCATGACACTTCAAGACCCATTCTTAAACTGATAAATTTACCTTTTTTTGTTCAAGAAAATTTAATTTGTGGGCTAGAGCAGGACCAGCAGTAGAAAGATCCCATTGAGAGCCGAAAACAAAGAGAAATTAGTATTGATCTTAACTGCTTTAGTTTGTTTGGGGGTTTCATGACTATCAACAGAGAAATAGGGAAAGATTTAAATAAATTCATGCTTGGGAGCCATAAACTTACTGAGAACATAAAAGTTTTAAGGAAACTAAAGGGAATTCTGGAAAATCTGGAAAGTCACCCACTAAAACTCTATTAGTTCCTTTCAAAATTCTTGATGAAAAGGACCTGGGGTCTTGGTAGCCAGTGTGCTGAACCTGAGTCAGCAGCATGCCAAGCTGGTCAACACTGTCCTGGGCTGTGTTAACAGGAGTGTAGCCCTGTAGATCAAGGGAGGTGATTACAGCCTCCTACAGTTTTAGACAACATACCCCCCAGTACAAGAATACTCTGTATACAAATGTACTCTGCTATGGGGAGGGAACTGTTCTTGTTCAGGTTGAGAAGAGGCTTTGGGGGAATGCAACAGCAGCTTCATGCTACCCTATCATGAGAATGGAGCTGGCTCTTTAGAGTCGTGCATTGTGGAAGGACAAAAACCAACAGATTTAGGCTGAAACAAAAGATGTTCAGACTAAATCCAGGATTTTTCCTGAGGGTAGTGAAGCAGGATGCCCAGACAGGTTGTGCAGTCTCTGTCTTTGGAAGTTTTCAAGCCCAGACAGGATAGAGCCCTGAGCAGCGCTGTCTGGCCTCAGAGCTGACCCTGCTCTGACAGGGGATGGGACTAGAGACCTCCTGAGTTGTTTTTCAGCCTGAACTATGCTTTAACCCATAGAATCCTGTGATCCTATAAAAAATTTTGTGGAATCTTAACTATCATTCACTTTTCCTCACCCTAGCCCACACATGCATTATTGTTAAAAACACAATGCTCTTTATTGAGAGCCTGTGGTGTAGCACTTTCACAATAATGTGCCTTGTAATATAAAGGGATGTCGGTGAACATAATTCTAAGACCTATGTGAAGATACCAAGAACTGAGAAGACTTCAGAAAATAAGATAGAACACTTTGATCTTTTTCAAAATCAAAGCCCTGAATAGACCTCTTTTTTATTTTTCAGGGGACATACAAAGAATTTCTTTCTCTGGCCTTTGAATAGAACTGGAAACCCGCACTGAAATGCCCCAGATTCTCTGTTCTGTGAGCAGACAGCTGTCACTGTTATTTGCTGTGACATTCATTCATAGTGCATATCCCTTTTTCCCTCTCTAAGCATTAGTATTGTCCTTTATAGAGGACAAAACCTCCTAAAGCCCTATGTTCCATGCTTGCCTTAAACATATGATCCCTGAAAGTCCCTTCTGCACGTTGTGAACCAGCAGGAGCAGCTGGCTCTATTCTGCAGAGGGGCTGGTTTTGGCAAAGCTGCAAGAGCTGCCAGCCTGCTTGACCATGGCATTCCCACAAGGTTTGCAGGATCCTGCAACTCCAGCACATGGACTAAAGCAAGCTCACTTCTCCTCCCCACAACAGCCCCCCTCTGGTTTCCTAGCTCTGACTTGACCCAATGTTGCGTGCAGAATAAATGATTGCAGAATGTGTATTTTTGCCTGAATTAGTTCAAGCCTGATGGCATTTGTGAACTGTACTAGTGAAGATGTGGTTAAACAGGCTTCAGCACAAGCTTTCTGGAGGCTGGAGACTCTGGGAATGAGTTTTGGGTGACTACACTACATTTGCTCTTCTTTGCTAAACTATCTTAGGTGTATTCATTTATATTGCACCTACAGTTTAAGAAGACCAGAGAACAAGCTGTTTCCACTGACTCCTGTGTGTGCAGCAAACACCTGTTGTGATTCTGATTTAATTACACACAAAACTTCATTGAGCCAGATGGGTGTAATTTTTATTGCTTCTATTGCTATAGTAACTGGGTGGTTTTAAAATCCTCTACAGTAGATTAAGGGTGTCAGCCATGATGAGAGATGCTAGTAAATCTGCAGAAGTGCTGCACTTTTCTAGGCTGTACAGCAGCAAGGCAACATGGTGTGTTCTTTAGAGAGAAAACGGTTCCCATTATTCTGCATGAGGAGTGGAACATCTGCTGGAAGCTTTCTGCAGGCTTATTGCTACAATAAAAGGAAAGGCTACAACTAATTGTTGTGGGATCTCAGAGATGGCTGTTGCTGTTTTGAAGCTCTAGCACAACAATGTAGTTATTAGCTTGGTTTTATTCCATTGCAGCCTCCTGGAAAAAGTATCACATTTTAATGAATAATAAACTCTGGGCAGCTAAGGAAATTCTTCTCAGATTTGCTTGTTATCAAAGCAGGAAGATCTTAATATTGGCAAGAAGAAAGCTTTATGCAAGTTTGCTATGTTAATGGCAAAGTTTGCAGGTACATGACCTACACTGTTTGGGTACGTCTTAGCAACAGAAGAAATTTAAAAAAAGAAAAATAAAAAATCAGCTTTCCACTGGAGGTGCAGTTCCCTGTAAAGTGATTGTAAGCCTGTTACCATCAGGCTTTTGTCATTGTCTTTTGTGGAAGGAACGTACGGATTTCCGGGGACTGATTAATTAATTAGAAATAACCAGGGGAGTGCAGGCTCCCCCCTTGAGAATGAAGTTTTCCCATTACTGTGTTGGTTGACCTTCTTCTCACATCAGTGGCTTAAATTTCTGATGGAAGAGCCATAGCTCCTTGTAGATCTGCCCACAGCGACTGGACCAATGCATGAGTATATGCAATTAATTTATTAGTATTCCTGTAGTGTCTGTGAGCTGTTGAGGGGATGCTCAGCATGCCAATTACTATATGAACCAAGGACAAAGGCTGCACCTGCACTCCAAAGCTTAGGTACTTCCAGAAAGACAGAGGCAGGAGAGCCATGTAAATGGAAACCCAGGAATAGAGGTAACATGTTTGTGGAAACCCAAGAACGGAGGTAACATGTTTAGGGGAAGCCAGACACTGCATTCTGACTTTGCATTGTCACTGTAAGGATATCATGCAAAATTCAGCACGATGAAAAATTTGATCAAGCAGACTTAGCTGACAGATGAGCTTTAAACCACCACAAGATGTGCACAGATGTCTCCTTCTTCCATGCCCACTGGTTTTTTCCACTCAAATGGGTTAACAGAAAACTGAGGGAGACCATGGAATTTTCCATCCAAGATTTCCTTGAGTCAGGGAAAAATTGGATTGAGAAGATCTGCTTCTCTTGGACTAACAGAAACAGGCTGTTACTGTTTCACAGCCTAATGAAAAATTCAAGCATTGTTATTAATGTTGTTTCCAAACCTTGTTTGTGCCCACCTGTCTGTACTGATACGCATTTTGTGGTGTTAGATTTTATTCATTGCCTCTTTCACGTATGAAGAGGCCAAGAAGCTCTGAGCAGCAGACTGTGTCCCCTGCAGAGCCTCTGATGTCTGTGCAGGACAAGATCAGTGCTTGCTCAGGTAGGGCACTGTGTGGTTTTTCTCCTTGCCCTAAAATCAGTTTCACTGAACTTGTATTTCTATCTTCTCCATCCTTCTGGCATATGCATTTTTTAAATCAACCAGTGGTTTCAGTGGTTTTTAGCTGCTTAAGCAGCATTTCCCTAGCAAAGCAGATGATGCACATGCAAGGAGTATTGAGCTAAAAATCAAGAACATGGCAGCACAGTGAAGCAGTAGATTAAACTATTGTGACTAAAAGCATCTTAAGAGTCATGTAGGAGAATTTATTTCAGTTAACATCAAAGATGCTATAGCTTTCCCTACCCCCCTGTTCCCTCCCCAATTTTTCTTTTAGTTAAACATCAAATATTCTCTTGGATCATAAATTCCGATTTGTCCCGTAATGCATATCACCACTGGGGGTTTTTTGAGACCAATTTTAAACATGTTGTAATGTTAAACACAGATTGTAGGTGTTGCAGCTTGGAAAATACACTAAATTATTTTTCCTGTTGTTTCATCATTATGGTGCAGGAGACGTCAATATATTTCAACAAGGGAGCAGACTTTCTGCACTTGTCTGTTTCCAGAGACATTCATGTAGGACACAAATCTTTGGTATTACAGCAGAAAACCAGTTGGCTGCCATATCTGTTGGACTAGAAGGTTGTAGGGCAAGTTCTTTCAGAGGTCATTCAGGCTTGCTCTGCTGGTTTTGCTCTCTGGGTCCATGCAATGGCTTGCTGATAGGGAATGTGTTTGTTCACATGCAGAGATTTACTGCTGTGGGTTGCTGAGCACCAGGAAGAGTGACTGCACAGGCCTACCTCCATCCATGCTGAACAATTCTGAAACTCCACAGTCCAGAGGACAGTACAGAATAAGAATGAAGGGAAATATGTCATTGATTTGCTGGTACAATAAAGGGCACTTTCGTTTTCTGACCAACGCCTATTCTCCAGTTCAACAAGGTAAGCAATATTCCTACTTCTCATCTCAAAAGTGCACATGCTTTATATCACAAGCCAAAATGAGTCACTGAGATTGATAATAAGCCTGAACAAAGAGCTTGATTGTAACTGATCATACATCCTAGATAAACAGTAGCTGTAGTGATTACTTCCCTTTTGTGTCTTCGTACAGCTATTGTTTTTTTTCCCATATGAAGGTTAAAAGCCTACTGCTAAGGCAGCCTCCTTGCCTGAGCTGGTGGAGGCACTATCCTTTCAGGTATAAAGATTATATCTTTGCTGATGGTCAGAGAAGGGAAGGTGATTATTGCAGATGATATTAGCCCCATTTGCAAAGCATCTTGTAGGATTGCTGCTAGGGAAAAATGAATAATTATGTACTTTGAACTCCAGGCAGATCCTACAATTAATTTTTCTTACCTAGTAAAAACTTAGTCACAAACACTTTTGCCAGAAGTAAATATGATTAAGGTTTCCTGTTGTATGTTAAATTGATTTTTAGCAGTCGGTGAAAAGAATGCAAAACAGTAATTTGGATAGTTCAAATAATTGCGGAGAGCTTCTTGTTACTGAAATATTTTCCTTTTTGAAAGTATATAGATGGTTTTAAGAACCTTTGGAAACTTCTATAAAATGCAATATGACTAACTAACTTCCTGAAATTAGTTTTTTAGTGAGAATATTTTTTCAGTTTCTTACAATTTTTATGATTCAGGTTTATGTGTAACTGCCAGAGAAAAAATGAGAATAAAAGAAACATTTCAATATAAAGCCATCAATTCAAAGGCATCTTCTACACTCATTTTCTGAATCCCAAGCTACTCTTAAATGTGCGTACAGATTACAGAAGCAAATTTAAGGTTTAGAATTACTGTATGGTAAGCTGAGAAAGCTGACTTAGTGTGTTCTGTGCTTTGCCAGAAGGCTCATTGCCTTAGCAAAGCATGGCTGATCCTGAGGAATTGTGCTGGGCATCCCAGCAGAGTGAGGGCTTGGTGATTCAGATGGACTGATGTCTGAGCACAAATGCTGAAAATATATATGTGAAGGAACATGACACTTTGGAGACCCTGCTGAAGCCAGTCTCTGGAGCAGTGTAGCTCCCCATAAGGGGCTTTCACCATCAGGATTTGTGTTGTTTTCCTTGTGGTTTTTTCTGGATTTAGATTATTCAGCAGCACTAATTGGACAAGAGTTATCACTACAAACTACTACTTGTTTTCTTTAGACTAGCATGAAGCATATGATTATAATTCATAAATATTAGAAAAATACTCTGTAAACATCAGTGTTAACTGCCCTATTGAAAAGGGGAGCAAAAGCAGACTGTGCTGGCAGCATCCTTTAAAAGCAGCACATGGAGGTGTGAGCTCTTGTGCTTGTGATTGACCTTGGGTCTGTTTTGGCATAGATGGGATTGTAGGTGGTGTGTATGAGGTAGTTTTAACATCCACTGATTACGACTTCTGTGTGTGATGGACAAGAATTTCCCAACTCATTGCTCACCAAATGCTGGCTGGGACAGTTGACATAATTCACTGTGAATCAGAGCAGAAAACAGAGACTAGCTTTTTAAAGAGTGATGCTGGGCAAAGAGTCTCTAGCAGGGAAGTGGGAACAGATGGAAGCTTGGTGGGAAGGCAAGAGACCAGATTGCTTGCCTCTGATTTGGCATCACTAAAGTCAGTGCAGCAAAGATAGTTCAAACCAACTTGAGAGAAGCTGGACCACCAGTCTCCTCTAAGGCATATAAATATAGAGGAGGAAGAGGAGAAATCTGTGGTCCTTGGGGCAGGCCTGGAGCACAGATCTGCTGAGCACATGTTAGAAGGGAGAGGAGGTAGGGACAAAAGGGGTTAAAACCCACACAGGGTAGTTTAACAGAGACTGGTGCCAGTGGGATTGTCTGGTGATGCACAGTGTGTATTTGCACTTGGCTGAGTGTAAATGTGTACGGGCAGGAGGCCACGAAGAGAAAACCTTAAAAACATAAGGCAAGAGATGGTCAGAAGAACACTTAGGATGAGAAAAGAGGTGGACATAGCTAATAATTAGCTACTTATTGCAATTTGGAAAGTCAAGAAGGTAGATCTTCCCTGTGCTTGGAGTGCAAATCCCACCCAAGCCAGAGGCACCAGCAGGGCAGTACACTTGTCAGAGCAGATCTATGAATAGTGTTCTTAGATGTAGCAGGTTATTCATTATAGATGTTTTAAATCAGCGTGTCATAATACATCATCTCAGATATTCAAGGATGGGTCTCATTCCTTTATTCTTGCAAAAATGTCCTGCTTACTTAGCTATCAAGTATGTAGTTTCTGCCTAGAACAAAATCCGGTTGGATTGTTAATTGCCCTTAAGCTTTAATTTTTCCTTGTGCTTGTATTACAGAGGAACTGAGAGTTCAAAAGAGACTGAGACACCCATAGAATAAAAAGTTACCTTATTCTAAAGCAGGTCATCTATGTGCTGGCCCAAATCTCACCATCTGTGGGACAGGGCTGCATTTTGGTTTTTTCACTCTAGATCTGGTGCCTGCTTCCCCGGCATCTCCATTATTGTGTTCTAGAAATAACTACAATCTTTTCTACCTTTCATATGTAGCAGGATGGAGCAGCCAGCATCCTCACTTGCTGCACAGTAGGATGACCAGAATAACATCTTCAGCAAAAAATTATTGAACCCAAGATGTTTTTAAAAAGTAGCTTCTTTCTGAGAAGAACTTTCACAGGTGCTCTTCACCAACTAGCTCTACGTGAAAGCTAAACAGTCAATAACTAAGAGTAGGAAACAAATCTTGGGCCACATATGCAAGGAATAGAGAGCTACAAATGGCATGTTAGCATCTCATAAATGACTTGTGAGAAGATGGAAGGTGTTGTGGAGCCATCACAATTGTATGAAGCAGTTGTATGAATCCCTGTATGGTTCTTACTCCAGAAGAAGCTGGAGTGACGGGTGACTGGTGACAGTCTAGTTTCCTGAAAAAGCTTGTGAGATTGGCCCAAAATTGGAAAATCTGGGGAAAGAAGCATGATGTTAAAAAGCATGTTTCAGGATGGGTAAGCTTAGGGTTTCAACTTTCCATTTCCATGTGTCCTTTGTGAGGCTACAGTGAGGAGGTTGTGTCCAAGTATGGTGAGATTGAGGACGGGACCAGAGGACCCAGATGGTAAGACCTTGATCATGAGACCTTGTACAATGCTGAATGTTGGCAATTCTGATAAAGAACTGTAAGAACTCAAAGTCTTGATACAAAGCCATATAGCCATATACATATACTTGTATCATGCAATGCCCCTTCTTTTATATCGTTATGAAATCTCAGGCTTTGCCAAGATGGATGCAAGTGCTGGTATTAATGAGACTCCCATTTTTAAAAAAGCATGATTCTAGATAGGCTTAGAATAAGTGTTTTAAAGAAACAAACACGTAAACCTTTGTCTTTTGGCTTGTTTAATTTGAGGTAGTATTTCCCAAGCTTTGCTTGATGAGCATACAGCTTAAAAATTTAAATTAAAAAGAAGAAAGGGTTAAAAGAACCCCAAACCCAAAAGCTGATGCCTTTCTGTAGTGACAGGATAGAGGCCAGCAGTCAGCACCCTTGCCAGCATGGAAGCAAAGGCAGGCTGTGACTGCAGTGCAGGTGGTGTGTTCCCTGGAGTGCTGCCAGGGATGGGAACACAGCAGTGCTGGGGAAGGACCAGGAGGGGAAGTGGCTCATCGGATGTGCCGATGAGTCAGCTGGCTTGGGACCACATGCCACAGAGACCTGCAGCTAGGAATGACCCAGCTCTGGCAGTTGTCTTCCCTGGGAAGGCGGGCTATGGCTATGAAACAAGCCTAGGAAAGGCTAAAAATAATATGCCTATAAAGCTATTTATATTCTCAAAACAGGGGAATATTATGGGGAATATAATAGAAAGTGATAGGGAGTATGTGGTTCTGCCACCGCAATGCATTCTTTTAAAGATTATGAATACAAAGCAAATTGCAAAGGAAATACAAATCCTCCAAAGGAAGAAAAGGAGAAGAAAGAGAAGAGAGCAAGAGGAGAAAGAAGGGGATTTTTTCTTTTTTGTGTAATGCTTGTACCAGAAACATACTTACCCTTCCCTGACCTGCCCTGATGAGATGGCAAGTGATTTTGCAGCACTAATGCAGCAGGCTGGTGGTGTATCAGTCCTTTATAGCTTATGCTGGCCAGATATTTGTAGGACTCATTAAAAGAATCAAAACCACACTATAATAATTACATGAATATAATGAAGAATTTATTTGTTCGATTGGTTTTCCCCCCTCTCCTTGGGCTACATTTACACCCAGCTTGAGGAGGCAGAGGTGAAAGGAGAGTGTATTGAACAATTCAGAGGTGATACAATTTTGGACTCTGGAAAAATCAGACTTTAAACACCTCAAATAAATTTCTGCATGGTTCAGCTATAACATGACATTTAGTATGTGTCGCATACTTGCTTCAAAATAGAGCCTGCCAGCTAGGACAGCACAGGGGGCTTGACAGAGATAATGGATGGAATGAGATTTCCAGCTGGAGGAATGAAATGGTGAAGTCTGTAATCAAAACATGAGTAGCATTTTAGAGTTGATTGTAAAAGACTTGGCAGAAGGAAGGTGAAGAAAGTTTTCTTGAAAGCTTGAGAAATGAGAAAGCTCAGAATTGTACCCTTACTGAAAAGATGCTGAGAAAGGATGAAACCAAGTCTGTGCTTCTCTAGACCTGGAGAAAATAGTGTTGTACCAGAGAGAAGGGCGCCTCACTAGGCAGAGTGCCATAGCCATGGAGTAAGCGGTGGTCCATACCCTGGAGAGCTGACCATTGAAACCTGTGGGGGCATAAGGTCAAAAGTTAGGGAACAGACTCCTGTGCTATAAGTTTGTTTTACTCACCCTTCCTTCCTATAGGGAGCTTTCCCCAGGAAGGGGGAAGAAGGATAGGAGCAATAAATCAGAAAAGAGCTAGGGGAGTTTCTTAGAAGAGCATTGGAATTATAAATACTCCTGTAATGTTGGATAAGGCCAGGTAAAAGACCACATGAGGGAATGGGGCCTGGTTTTGGAGTAACCTGCTCTAGCACCACATCTTTGTCTGTGCAAAGAGTGGTTAGTAGGTGGCTGCAGCATGATGCCTGTTGCCTTACCACAGATTTCTGCAGTAGGCAGGGTGGCCATCCCCCATGATAAGCTGAATTACCAAGCCAGATGACCAGGCAGGACAGGAAGCAGCACTTGGAGGCAGAGAAATGTAGCTAAGCTCCAGTGAGCAACCTAAGGGTACTTCTGAGCTCTGGCTCCCCACAGCAGGAACCAGGCTGCTTTTCATTTCAAAGAGACCGCAGTCACCAACCAGCATCACTTCTGTCTTCACTGAGTTCAGACAGTTGGCTCCGTCTTACTGTATTTTCTTCTCTGTGTCAATTGGCCCCCAGTGAAGAGATGTTAATGTTACTCTTGTCCCCCATGGGTGGAGATAAGCAAAGGATTTAATTTCAAGGGACTAATTTGGGACCTCCAGAATTCAAAGCATATAACAGCAAGTCACTGCTCTAGAGGTGACCACAACTTCTTGTGACCCAAAAGAGGAGAGATTAATACTGTCTGTAGGAAGCTACTGTGGGACTACAGCAATGTGTGCTTTTTTTTGAATATATGGCAAAGATGTTTGTGTCTAACATATTTTTATTTCCGACTGAAAAATGATCCCTATTCTTCCCCTTCCACTTGTTCAATGTACTACCTGTGGGAAAAGAAATCAAATTAGAATCTCTGTTACAAATAAGTTTCCAGCTTTAGGGGAATCACTGTCAATAATGTTTATTTTATAAGCCATATATAGAAAACATATTTTTCAATTGCTAGACTTATGATGTCAATTTAAAATTGTTATGTTTCTAATTGATGCAGGAGTTATAATTAAGAGGAAAAGCGGAGAAATTCCATGCCCACTGGCAGTTGAAGCCTTTGCTGCTCACCTTAGCTATATCTGCAAATATGATGATAAATACAGCAAGTAAGTAAGAAGATGTGCATGTGTGTGTGTAATTCTTTCACACCTTCTCTGTTGCTTGAGTTCTTCATGAGTGTTTGTTTGAGTTCTTCATGTTGAGCTGCATCTGAGGGCCCAATGCTGCTTTCACGTAGTCTCTAACCAAACTTCTGTTTAAGTCAAAGATCAGACACTGGCTCTGCACAGAGCAAAAATTGCATTGCTGGTGTTGGTTTGGCTCTACCTACCCATCCAGCAGTCAAAAAAAAGAATCTTGAGACACAGGTCCTTTGCATCTTCTAAATGACTTTTAAGAAGTGATGGGAGGATGAGCCAGCAGACTGATAGAGAATTCAACAAGGGTCTACCAGCCTCACAAGTTTTTCAGGCTGGCTCAGCTCCCCACCTCTAGCAGTAGATGGTGTTTAGTTGATAATCTGTCCTGGTGATATTTGCAACACCTGGAGCCAGAAGAAAAAAGACATTCAGTTGTGTATGTAAAGCTGATCTACACAATGAGAGAACAGAATGTCAAACTTTTGGCTCCTCAATTCCAGTTGGTGTCCTCAATGTTAGCTCTTAATGTAGCAGGGAGGAACAGAAGTAAGAGTAGCAGTGGTAAAGCTTGGCTGTGGGAATAGCAACGAGGTGCAGAAGATTTCAAGAACTAGAAATTGAGAAAAGAGAAAAAGCAGCACAGATTTTTCAAGCCAATTCTGGGCAAGGCAGCAAGAATTCAGTAAAATATATGAAAGAGGAGGAGGTGGTTGCTAGAGAACAATGTTGGGATCTGATCTGAGGAAATCAATGCGGAAAAGAGCTGAGGTAGTAGATTTAAATGGTTGCTAAAGAAATGAAAGTAGGAAAGTAGGAAAATGGGAAATCTTATGAGTGAAGAGAGAATATTCTGGCAGTCCTAGAATTAGTCAGAACCTAAATATAAAGATGTCAGTCCTTTCTAGTTCTGCCTTGTGCTCCACCTACCAGCAGTGTACGCTCTGGCTCTACCTCCACATCCTCCCACCTACTGTTGACAGCAGCAGAAATCATTCTTTGCTCACAATAAACATGAGGAGAAGCATCAGCAAGCTTCCCCAAACTGTAATGTAATGTGACTGAGGCTATTTTTTTAGTTACAAATTGAAGGGATTCAGACCTACATCTCCCATCACAAGGATATTTGTCATGGGTGAGCTCGAGGAATCTTTATCAGTACTCTTATTTACATGGAGTAATACAGAGGTGAGAATGTTGCTGAAGTTTGCTTCTGAGAGCAAGGAGGTCTGTTCTTTTACATACTACCAGAAATCTCCAAAATTGTGCAATTTGGCAGTAAATGACTGTCAAACACATTGTACAAAATTTCTTAAAATAATACTTGAACCAGGCATTAAGTCCTATGTCTGCTTCTCCTTTGGGACTGCAGGATCTTTGTGTGGGGTGACTTCTTGCATCCCAGCTGCAATTGTTTGGCTGAACAATGTTTTTCCCTCCTTTCTTGGCTTTTTAGGTATTTCATTTCTCACAAACCAAACAAGACCTGGCAACAAGTGTTCTGGTTTGCCATCAGCATCGCTATAAATAATGCCTACATCCTCTACAAAATGTCAGAGGCCTACCATGTGACAAGGTACAGCCGCGCACAGTTTGGTGAAAGACTTGTAAAGGAGCTCCTGGGCTTGGAGGACACCTCACCCTCCCATTGATGCTTTGCTCTTGGAGGCGTAGGCAGGGGCTGGAGGGAAAGCAGAAGATACCACACCTGGAGCGGCAAAGCAAGGAACTTGTGACACCACCAGTGCTGTCATCCAAAAATGCCAAGTGATGCACTAGAGAGGTGCAAACTTTGTTCCTAGTATCAGCTGGATGTAAACATGTCGTGCAGAAAGTGACACTGGAAAAGTTGAGACAAAATTGCATATGTGAATGCCCTGTGGGAATCTGTACACTCAAAACAGACATAAATTAGCTGTCATCTTAATGCTATTTGTTGAACAGGGTCATCTTGTAAAGTTCCTCTCGGGCCAAGAGCTTGTCAGAAGCTGGCCCAGCTCAGCAGTCCTAGACGGGTATTACAGGAAACTCTACACCTTCCTTGGAGTTACTAAATTCTGGGACAAGCACCATGAGGGTGCACCGTGGGCTGTGGCTGAGCGCGGCTGCCATCCCGCGAGGCATCGCTGCTGGCCTCCGGTGGGACAGGCGGAGCAGCCCAGCACAGGAACACTGCAGCAGGAATCTTGACAAACACAACCTTCACAGGCAGGCAGCCAGGAGCTGAGGACCAGTCATGATTTTTTCTTTCTGTGTTTTTTTCCCTTTTGTTTTTATTAATGTAATGTAAGAAAATTTGATCCCAGTTAGAACACAGGAAAATTAGGAGAAACCAAATACATTAGTGAATTTAAGATGACAAATACATTACACTGATTTTCTTTTTTAACCAGGATGAAACATTTTATACACAAACAGTGATTAATACTGTAAGTATTAACAGTGAGTAGACCAGTAAATAATACTGCCTCACATCTTAACTGCCACGGTCAGTGTACAGGTGAGAAATCAGAATATATCAACTATATTTTTTCTTGATTTCAACTGTATCTTAAATGTTGCTTTAAAAGCTAATGTAATGGACTGTTAAGGTTTTAAGAACAATAATTTCTTGCTTTTTCTTTGGTAACTGTCAAGACCTTTTTGGTCCACTTTAGAATTTTGTTTGGCACACAGTTGGCAGAAAAAAAAAATATAAGTCACTAATAGCCACGTGTTTTCCATTATCACTGTGGGGTGTTCTGTAGGAATTCTTTTTGGTAAAGTTCAGGGCTTGTCACAGTAGTTGTAATTAAGCAGATTACATGTTTAGCAAAATAACGTAGCATTGTGTCTTACAAAAGGAAAGAAGTCCAGTTGTAACCAACCTTAAACCTTGCTAAAACAGAGCAAGCCCAAAGAGTTCTTCTGTTCTGAGTGACACTGTAGAGGACAAGCGTCATCCTGAGCTGGTGGCCAAGGCCATGTTTTGGTGCTCATGGAATGTGAAAGCCACTGGAGTTTCAGAAAACAATGCCGAGAGAGAGGTATGATTGAAATGAGGGAATCAATACTGAGGTGAAATACTACCCTGCCCTCTACACTTTATTGATTTCAGTCCACAACTCAATCATCAAAAAACTCTGTATTCTAAAGATTAGCAGTGATGGACACAAACAGAATTGCATTAACTTACAGGGCAGGAAACCATGTTGGTCAGAGGACCCCAAGCCTGAAAAGTTTTACTTTACTCCCAAAGAATGATTTGAGTTGATTCAAGAGGAATGGAGTGAATGATTGATTTATCAGTGTAAATCTTACCAGGTTACATGTATCTATCTGCCAACAGGCAATAGAGGGTAACCAACATGAATTTGGAAACTCCTCGGATTTCATCATTCTGTGACGTGCAAATGCATAGCATGTAGATAACAGAGGAAGAATCCAGCAGGGGTTAGTAAATGAATGACTAGCCCATGGTGTATCCTTGCACTGACACCTTTCTGTTTCCACCAAAGTCTTACTGTTTGGAGTAGACCTAGAGGCAGATCTCCCCTGGTTGCAAGGAGAGAAGGGGATGGCCAACTCCATGGTGGTTCTGCTTGTGCTGCAGCCTGGAGCCTGTCCCACACATTGTGCTCTGCCTGCCAGCTGCACAATGAACAGCAGCGGGATTCCTAAGCATCCTTTTCACGTCTCCGTCCACAAGGTCTCCACCCACGAAACGTGGGAGAAAGGACAAAACTTTGTGCACTGAGGCCTCCTAACCACAAAAGAAGGGGGTGGGTTTGTACCACTTTAGCCCTTGGCAATGCTAAGCTGCACAGGAACCTAAGGAGGAGTTCAAAATTTCTTGGCCCTGCAGAGAACTGAGACCACCCCTTTTCAGACTGTGA
The DNA here is from genome assembly GCA_013397775.1 of Eulacestoma nigropectus. NCBI lineage: Eukaryota > Metazoa > Chordata > Aves > Passeriformes > Eulacestoma > Eulacestoma nigropectus. Next base: position 147,620 of record VZTE01001193.1, read on the forward strand.
TAGCTGGTTCTTGTCAGTCTTGTAAGTATTCAAAGGAAGACAGCAGCTAGCCTGAAGCATGAAAAATAAATGTTCAGCAATATAAACCTACAGTTTTCTTTTTCAGGAAATTTCACAGAGTGTTCTTATTGCTCTCTGCTTCAGACAATGCCGGCCTATATTGGATCAGGAAGAGTAGCTACTAGCTCATGATATCCCATAAATTTATACGGTACTTAAAACTGGGGCAGTAAGGAAAAGTCTGGCTGGAACTTTGCTGATGGGATGGCTTAAATGAACAGTAGCTGCTTCCTTGCACTCCTATGCCCTGCTGGAGTATGTGTAGGATACCCATGCCCTCAGTAGACATGGGATGGTTTCCAAGACCACCTTGGAGCCACTTGGCATTTCTGAGGAGTAGGCAGACCACTCTCCAGCTATGTTGTAGGCCCCTGGGATAATCTGGAGCCCTTGGCCAATTGTTACATAACTATGTATGCTTAAAGGCCTGGATCTAGGCCATCCCATACAGAAAATGCCTTTTCTTTTTTAGGTGACAGTAGGCCTGAGGCCTTGGAATATTTAATTTTTCACTAATGTATGCTGTTAATTATGTGGATTACTTGAGCTCAAATCATGAGGTCCTAGCTTTTTGCCTCAGGGACTTGGTCCTGAGTAGTTTTCCCTAGAATTGGTGTTGACGGGGGATTACACAGTGGCTGACTAATACAGGGAAGATGCTTTAGTCTCCTTTGTAAAGGAGAAAAATGAAGACAAAATTATAGCTTTGCAATGAATTTCATTTTCTTAGCCTTAACCATCCCTCATCATTTTGAACTGGTGTTCTAATCATGCACAAACATTCCATAAGTAAGCAAAAATATTTATATATATTTATATGTACAAAATGCCTGAATTTTGGCTCTCAAAGCCAACAAGCAAAAGCCACCAAAGTGTAGTCTATATCTACAGATGATTCTTCCCCCTCATCTTTTCCTTTTATTGACTTGGAAGTGGATAGAGTTGGGGAAAGTTAAGATTTCTCCTTGTTGAAAAAGCATCTTGCACTTTTTCAGTTACTACAACCAAGGCAAAGTAATTAAGGAAGATATAGGATAATTTTTAAAAGGCTAAAGTTTGTCAGCTGTAGTTGTAGGAATCCTGAATAGGATTATTTCCTTTACTGCAAACTGGCTTACTTGGATTTGGTTCCCCACCTGCTTGTAACATTAAAGCTTCTCCCTAATTAAAGGGGGAAAAAAAGTTAGTCTCAAAGTAGTGCAAGGATGCTCATTATAATGCGTGTGTGTCTAATTGTGCAATAGCTTGTGAAATGATAGTTTGGGTTGTTTGTAGCCTTAAGACAATCTGGGTAAGAGATCTGAGAACTCAGCAGTAGGTAAAATGCAGTCGAAATGCCAACCAGGTCACAGAGGCATGTCTGTAAACTTTTTCAGGAAAAAAAAGAAGTTTGACACTGAAGTAGCGAAGGGAGCACAGCACAGCTCCTTTCTCTCCTGCTGAATTGAATTTTTGCTGACATGTACTTCTGAAAACTGATAATTATGTGTTCATGGTATGCAAACTTTGTTTCAAAGAACCGAGACCATCAGTAAGACATACCAACCACCTTCTATGCACAGTACTTTCAGGAAATGTCTGTCATGCCACGATCCATTCTTGGAAAACGTTTCTTTTCCCAGTGAGTAATACAGCACTTGCTAGAGCTTAGAAGCCACTGGGAAGTGGTTTCCATTGTTGTCTCAGCTGAAAAATGCTTCAAGGGCTTGCAGGAATTCTGCCACTTTTTACTTCAGCCCATCTGTACACTTGACAATAGGGCACAATTTAAAGAAATCTCATCTCTATTTTCTGTTCCTGTTCTCTATCCCCAACCCTTCTATATACAAGTAGTCTAGGAATCATAATATATTGAAGTACAACTTTGTTTTCTTCAGTTAATTCCTAGAGAAAATTGAATTTAGCAACTCAAAAACAGCATTCCCATTTTTTACCTCCAGCTCTATTTCTGTGTCCTTTTTTTTTTTCTGAAGAGGTTATTTTTTTTCTAGCATTTATTTAGAAGTCTGTCTTTAGCTGGCGAGTAGTGAAAGCAGCCTCCAGTATCTCATTCTTTCATGCCTTAGTCCCCTCATGCTAGAGCTGACGAGGGGGGGATTATGCTGCTCTACTGATTGTGTGCACCTCTGGTACTTTCCAAGCAAGGACTGCAAAGTGCTGTAACAACCTCAGCACTCGTGAGACATCATTAGCTTATCAAAGGTTCTCCTTTCCTACCAGACACCAAGGCACAGCACAGATAAGAAGGGTGATGAAACTGTAAAGTGGAGTTTGGATTCCTGCTGATTAAGGCCGTGATCGGTGTTTTCAGTGATTTGGTTCTTGTTCAAAAGCACTTTTCCACACTAGAAATGAAAGTATGCCAAGTATTTCCCCCTGAGTAAGGGATGTGGGATGCATACAGGCTGGCAGGAGTCAAAACCAAGTTGCACTAAAGGTAAGAGAAAATTTGATAAAACATGGGAGCCCAACTAGCCTAGAGGAACTCAGAACAGTTAAATGGAAAATCTGAAGGTCTGCAGTAGTCCAGTAAACAGTGTGAAATTCAGACAAATAATTACTGAGTTGAGAAAAATCACTGAGGCTTAGATGGAATATGAAGTCTTCCATCCACCTCTGTTGTGGAGTTTGCCATGGCACTTTCTTCATGCTCGGATTGATGTAAGATTGGTTGTTTGTAAAACGAGCTCATCTCAGACTGGCTGAGAAAAACATTCAAGTGTCGAAGGCCTGTTCACAGTTTCACAAAGGCAAGGAACTCTAAGCTCAAAACAGGTAGATATTCGGCCTGCTGCTAACTAAGATACTTGCACCAACACATCACATCATCTGCTCAAAAGCAAGCCAGTCATCAGTGCTACTTGATATATATTCATTCTTGTCACAATTCTTCTGAAACTTACCTTTGTTTCCAGAAGCATCATGAACTAGAAGCACCCCTGTATCATCACCTCACTGTTGGGAAACAGCTGAGAACAGCTGTGCTTTGTAAAAAGGATCTCTTCCTCTTCTTTTGAGTGGCATCTTTATCTCTCTGGAAATCTACCCCTGCAGAAGCTTCCTGCCCCACACGTTGCTTTGCTTCCCTCATTTGTTGCATTTAGAACACATCTAAAGCATCCTACAGGTTTCTTGGTCAGTCTGGAAGAGCTGACAACACCGAGTTGGCCCTTCAGTTTACTTTTGTAGCATTGCTTTCCTGGTCCTTTCTGCTATTTTGCAGATCTCAGATGAAACAGGGAATTGTTTCTGAAGCCTGTTCAGATTACAATCACTGTGAAGGTGTTGTCTGCTTTGCCCCATTAGTGCTGCCCCGGCAGGTTCGGATGGACCCCAAACAGGTTTCAGCAGCACCACACCCACTGCTCCAATGGGAATGGCTGTAAGATTCCTCAGCTCTGGATTACTGTCATAGAGGGACCTTTGACAGGGTCTGGGGATTTTTTGTGTTCTGCTTTGTTTTTTGAAGTCCTTTCACTCTGATGGGTTTGAACACCTGTTAGGTATCACAAAAAGGCCTTAAGTGGTAAATCCCTTTTGTATCACCCTTTTGAAGTAATAAGTGCTTGTATTGGATGTCAAGGTGGTCCACATGATGTGTAGTGCAAAAACCTTGCCCACGAAAGCATAATTTGCTGTACCTGAACAACCTTGGATGCCTGGGGGCCCTGGGTGAGGAACCCAGTGGGAGAGGACTGCCATGCCGTGCTGTAGGACCACGATGTGCAGGACCTGACTGGGGAAAGAAGCTGGGGAGACGTGAGATCACAATTTGCAATCCAAGCTCCTTGGACAAGCAGACTTCATAGTCAAGCTGGTCTCAGAAGTTTTTCTAGGGAAGGGAAGATGCCAGGCCTATGCAGTTTGCTCCCAGCCCTGGCAACTGTGTTTCTAAAATAAACACTCTGGCAAATGCTTTCACGCTTCAAGTATTTACAGCGTGCTCTAGACTTCAGAGCGTTTTGACCTATTTCCACTAGTTCCCCCAAAAAAGCCTAGAAATTGAAAAGCAAAGCACAGTTCACTAGGTTCAGCTGTCCAGAACCCCAACCCACTTGTGTCAAAGTAACTTTGTGGTCTTGTTCTCAAATAGTTTGTGTCAAGGCATTTGCAAAATGTGACTGCTGAACAATTTGCATGTCTCTATGAAACATAACTGCTCATTTGATGGAAAACAGTTTGCAGATCTCTCAGACTTACTTTTGCAACCTGGATTTTTCTTCTATATATAAGCCAAATCTTTGCCTGGCATTTCAGTACTGAACTAAAAAAATAGCTTGATCCCATGGTCTGGGGGTAATATTACAGATAACAAAACTCAGGTTTATGCCAGAGATTAATCTGATCCTGTAAAGGTGAGGCTAATCAGCATGGTCTGACACAAGGAAGAGTTCAAGGGCAACAGTGGGTTTGAAAAGGCAGAGGAAAGTTCAGGGGTTGGGCACATGGAGGGAGAGCAGCCAGATGATTCCTTCTAACTCTCATCATTCCAGCATGTATATCCCCCTCTCCTGCTGCCTTTGGATTAAAGAAAAGGTTGATGTTTAACATAACCAGTCTGCACAGCTGATTTAGTAATTTAAACCTGCTTTAGCTACATCCCTGGCCTCACTCCATGCCTTTCCTTAGAGTATATGTGTTCAGTAGTCATCAGCCTTGGAGTCACAGCACTGCTGCATGTCAGCACAGCATGGAAGCTACAGACTGTGGAAGCACCGCAGTAGAAACAGGAACAATGGGGATTCCGAAGAAGGAGTCTCCCTCTCAACATTTTGTTTTCATTTATTTTCAATGTGTGCAACTTACATTCCATCAAATGCAGCGACAGTTCCAAAAGCGAAGATGGGCCTTGGGTGGCTGAGTGCTTTCAAGACCACTGGGCTGTGCTCACACCATCAGCAACTGCAGTTCTGTTGCAAAGGTCCATATTCTTTATAATTCTAAAGATTTCTGTTGAAAGCGTAAATTCCAGAGGTAAAGTATACACTGCAAATTGCTTTTTTTTTTTCCTTTTTATTTTCTTTTTAAAAATCTTCTCAGAGCAATTTTGTAACAGCCAAGTCTTTCAGGAAATGCAGGTGTGTGACCTCTTCACAGTAAGAGACACACAACTGTGTTTCTGCATGGGACAGGGAACTACTTTTGTGACACCGGTTTTGTTCTACACAAAGGCACGCTTGCAATAAATTTTTACAAGTTTTGTACACCATAAGCTAAATTCCAAGTTCCAAAAATGTGAAGTGTGGCAACAATAACAAAATGGATTTATAGTATCACTCTGATATCTTGTCATGTGATTTTATTTCTTCAACAAAGTTTGTTTACAATCAACAACTTTGAAATACAGTCAGATATATTACCGGTTGCTTTTCATGTCTGGTTCTTTCCTGAAATAGGCGGGGAAGATGTTTGGTCATGCTCTGGGTGCGTAAGTGAAAGGATGTAGAGAATATACTGCAAGGTAAGTTACAGGTTCACACTCTGAGACCATTAGAATCATAAACTTAACATCTTTATCCAGCCATTGGGGACAAGGGCATTTTCTTTAGAAAGAATTGATTTTAAAAAGCCTTTCAGTGTAGTCTGCACACAGGCGTAGGAGAGGGGACCACTGTCCCCCCCCATGCCCTTCTGACCCTGACAAGCAATTCTTCCCAGCCACCTCAGGGCAGAGAGGGGTGGACACAAGGACAGGGAGAGCTGTCACAGCTTTCAAATATCTCTGCTGAAGAACCAGCCCTTTGTCCCTGCTGCTCTGGCTCTTCTTGGTGAGCATTGCCTGTACCACCAGTGGTACCCACCAAACCCATGAACTGCACATCAAATGAGTGGCATTTGCAGGCAAAACCAGACACGTGTGATCTGCAGATGGCTGCTGTTTCACAGTTCCAAGTCAGCAAATTTCTAGGACCTGGTTTATACCTTACTCCAGGAGGGGAGCAGAAGCCTTGCAGGAGAACACGTGAGTGGGGTTACAGTCGGTCTTTGCCAACAGCCACAATAAAGATGTCCCCCACGCCTTGGGCTGTGTCCCTCATTTCCCCGTGGCTGCAAAGGCTCCACTGGGACCAGGCTGCCCGGCATTTCCAGGTGTGTGAGTGTGGCTCAACACGGACCTGGCTGGGATCTGTTGGGTTGCCGTGGCTGATTTGCTCAGGGTATTTCTTCATAGCATCTTGTGTTTTCCACATGAAGAGATTTAGTTTGCACCTAAGCTGTGCAAAGAAAAAGCCAGAATTCCAGGGAAAAAAAAAACATTAAGAGAAGCCACCAGCAACAAGCCCCTCGACCTATTTGATCTCTTTATGGACCCCTTCCCTAGGAGAAGTTGCTTTTCTGAAGTTGCTTAGTATCACAAAAGGGGAGGGCAAGAGATTCTGGCTGTTCAACACAGCCAAGATCTCAGAAATCTTTTCAACATGTAAGTAGCTGCATTGACAGCCCTTAATGCTGGTCTGAAAGACAGTCTGGCCCCTTCACACAAGAAACAGACTCCTTTTCTCCTTTGCTGTGTATTTTTTGCACCACAACAGTCACTGCTGAGCAGCAGGGGAGGAACTCACCGTTTCTGCTCTGAGACGTCACATCCAGGCTCAAGAAGCGATCAAACCACAGTGCGTGCCTGCAGCTCAGAGTGGAGCCTGGCTCATCCCAGTTGAGTGCAGAGGCTGGAAACAAGTAGGTGCATCATCAGGGTGATGGATCGGCATGAACACGCCCTGGTGGGTGGCAGGGCTCCCCGAGACGGGAACAGCCACGCACAGGTGGCTCCGTGCATCGCTCCATAGGCACACACACAGGAGGCACCTAAGGAGAGGATTACAAGCCCCTGCAGTGAGACCAGCTACACACCAGATGAGATGTTCAGCTGTGCCATAAACCAAGTGAGAATTTCTCCTTGTTCCCTGTCACGGCTGGAGAGTCGCTCCCAGCAGCACAGCACTTTGTTCCCTGGATGTGCCGTGACCAGAGCTAACACTGTGTCTAATCAGGCCACACCATCAGAGGTACAATAAGCAATGCAAATCATCTTTAACACACTAATTGAATAAAAGAAGGAATTTAATTTATGAAATTATGAAATCCAGGATCTGATTGACACAGACACACACATTACCTTGGCGCTGTCATTTACAACATTGCCATCCGTTCAGATCAGTCCAGGGCCTGCAGTAACTCAATCTCCCATTATATTATTCTCAAGAGAATTTGCAATTAATTCCAACAACATAGTCTTTCTTAATTAAGTCAAACTTAACATTCTCTTTTGCAGTGTTTTCTAATATCCTATTCCACTTGTCCCTCTGTCCCCAGAGAGGAACAGAGAGAATAAAAATGCCACCTCATAGGTACTGCAGAGAAGGACACCCCCAGCTGTCACCAAGTCAAAGCACAGACTCTCCTAAAGCACCCGCACCTGAGATTTGACAAAGCACTTTACAGGCAGTAATGAACGGCATCTCATCAGACCCCTGCAAAGCAAAGCCATCTCCACTCTCTTCAGAGACAGCTTCCGTGCTGCAGTTTCCTTAGATTACAGCACCGTCACAGTTTTGTCTTTGGGAATGAGAGTTTAAGAAATCAATACACAAAAGGTGATGAGAATTGAGAAGCCAGAAACCTCTCTCATTTCTCTGGTATTCTCACTTCCCCAGGTGAGGGCTTGGACAGGATTCTTCAGGAACACCTGCACCAGAGATGCTGGCATTGGATTCATGTATTTTACCAGGGCTTTTTTTGCAGGTTATATTTCCTGTCACAGGTTTTGCCTGGGAATCTGCAGTCTGTCCTTCATCAAAGATGCAAGAGCAGCAGCAAAGGAGGTTCTCAGATTCATGGGGTATTGGCAATCCACAAACTTGGAGGAGAATCACCTCCCCTGAGCAGACAGGCTCACCTCCCGCAGCACAGTCATTGCTCTGCACTGGCCTGGAGGCAGCTGGTACCAACTGCAGTGTGAGCACATCGAGGTGCAACAAGCCAAAATATGCTCCTTTTTCTACTACTGTAACTCAGGGCTGGATTGCAACCTTAAAAGAAAGGTTAGATATTCCTCCTGCCAGATTCAGACTCCCCAAGGGCAACAAGGCAGGATTTAAGATCATAGCATTGTCTCAAACCCTTTGGGGAAACAGCAAAGCAAATCTCTTCCATCTCTCCTGGACACACACAGAATTTAGAAACAGTCAGGTACAATGATGCCAAATAATAATCCCCCAAAAAATGGAAAGTTTTGAGGGAAAGCGGGGAGGCAGAGACATTTATTTGCTGTGAATAAGGTTAGCATCTGCAGGCAGTCACGCCAGAATAAATTGCAAATCACTCTCAGGAACTGGAAAAGTTCATTGCCTACTAGTCTATCTGTATCCCAAAGCCTTTTAAGATTGAAACTCTTGGAGATAAAGACAAGCACGTGAATTAATGGGCATAGTTATATCTTGGACATATGGACTGGAAAAGCTGGTCTGCAAACAAGAAATTGTATCTTCACCCAGCCACAGAGGAAAGACCCCATCCAACACTTGCCCAGAAAAATATAATTCTGTACCTGCGGATGTTCCTCCAGTGTATGTGTGCTGTTCTTCTCCTTGACATCCCAATTAATCTCTTTTTAGTCGTCTCCATTACTGTGCTGAACAACTCACCATCACCTAAAACCTACAGCTACTTCTGATACTGGATGGAAGAGAGATATCTCAACAAGTAGCTCAGCATAACATCAGCATAGTGTTTTGGTGTTCAGATAATCACCTTTTTTTTCCACTCCTATCCCATGATTAATATTGAGCAGGTAGAGCATTGCTCTGTTCAGTAAAGCAATTTCCAAAGTGCCGCTGCAGGGTCCCACAGTTTGTCTTTTCAGACACCAGGTAATGTCAAGTATTTACTAAATTGGTCACAGATGATCACCCACAGTTTGCAGCCAGGCTGAGCAAGCAGTGCTATTAAATACTGTAAGTCAGGTTTAATAAACTTACTAAAATAGAAGAAATACTTGCATTTTTAATGAAGAAAACATTACTGCAGCCAGGAGCTTGGTGTGTGTGACCCTGGAGTATCTGAAAGGTATTCAGTAGGACTCAGACCAGCTGTTAAACATCTGTAGCCCTTTCAGGGGTCTTGGCCAGTGCAACAAACTGGCCATAGACAGTTTAAACCAATCATCCATCCATATTAAATTAGACATTTAAACCAATCCATCACAGCAGTCTCTTGCCTGGGATGCAGCAGCCGATTTCAAGGCATGGTGCACTACAGTGATTTTAGAAGCTGCTTTTTTGAACAAAAAAAAAAGCCCCTGGCCTGGGACAAATACACACAAACACACACCAAGCACAGACATTCACGTGGACTCAGTGGGTGCCAGCAACAGCTTTCTATTGCTCATGTGACAAGCAGAACCAGTTCAGGAACTTTTTCCCACAGGCCAGCATGTATGATCTGTTTCTCATGATTTTTCCAGTAGTGTCACCACCAAATTTCAATGAAACATTAATAGAGTGGTGGTTCAGCAGGCCAGTGGTAGATCACCTATGGTGAACAGCTTGCAGGCACTGGCATGGACCCTTCCCTCATTGCTTCCCCAAAGAGCAGCCTGCAGGAGTGATGACCAGGCTCCCTCTGAGCAAGGGAGAGCAGGTGACAAACAAAACTGGGCTGCAAAGGAGCTGCCCTGCCACAGCCCAAACCCCAGGGAGCTGGAAATGCTGTCGTGCAGCTCTGTGGGTGGGACCCAGCTTCACGCCTGTGCATCAGGTTTAGCCACCAGATGTGCCAGACCAGCCAGACCCTACTCTTCTCCCCATGTGCTCATCCTACCTGTTGTCTCATTGGTTTTATGGCCACTGGTCCCAACCAGCTCTGCTTCTGTGCTGCAAATAACCAAATGGCTTTTATGCTACCTGAAAGGGAGAAAACTGCAACAGAAAGAGAGTAAAAAAGAATTTCCTCTGTTTCTTTTTGAACAAGGAGCTGTTTATAACATGGTGAGGTTCATTGTTGCACGAAAGCAGTGCCCTTTCCCAGCTGGCAAAGCCTCTCTAGCAACGCCAGCCTCGCAGGAGCCTGCAGGATTATTTTGCCTGAGGTAGCTTAACCCAGTTTTTCATGTGGATAATGAAAATCAGCAGTGGATGAGATTGGATGTGGCTGCTGTTCTTCGGGGCTCTATGCAAAGGCTGAAGCACGCAGGAAGGTATGAGCAGCTCTATCTTCTTAGGGCAGATTTCTGTAAAAATGGGTGGTTGCAAAGCTCCCTTCCCTCATTGAAAGCAAACCATAACACCTTATCTGAAGGGAATTTATATTTGGGATTCAAAAGGTGCCCTTCTCTCCTGTCAGCACCTCAGGCTTGTGTGATAGAGGCAGTCAGCAGAAAGCAAACTGCTCCCTAGGCAGGTGACCTAAATCCCGCTTTGCCCAATGATGCTACAGGGCACTGAAGGGGTTTGTGTGCTGCCTTCCCTCCTCTCCCCAGCAGCTAGGTGCTCCAGGGCGTCCATCCTCTCAAGCTGGAGCAGTGCAACTGCTCCACAGTCCCTGGGGCTGAGGAGAAGCGTCCCCTAAAGAGGGACAGCCTTCAGAGGCTCTGGAAACAGGGCCAGTGTCACACATGCCAGATCTGTATCCCCATGGGTACACATCCACATGAGATGGCTGAAGAGCCCAACTCTGCCCTTCCCAGCTCCCCCACAGTGCTGTGCAAGTGCTCCCTTTGGCACATGTCCAGCAGGACCATCTCTGGCCAAACTGTGCACAAGTGTCTTGAAGAAGTGGCAAGAACAGCAGAGCTGGCAGACTCTGAGCTGCTCAAAGCAGTGGGGAGAAGATGGAGCAGGAATCTTTTAGGAAAGGGGGATAAAGGGTCACTGTTGTGGGATATTTAGGCACCTTCAGACAGGCCTTGAGTTTCACAGGAGGTTCCTTGGATGGACCCAAGCCTCCCAAGCCAAGCTGTGGCCAAAGAACTTCACTGTAACATTGCAGCAGTGGTTGGGAAAAGGCACAGGAGTTGCATTTGGCATGGCTGCCAAAAGTTAATTGAAACAACAAAAACAAACTGGGGAGAGGGCTGTGCATATGACAGGGTTCATCAGTCGAATCAGGTAGAGCTTGTGCTTATTACATGCGTCCGACCAAACTCCCCACAGCGATTCCTCTACCTTTCCACCTCCTCGGGGCTAATTTAAGAGCTGTTCTTCGCAGCCCATAATAATAGCGAGAAAGAAAATCAAATTCTGTTCTGCCAAAAGGAGGAAACTGGAACAAGGGAACCAGCAGGAAACTTGTCTTGCTGCCATCTCTGGCTTTCCTAAGGAAATTCGTGCTCTAGGGCACCCAGTCAAAGAAAGCAGAGCTGCCAACAGGATGCACGACTCTGATCCTACCCACAAGGGAAGCCAAGTCCATATGCTGGGAGAGGGAAGGACATTTCCCACAGATAAAACTGCAGTGGGGTGAGATGCATAGGTGAACACAGAAATAACCATCCTGCACAGACAAGCATTTTCTCTGGGGATACCTTGGGCTCAGACTGCCTTTTTTTTAGGTACAACACTCCCCCCTCCACCAAAACCTTTCCTGTGAGGGGCAGGTAACCTCCCCTGCCCCACCAGAGAGCACCAGCACAGTAACAGAGCTCTTCACACAACAACATGAGCAGTAACACTGTTTGTGACTGCTCCTGCTCCGGCCTGTGCAGGCACAGGGAGTGAGGCTGACGTGATGCCTCCTCCAACCCAAGTATTCAGGCAAAGCCAGAATTGAAGCAAGCAGGCTAAAAGGTCACCTTCCACTCACGTGGCTTTGGGCCCACCCTTTGTGTCCCCCATGAAATGACTTATTGTTTGGCCAAATCTATATACGTGAATGCCTTTTTTTTTTTTTTTTTAATTCTTTCTGGAAAGTAATCTAATGGCTGTTGCTACAAGGACATCGGTCACTCCTGCCAGGCTCAGCTGTGCTCCACACAGGCTGGGCAGATCTTCAACTTCATTTCCAGAAAGTGTTTAATCCATATGAAGTGGATCACAGAAGTACTGTGGGACTGGCACTAGGAAACCAGCAGGGCTGGTTCCAACCAGTCCCCCTGTGCAGGGGTTCCGAGGGGCAAAAGCCACCTGCCCTTTTTGTCATAATTCCTCTAGCAATGGAGCCCAGGGTGCCCCACCTTGAACCAGGACCCTCTTTGTGCCAGGTGAGGACATCCAGAAGCTCATACAAGCCTTTCCCCAGGCACTGCTAACAAAGGTCGAAATTCAGATGCAGCACAAAGATCTTTGCACCCAGGCTAATTGCAAATCCCATGGCATGCTTTCAGAACTCCATGTAACTTGTTTACTTCAGAAGCTCTCAAAGACTGTCCTTAGGGACTTATGCAATAAAAAGACACCAGAATGTCAAAGATGCCATCTTCTACCTAAGAGACTATTGAGAATGCAGATTCTACAGGTTTATGTCTGCAGCAGCTTTGGATAGGAATAAAATTCTTAAAATCATGTGGAATTTGGTCCCCAAAGGCACTAAACTGCTATTCACAATAAAACACAAAATTATTTTCCTAATCCTTTCCAGACTCATTTTCCCCCCATATTTCCTCAATGGGAAAGTCTGAAATTTAAAAACTGTCTGCAGCCATTTTCTGTTACAATATAAAAATCAACCAGAAATATCTTCACATTTTATGTGAGAGGTTGAGGACACCATTTTGTAAGTAGCAAGGAAAGTCATTTGAAATGAGAGCTGGAGATGGGATTCTCTACCCAGCACATTAAATATCAGCTGCTCGGTCATTCCTTCTGGGTGTGCTCACCTGGCTCCTTGGCACATTCCTGGTGCTGCACTCTCTTTTCTTGCCTGCTATGCTCCAAAGGTGCTCAGTGCATCCATGTGTTTGTCCAGCCTCAGGACACTTCAGCTGGAAAATGTGGGCCAGCATGGACCAAAGGATTTGATAACCCAGGAAGCAATTGCCTAAGGAAAGACCAAAGGAATGGAATTAAAACCCAACAGTATTACCTCCACCTGCCCTTCAAGCTCCCATTAATCTCTGTCTTAGAGACTTCTTGGTGCATGTTTATAAATTTGCATGTTTTACAGCCCTGTTTTCCACTGAAAGGGCTGTCACATCCATGGAGTAATTTTCAACAACATGAAGTGCTTTTGTCTTAAACCTGGTACCTGGAAACATCTTTTTTCTTTTTTTTTTGCCTTCTCATTCAGTACTTGTAAAAAACAGCCATGAGTTAACTCCCTATCCATATACTCCTTACTGTTCATGATCTAACCTCTTCTTGTACAGCCACCCTGCCTTTCCAGCTCAAAATTGGACAATTCTTGCTCCTTGCTGGTAAAGGACTTCAGATTTAGCAGGGAAAGAAGTGGCCCCTGGCATACACTCTGTGCCACTTGCCTTGTAATTGAGCTATGTCTGTCTCCCTTACTCCATTTTCCCCTCTTAAGATTTCCCAGTGTGCTGTGCAAATACTTTGATCCATTCAGCACCTAATCCTGTTGTGTAAAATGGGAACCACAGAGATTCCCAGGTGGACAATCAATTTTTGGGATGTTCCCTGAGCGAGCTGACAGGCCCTCAAGAGCATCAGTTCCGCCCAGCTGCCTGCAAGCACTGCTCGTGGACATCTAGCAATGTTCTCTTTACTGATTTCACCCAGAAAGATAAACAGCTAAAGGCCCAACATTGATTTACCCTGCCACGTTGGATGTGCTGGAAGCCAAGGAAGATGTAACACCCCTCAGGATCACTCAGAGCACTGCCTGGCTGTCTTTCTTACAAAGTCCCAAGTACAAAGTGAGTGAGAAGCATCAGTGGGAATCTTACACAAGTAACAACCATAGGGGTCCCATCCTATTTTTCTGGAGTTGAGAGGAGGACCTTCACCCCTCATCATCCCTCTGTCTGCTTTGAGGACAGCTCAGGGAACAGCTGTAGCAATGTGTGACCTGAAATACCCGCTTCTCACCTAATTTAAGGGCTCAGTCTGTAAGGGCAAAAGTAAAGAGATGATAGAATCATATTCCAGAAGCTCTGATTCTATGAAAAAACATTTTTAAGGAATTAAACATAATTAGCAGACAAATGGCTGGCAGTTGAAGCTAGACATTCAGCCTGGAAGCAGTGATTGATTGAAACAAACTTATATTGGAAGAGCTGACAAAAGGAGAATTAGATCAGCTGAAGAATATGATTTCCTAATTCTCAAATGCATGTTTCTCAAGATGCTTAAACTTCCTAAATTTTATTTTTAAAAGCTAACAGTCCTAAAAACTTCTGAAAATTGTAGCCGCTCTTTTACATCTGAGCTCGTGCCAGAGGTCACATCCAAACAGAAGCTGAGGACTCGGCACAGATACCACTGTTGAAGATGTTACAGCTGATTCTGTAGAGCACAGGACAGCCTCATCTTATTTTCCCTTAAACTAGGAATTACTAACTTTGAAATACATTCTAAACTGCAGCTCTGCATCTGCTTCTCCAAACCCTCTCACTTTGCCACTCTGTTCTCTTCTGCTTCACTTCTTTTTCATCTTTTCTACCGAGACACCAAGAAGAGTGTGTGTGTCATTTTCTTTTGAAGCTCCTCCCAAGACAGAAGCCCTGACCTTCACCAGTGACCTAAAGATGCCCCCCTCTCTCAAATAACTCCTTCAACAGGAAAAGGAAGAGCAACGTCTTGACACAATTCTGAAACCAGCTGGCAGAGAGCCTAACACCAGTATGGTGTGCTCCACGCCACATCAAGCACAAACTGCACACAGCATGGAGCATTTTCTTTCTCCAGATTGTTGAGACCAAAGTGTTATGTCCTGTTCTAGTAGGAAACTCCCTATAAAACATTGGCTTAAAACCAAGACCTTGATGCAAAACTTAAAATCTTTTTGTCTCTCTCACCCTGTTTCTCCTCTCTTGACACTACAGGTGCTTCTGGCTTTAGATATCAGCAATAAGGCTGTTTTGGTAGAAGTTGGTAGTAGTATTATTATTGCTATAGGCATCTTGACTGGAAAGCAAATCAGAGCATCCCTCACCTCAGTCTCTCTTATCAAAACGTAAGGCTTGAATTTATGGTCTAGTTAAGCCAAGCTCAAAGGGCTTTCAGCTACCAAAAGTAACAACACTTTCTATGTTTGGGTTGTTGGGTGTTTTCTTTTTGTTTGTTTGTTTTTGCCAGCCTTCCCTATCTTGTCTTATGGAATGGGCAGAAAGAGTATCCCAGGGAGGAGAGGCAGGATCAGCATTCCTTTCCCCCTCAGCAGCAACGAATAGGCTGGCTCAGCTGAGCACGGAGCTGCCATCAGGAACCCACCCCTGCTCACCTCAAAAACAACCTTTGGACAGGAAGAAAGGTGGCACAAAAGCTGAGAAAAGTGTTTTGCAGAAGTGGTGCTCATCACACTACCAGAGCACAACAGACCTTCAGTAGTAATTTTCTGAACCTGTTTTTATCAGACTACCAAAGGTGACCTTTAATTAATACAGGTTTGACAGAAAGCTGTTTGCTACTTCCAGATCTTTTTTAATTAAAAAACACCTCAAAAAATCCTTGGATTAAAAACATCTGCTGGGTAGAAATAGGAACTTGAAATCAAACAGATCCCTCTTTCTGCATACAGAGCAGCAACATGCTGCTGTGCTGCAAGAAATCAAGTCAAATCAAAAGGGTATTTTGCACCCATTCAGACCTCTTGGAGGGCTGTAGAGAGAACATCTGTAGACTGACTTTATTCTCAATTTTTAAGCTTGATTACTAGCAGATCTTAAAATAGCTGCTGGATGCTAAGCTCCAAATAAAATGTGCAGACTAACAAAAGATGCAACCCTGACATTTATGCTCATTCTATAATCATGGCTTATTATCCCAGTGTTTTTTTCAGTGGCTTCATTCACTTGAAATGATTCTGTAGAGGAACAAGCCTCTTGCTAGAGTGTCCTGTAAGAAGTTATTGCTATGAAATTATTCATTGTGTTTCAGGCTTGAAGAGGACACAGGTGATGCCTGCATGCCACTCAGGGCCACGTAAATTCATAGAGCATCTACATTTAAAATAAACCTAAGTAATGCAAAGTAGGTGTTGGTACTTGTGTACAAAAATTAAACATCTTAAAATAACTAAAGTTATGGCAGTAACACCCCAGAAAGGAACCGGGCAATGCTCTATAGGATTCACTTTAAACAAGACAACAGCCCTTACCTCAAGCAGGTTACAGCCTTTTAATCTCTCCCAGTATTCAGCTTCCTTTCCCAACAGAGACAGGCATCTTCTTGAAAATTCAGGATTTAAAATGCTTTTGATAATCCACAAAGAGTAAAGCTTAAATATTCCCTTATAAACATAGTATAAAGACATCTGCTTTTGTGCACAGTAACAAGCAAGCAGAGTAAACCCATGCATAAAAAAACTGCTAAAAAGCATGACCTGAATTTCCAGAAAATGAATGGGAAACTTTTTTTCAGATCTATGTACTCAGGTAACATGGCAACAAGGGAGTTCTGGTCAGCAGTAATGCAAAATTTGCTGGATGGTTCATTCAGTCCTGCTACTTACACTAGGAAGTGAACTGAGAACAATACACACAGGAAACATAGAAGACTCTAGGCAGAGACGTAACAGACTCCTACATTTAACACTGGATTAGATTAAAAGCTTCTATTGCCAGAAGCCTGTTGTAATTATCTTCTGGAATCACCTGTCAGGTCCCAGGTGTTAAAGGGCATTTAAGATAGAGAATCCTCATTTGAATTCTCAGATATAATCTGCAGATGCAAAACTGTTCCTTTTGTTTACTGCAGCTTGACAAGGCCTTTTTATTTTTGCCACCCATTAATATTAAAGACCTATTTCCTTGATCTAATTTAGATTTTGAAAGTCACTGACTTCTGCTACACAGAGAAAGTTTGCACCCAAGACTTCTCCTTTCCCACAGGTTGCTAGGCAAAACTCTTCCTGTCAGTACAATTAAGAGTGGAAGTATTTCACTCTTTCTGATAAAGTCTTCTGCAGGTTCTGCTGGCTGATCATGCCCTTGGGGCTGACTGCAAAGCTGAGCTTCTTAGACCAGGAGCAAAGAACTCAGCTCTGTATGCCCTGGAGTGGGAAAGAACGATGTGCCCGAAAAGCTGACCTGTGGCATCTCTGAGGCTGGACAGATCCCAGATGAGATTTCTGGAGCACTGTCCCATCTCCATCTCACTTAGCTTGCAGCCCAGCTCTGCCAAGGGGATGCCAGGCCATGCCCTGTCGGCAGCCCCATTTCCTCTTACAGCAGCAGGAAAATTGAAAATTCTCCTTTTGCAATTCCCCATCACTTCCCATACAGGATTTGCTCCCTCCCCAGCTGTCCTGGTGCAGTTTCATTTGCAAACTCTCTAAACTAGACCAGTGGAGTGTTTTCGCCCTAAAAAACCTTTATTTAAAAAAAAAAAAAAAGGTATTTTTTTGTTTAAATATGAAGTATTTACAATCTATCATCTCGTGCAGCACAGGCACCTGAACACCCCCCCTGCATGAGAGAGAGCAGGGGGACAACACGAGCCCATGAACACAGGCACCCCGAGGGGCTGAGAGCTGCGGCTGCTCCAGGCTGTGGCACAGGGATTGTTGGGAGCAAGGAGAGGCACAGTGGGAATCTCCAGAAGCCCAGGCCTTAAGGGGCAGGAGGGGGAGCACCTTGACAATATATTTTCAAATGACTACACAGTCAGCATTAACCCTCTCCCCAGTGTAACACAGCTTCTAAAATAAGACAATTTCCTCAAAATTATAATATTAAATACAAACAAAATCTCTTTTCTTAAATCCAAATATACACCCACATATACACACTTTTAGAACAGGAACTTTATGAAGCAACTAAATGAAACTAAGTGTTTGAAAACTACTTCAATCTACAAGCTCCAGGCAGACTTTTACTGGCTTTACTCAGTTCTACTAACCAGCACACACTTATCTATAAAGCATTCTTCTTTATTTAAGTTAAACAAATTTTCAAGGATGGTTTCCATCTATAAAATGAACAAGTACAAGCTCTGTACAGCAGACTTTTCAAACCAACTGAAAAAAAGTTTCCAAATTATGTTTTGAAAATCTGCGAAATAAACAGTATCACCATTCTTGTTCTGAAGACAGTAAGAAAAGTTCTCAAGAGACTCCATCACAATTTGCTTCAAGGGCTCTTAATCTATCTTTCAAATGGGTGAATTTCTTCAGCATTAAAAACCCCTAACATCACAGTAAGTAACTTTGGCACACTGTCATGTAAACATAACAAAAGGATACCACTTCTTGTCTATTCTCTCCAAGAAAAGCAACATACGGCTCCTATATTAAAACTCCCTACGCACAGCATCCATGAGGAATTACTGAAAAAATACTCCTACTTCATGAATATTGGTGTGATTAAAGACTTAAGAGATGGAATATGGATTTTTAAAATATTTAAAATATTTTTTTACTAGCAATTCTGATTCAGAGATAAGAGGCAGGTCAATATTCAGAGTTGCAGCTGCTGATTTCAGTTAGTACTGCCCTCAATTTGACCAAAGCTGCAAATGGAAATACTCCATGGTTGAAGCTGAGTGGTTGGGTTTTTTAATTTCCTTTTAAATTCTGTTTTTCAAAGCCTCAAACAACTGGCTTGCTGCTGAGTTCATATTTCAGCATTTGTTTTCCAAAACATGAAGGCATCTATTGCTATGTTTATGAAACATGTTCTTCAAGTTCTCAGCTAGGTTAAAAGGCTACAGGGAGAGGCTAAAAGCTGAAAAAAGTTTATCCACTGTCTGGCCTTTAAAACAGGCAAGTTTTGGAGAAAGTAGATTGTGGATAAGCAGAGAAAAAGTATTAATTATTCATAAAAAAAGTCAGATGATGACGGATGGGTAAAACTGGATTTAATGGCCCCATCCAAAAGGTAAGCAGGTACCTGCAGGTCGGAACTCAGACACACAAGGTATCTATGGGCACACTGACTGGCACAGTAAAGCCACGTTACCCACGAGAGTACCATCTCTACACCTGATGCATAGGTACAGCCAAAGGACAATGAAAAATCAGGAACTACTCTACTTCCAGGACAAAGAAAGAAGGGGACTGTACCAGCTTACTACAGTACAGCAGATGTTTTTCATGTTCTTATAATCAACCCTTATATTTTTCCAAGATCCATCATCTTTCCAAAACCACTTCCTGGCATGCCATGTCTGCACTGATTTTTGTCCATGCTGTCTCACTTATTAATACTTATTTACTTCCCTTCTCATTTTAGAAGTTCATTGAAGCATTTGCTTTTAATAAAAAAAGTATACAGCCTATGCAAACATAAGAAAGGTCAGGTCAAAGTTGGGGTTACCTTTGACAGTATTGTTTTATAAAATTGACATCAGCTGGACTGAAGCTGCAAAACGCACAAGTTCTATGGTTAAAAACAGAGGTTATGCAGGCTGATTCCCAGAGTCAAGCCTGAATCCATTCAAAAGTTACATTTAAAGAAACAAAATGGAAGAAAATTCCCCAGTAGTAGGTCTATAAATTAAGCAAGTGCAATTCAGAGATATTACATAGCTGCTCATCCTTGCAAATTAAAATTCAGATCTTGTGCGGTCATCAGTGATGTTACAATTCTAACTTATTTCTACAACTCAAAAGGGGAGTTTGAAACAAATTTTTCTCATTAGGGCCCAGAATAAAACTGTGTTGAACCAACGTGGCTGCACAAAAGCTCTGTGCAGTTTATATAATTTTGTAACTAAGGAAGAAGTATTTTAAAAGACAAAATACTACAGAAATGATCAACACAAATACCAAGTACAGGTTTAACGTTATCCAGAGGACAGGTGATGAATTCCCGAGTTGGAATAAACAATCCAAGCAATCATCTCGGCAGATGCATTGACCTCCTCTATTTTCTTTCTCCTCCTGAGTTTCATGATCTCCAGCAAGGGTGAAGTGTTAAGAAGTAGATCCAGTTTGCAAAGCAAAAGCATCCAGTGTTAGCACGGACATCATACCCAGCAGCACAAAATCCGCACCCTCAGAGTTTCTCTCTCCTAGCTCTCCAATCCAATTTCTGGTTATACATATGTCAATCACTTTGTTGATAATTATAGGATGATGAAAACTGATACAAATCATTGGGAGCTGACAATATATATACTTTCATATATTTATATTTAGAGTCCATCATAGAAAAGTTCATATTCAAATTACCAAGTACACACAGGAGAAAAAAAAAAAATTCAAAATGACACTTCTGGTTCTGGAAATGACAAACCATGACTTCTATTCCAATGGAGTTTTCAAATGACCTTCTCCTAGTAATTTTTCCCACCCTCCCTCCCACACTCTGTTCCCCCACAGATGTTTCTTCAGATCCTTTTGTTTATAATACGTCAGTTGTTCCTAGAGTTAATTATCTGCTGTGCAAGTAGTAGCTGAAGACAGGAAGGAACAGTGGAAGTCTGCAGCACAATTCCTTCTTCATGTGAAGTAATGCTCAGTGACATCTTTGCAGTGCTCCGAGTCCCCTGGGTCCCTGGTGTCTGCTTCAGCACTCTACTTTCAGATAAAGGTGGAATACTGAGGTATATAAGTTCCGTGGAAAGTTTTAAGAAATACATCAGTAATTCAATCAAAACTTTGCCCAATGTTTTTCAGCTGAAACAGCATTTTGCTTGTAAGTCCTTCTACTGCTGCAGATTAAGTGTGAATTTCCACTGCTGTGACAAAGAAGGATTGCAGATCTCAACGGTGAGCCCACCATTTTTGGCATTTCGGCTGTCTAGACAGAGGTTGCTGCCAACATGCCTTAGTTTAGAATTGCTTTCAATTTGTTCCCATTTCTGGAAGAGAAAATACAGTTATTGACTTGGAAAAGCAGGAAGAGGAAGAATTCTACATCCTGTCCTTTGAAGTCTGTATAAGCTTCCCTGGCTTGTGCATGGAAAGCTGTAAAAACTGCAATAACAGGAGCAGTTTAGATGATTCTTGAGTAAGAGTATGCAAGTTCTGGCAAGCCTTGCCAAAACAGCTGTTCTTTCAGCTAACACTCTACAAGACACAGAATATGCCAACACATTTCCCTCTAGTTCAGAACTTCTCAAATACACTGTCCCACACTGTTGCCTGTGTGACACCTTTGGTCTGAAGAAAAAAAAATAGAATCAAAATCCATCCATGCCAAAATACCACTACAATACTGAGCACAGAGAAGCAAGAAGCACATTTGCTATAGACAACTTTACAGAAATCCAGAAGTTTGTCAGACACCTTTCAATTCTACAGAAGACAACCAACCTATGCTGTCAAAAGTTCCTTGTCCAAGATGATGTCAAGGACAGAATAAATCCCAAATACAGGATTAAAAAAAAAAAGGGGGGGGGGTGCGGGGTTCTCTTGTATATCTACCATTTTATGCCTGTAAACCTTATCAAGAAAATCTTGCTTCCTTAGTTTCCTTTTCTGAAGAGTGGCAAGAATATTCCTTCCTTCACCAACAAACAGTGTCTCAGTTACCTCTCTGCAAACACAGAGATTCAGAAGCAAAGAAGCTGGCAGATGATCAGAACTGATGACTGAGCAGAAAGAGATGAGTTGTTGTATGACTAGATCAAAAAGATGGTATGACTCTGCAAATGTGATTTTCCTCAGGCATGGGAAATAGATGAAGTTACAATGCTGCATTGATAAGAATGAATTTAAGGAGTCTAGTGCTGCTATAAACAGGCTACAACTGAAAAGAAGGAAAGCCAAACCACATTCTTTTGAGACGCAGAATATACAATACTTAAACTTCACTGAGTAAGACCTTCCAAAAAGACATTGTGGAATATATAAACTCTTTCAGAAGACACATGTGGCAGTTAAACACTGTTATATATCAATGGGTGAAACGTTTACATAAGGGCCCTGTTGGGATAAAGCTTATTCTGCCTTTATGACATCCTGAATCCTAGCTTTACACACATAAGCAGTAAGTAGAGCCTATAGAAGATACGTTGTTTTCCCCACTGTTCGCAGAGCACAGTCATGACATACTAACCTGTCTGCTGTCGTTTTCCCTACAGCCCTGAAGTTTTATTAGTGAACCAGGTGCTCTGTCCACAACAGTAAGGCACAAATCCATGTGTTTCACTGACTTGTCCTTTGTTAAGGCCCATTCCTACAAAAGGAAGAAACAAAAAGTGTACAAAGTTATGTATGTTAATGCATGCTACCTCTGCATATACAGCACAGGTTAAAATCCTGCAAATAGCTATGTACGAGCATTAGAACAGTTCACTGCTTCCCATAGGGCAGGAGAGGAAAAGTCCTTTTCAAACACTAATTCCAATAGCTTCAGTGTTCCCACATCAGCTCAGGGCTGAGCTGGCTGTTTGCTCCCTCTGCTGGCTTCACACAGCTGCTGCGGGCAGTCACACAGGGCTTCGTGGAAAATATTCCTCCAAATGCTTATTTAGTTAGATAGTTATTTTTATATATGTGTGTGTGTATTACACCTTTCCCCTGTCTTCTACGTGGAAGGATTTCTACATATATAAATAAATAAATAAATAAATATATATATATATATATATAAAAAAAATTATAATTATATACATTAAAAACCCTAAAAGCTTGGTCTGCAGCATCCCTGGCCACCCTGCCCACACACTGAACAAAGCATATGGACCACAGTGAGGAAACAGCAGTTCCTAATACAATAGAGACCACCAGAAAGCAATACAGAAGAGGGATAGAGAGAATGTTCCTTCCCATCCAAGGCGTGATGTACAACAGAATCTCCTTTAAATGTATTTAAATATGCAACTCTTAAATAGAGAGCAAAGAAAAGCTGTTCTGTATGTACTGCTGCCCAGCTTGTTTGATCTCAGCGTCTTTTCACACAGAGCCTGATCTCACACTGATGTTCAGACTCTCTCCATATGCCTTTCTCCTTTCAAGTTTGGTCTCCAGGGTCCACACTGGTCTCCATATGTCTAACTATCCTTTGAGGAAAGAATCCACTTGATTAAAGCCAGGCTAATTATCCAAATCATGCTTATAAACTACTTAAAATGGCATGATTAGCTTCTCTCAAGCAACTAAAGAGGATTTAGAGTTGTACAATACAAAACCCTAGACATACAGGGCCAAGCCTGTATGTTAAATAACATTTAAATGTTATTTTTCATGTAATCAGTGTTTCAGAAATAAAATAAATGTAAAATTACTTTGAAACTCAGCAGATTTAACAATTATTAAATCTATTTGGGAAGAGATGCTCAATACTGTCAGAACTTGCAACCCAAGAGATTACAAGAAATCACAATCATACAGGTCCCAAGCCACTGGATGCATACCGTATTATGCAAGTACCAGAATGATGACAACTGTGGAAAACAAAGCAAAGCCAGGAAAAATCTGTGTATCCCTTTTTTTTGTCTTCCAAACTCTTAAGCTGATAACTTCTCCTTTTACTCTCAATATGTTAAACTCAGATGATAGCGAAATTACTTTCCTTCTCAGTTCTGTCCAGTTTGTAAGATGTCAACAAGAACCATTAATATATAATAAAATATTAATAGCCACTTTTTTAGCCACAACTAAAGGAATGAAGCAACTTATTTTCAGAGCTTACCACGAATTACAAATGGCCCTGAACCCTTCCTTTGTAAAATTTATACTGAAAAACAACAGCTGAAAATACTACCAGGGATGTAGTAAAACTTGTGTCTGAGAGAGAACCCTGCAGTCAGAGCTAGAGGCTTGAAATTACTGCCTTTATATGTCTCCACCCTTCCATCAGAAGGCTGCATGAGCCCCAGCCACAACAGATATCATGCAGGAAGTTAACACATTTAAAAGCCAAAGATACAGCTGCTTCATAAAAGCTCCAAGTTCTGTTGCTGGAGACATCTACATGATGGCCCTTCACATTATGAGACACAGTGTATAGAAACTTCTTCCACTGATCAATAACTATGACTATAATGGAGATAAGATGGAACAAGTTCCACTACACCAGAGGAAAAGAAAAATTGGAAGCAGTGTATATGCTCAGGGCACAGGCTGGAAATTGGATAGCTTTATGCAAAAACTGGAATATCTGAGAAAATGTGTGTCAAATCAGAAATAAAAAGTTAGTAGAATACAACTAACCTGAAACCTTCCCCTCGCACCAAAGTGCATTTGGTTTTACCTTTAGCTCCTTATCACAACCCTACATACTGTCAAATGCAGCACAAGCTCTTCAGCCCTTTGGAGGTGCACAGCTACCACAGAGTTCTACCAGGCTGGGGAGGGGAGAGCAGGGGAAAAGGGGGGCAGAAATCCCATTTTTACTTTGGTTTTTCATTTTAAGTTGTGTTGAGCGTAAGACAGAGTACACTCTTCAAGTTATAGGAGAAGATTGTCACAGCCTATAATATCCAAGTGCTCTTAACTTCCCAAAAAACCTCTTGATAAGAATAAGGTGCAAAACACAAAATACAGATTTAAAGACTGTAGTTTGCTCCCTATCCCTCTCCTCCCATGCTGTTATTTATTTTCAATATGAGTTCTGCTTGGACATAAAACCTGGTTTTGACCCGTTCTCCCTCTTAACCTGTCTCAATATCCTCTCAAAGGCATTTGTTCAGAGCAAGTGCATACTGGTTTGTCAAGGTCAGTGCCACTGAAGAAATAACATAGAAAGAAGAGGGTCAGATTCAGGGGAGGGGAGTTTGAAAGAGGAAGATAACCTTGTCTATCTATAAAGAATACACAACATCAGCAGAAAATGCTAAGACTTCTGCTCCAAGGCATTTGTGACACGTCTACCCTTTCTCCCAAAAAACCCATTGTGGTTTCTGAAAAGATGAGGGTACTTTCATAAAGGTAATTGAAAAAGCCTCCACAGATAAATTCTCTTTAATAATAGGGAAATGAGGCATTTCTCACATGTTCATTTGAATGAATTGTCACCATACATCTTCCAGGAAATTACTTCATTTTAGGCTTCATCTTATTTTAGGGTTTTCCCCTTCTAATTTAAATTAGAGCAAACTTCTGACACTCATTCAAGAGTAGTTTTTAATTGGTCAGCCTTCTATTTTAACAGCTGTACTTGACACATTAATATTACATTTGATTTAAAGGCAGGTTAATCTGACAAGGATTTAGTGACAAAGCAGCACACAAAGCAGTGAGAACCTCTGTGTGTATTTCATGAATGATAACTAAGTCACAACTGCATAAATAGATTCTTTGAAATAATTAATGCTCTCATTTACAGATCTGACACATTTGCAATTTGTTTAGGAGTAGGATTAGAAAGGATTTGTTAAAACACTCCCCTTACTGTGAGTGAACATTTAGGCATCTCTGTTTTCTAGAAGAGCCAAATGGGGATTTATGACAGATGTTTTTTATACTTCACTATTGCTAACTGTAAATGACAGTGCAACACAGCAAAGCATTCTTTTATTTTGCTGACCTTAGGCCATATGCTTAATGCAACCCAAATATTTTCTTAAGTAAAAATTGCCCCCAAAAAATCAAACACACCATTTCATTGAAAAAAAGCTTTCTATGCAAGTACAAAACCCCTGGGAAGGAAGCTATGGCCTCTAGTGCAAAAGCAAATGTTAACAGCAACAAAGGAAGGGGATAATGTGATGCTCACTGCATGAATCTCTGGGCTCAGATTCTAATCCTGAAAACGCAAAATTATATTTGAGGGAGAAGCTATTTAGCCAATCTGTTACAACAACTGATCTGCTGGTTTGTATTCATCTCTCTCTCATCAATACACCGTAACTGCTTGAGTTAAAAAGTTCAGCTTCTCTTTCTTTCTTTTGTTTAAGACTTACTGTAGAAAACAAAATGAATGGCATACAGACCTGGTTTCCCCCGGCATTATGACATTCATAAACTCCAACAACACCATCTGCAAAATGGCCCAAAGTGTCAAGGCAATTGGAACCCTGCTGCAAAGCCCCAAAGGCTATATCTTGATGATCAGGTACCCTAAAACAAAACCAGAAATATCTGCTTAATTCACTTCGGAGTTTGTTTGGGAGGTTTTTTTCAGGCCTTTTTTTAAACTCCTGTTTGTAAAAATACTCAAGAGTATTTTTAAGATGAGAGGTTAAGGATGAGTGATGACTATCATCTGGGAATCTCAATAATCACTTGAGGGGAAGCAATTACCTAATCATGAATTGATCAAGCATGAGTAAACTTGCAAGCTTACCACACAGTACCAAGAAGACTTGTACCAGAGAAGGAGGACGAACATATAAACTCACCACAAAAATCAAATTAAAGATGACTTATCATCATTTAAAGTGACTCAAAGCTCAATGTTATCAGTTAGGTCATCAAGTCCTTTTGTCTTTTCAGGCAACATAGCTTGTGGCAGAAATAGGACTCCCTACATTTTTCTCAGACTGTTTTTACTGAAATGTTAAAAAGGGGGTTAGGAATTTGAAAAAACAAAAAGAATCCAAGTTTTTCTGATATCTTATTTTCTAATGGTTGCACATAAAGTACACTCCTAGCATGGAAACACCTAGGCAAGTCCATTCAGCAAGGTACAGTTGTGGGTAGAGCCCATGAGTTCATGTCTAACAGTAAAACAAGGGCATATCAGAGCCTTTAAAAACTTCAGACTCTATTATGAGTATAATAATTCAACCCAGCAGAATAAGCACATGAGCCATGACAGAATAAGACAACATTACATGTAAGTAATGCTTATGGTGGCACATTTTCCAGGAGAGACATTTTTTCTGATGAATTAAACAAAACCAAATATCCTCTGGCACTTTTAAGAGAAAATAAAGGAAAACTTACTTCCTCAGTATCATCCTGGTTTATGAGACTCCTCAGTCTGTGTGGTTCTGCACGTTGCACTGGGGCTGTAATAGCTGGTGGTGCTTTTGCATCTCAAGCCTGTATGTCACTAGCAGTTACCTGGCTCCACTGACATGAATTGCCCCCAGAAAAGAAACTTCAAGTATTCTTACAAGCTACATACAATATCTTACACCATTACACCACCAGTATTAGGTTGACAGACTAGTCAGACTAGTTTATGGGTTCAGATCTGACCAACATATTTATTATGGGTTATTTAACCAAAATCTTTCTGTCCTTTCAAAGAGTATTTCTCTTCAAGGATTTTTCATTTGTTAGGATGCATTCACGCTACAGAAACTGTTAGCAGTGTTATCCCTCACTTCCCTCTTCTAAGCCCTTCCCAAAAGTCAGTAATTTTTCACTGACAAGAGAAAAGGAGACAAGAAGGAACAGGAGACAGCTTTTCAGAGTCTTAGGCATCTACCCTTATCTGTCAAACATACAAGGCCCTCTTGTCTGCTGACTGTCATCATTTGTACCACAATGAGATTCAGTCTCCTCACTTAACTAGGCATGTGCTTAGGCAAAGGCAAAAGCTTTAAAGGAACAACAACAGGATACAGAATATGTGCTTTTGAGCAAAAGGTTTGTGTAGGAGACTAACTTCAGGCTCAGGTAAGCTGAGTCCTTCAGACACTGTCCTCTAAAATACTGCAGCTGTAGAGAAAGAAAAAGCAGCTAACTAGGGAAAAATTACTCTTTAAGAACAGAATTAATTTAAAAAAGCAAATAAACCTTCATGAGGCATTGCATTCACAGATAAAGCAAAACACACCCTTTACATTCAAGGAGGGAGAAAGAGAAACCAGTAATTTCTGGGGAGGGCAAAAAAGAAAACTCCATATGAACTGTTTCAGCCGACACTCACCGTAACTCAGGATAAACATTTTCAAGATACCACTTAAAGGGTTTGCAGCTAAGTCTCTTTCTGAGTTCCATTCGGCTTTGAATACTAGAGGAAAAATAAAAAAGGAGTTTTCAAAGTCAGGCTGTTGATTTCATATATTTTATGGAATACACAGAAAACTCAAAAACAGTACAACCGTAGAAATATACCTTAAAGAGGTAACATGAGATTTAGCCCTGCTTTCACCTCAGAAGGTGCTGTCTCATGAAGAATAAACAAACAGGGCAAAGAAGCACTTATGACTTACTTGCCATAAGGTACATTCCTGGCTGAAGGCACTGCTGCGTAATAGAAATTTTTATACTCATCCATCCAGACTTCTGCTGCCCTGCGTGTATTTCTAGGGACAATGATACAAAACACATGGGTTAGATTTTCT
This sequence comes from Eulacestoma nigropectus, assembly GCA_013397775.1. NCBI lineage: Eukaryota > Metazoa > Chordata > Aves > Passeriformes > Eulacestoma > Eulacestoma nigropectus. Next base: position 175,864 of record VZTE01001193.1, read on the forward strand.
CTAGGTGCAATTAAACCATGCAATTTTTCCTCAGGTTGATTTTAATCCTTCCCAGTACTACATAGCTGCCTAAAGCCAGGCAGAAGAGTCCCTATAAAAGTCCAAGTAATAGAAAGTCATTAGAGAGTAACAAAACTGAAGTCAATGCATTTATAATGAAATTAATGTCTTTTCCACACTCATCACTGCTTCAGGTTTTCATTTAGAATTTAACGCACATCTTTCAGTTCTTCCTGCAAACTTCGTGGAATTTATTAGGTTGATGTTTGGTTGATCTTTTTATAAGAGTAACTTGACAAAAGACAAATTCAGTGAGTGTTCACCTGGATAAAGCAAGCTAATTGGGAACATAAAAATCTCAACAACTGGCAATATTTAATAATGTCTTTCACATTTTTGAAAACAGATAAGCTAACACAGGCAAGACATTTTCAGTCTTCATCCTATTCCTACCAGTACAGCATTCAAAGTTCTAAAAAGATAAAAGCTGTCACAACATTTAAGGCTATAAACTAAACAAGTCTTCTGTTGCTGGGGTAAGAGGAAATGCAGCAATCAGAAAATATTTTAAATGTTTTAAAATTTGAGATTGATTATTGTAATGAATGTGAAAAAAACACTAACTCAAGTGTTTTACTTCTAATCAAACACATCTCTAACTAAAATTCCTGTATTTATGTAATTGGTGTCTTTAAATTTCCTTTTGGACTGCAAGAGGGTCCAATGGCTTTTTCCCTCCCCTGGCTTCCATGTAAAATTCATTTACTTCTACTGTTCATAATTTTATACTTAGAAAATTAAGTCTTATTTCACTTGCGACTGCCATGCTCTGAAGCTTATTTTACATTTGGCAGAAAGTTCATCTAAAGCAACTGGAGTGAACTCAGTCAGCCAGTAACTTCCTTAATAAGATTTTCCAATTCAAAAGACAAAACGTAATCAGGATAAAGTGAAGAGGCTTGCAGGTTGCTGAGAAAAAAGGGTGTGGGGAATAAAAATGTCACAAGACAAATCTGAATAATTTTTTTTGTTTGAGGACTGATTTTTTTCTTGCAAAGATTCCTGTACTTTTTTGTAAGCAAAATCACAGTCGTTTCAGATTAAAAGCTATGTGAGTATATTATCTTCACCTGCAGTCTCTCAGGCCTGTGTTCGTGCCAGTCACTCAGCCCCTCTTGTCTGCTCAGCAACCAGCTTGGCTGTCCACAGGCGAAACAGATTTTGCTGGTGGGAGAGGAACTACTTGGTTTGCCATGGTTTAACGACTCCAAAGGCACTTTCAAGGTCAGAATGCCTGCCCGTATCCCACTGCCCCATACTCAGGGATGAAGAACAGCTCAGGCTTAGTGTGACACAAATATGGGCACTGCGTAGATGCTGAGAACTGCCTGAACTAGAAAGGCCTCAAAGAACTCAGTGTGCTGAGGTACACAGCATGGAGTGCACCTAATCCTGAGCCAGTTAATGAAACAGAGCACTGAGACTGGAGGCAGCTTTGCTTGGAGCAGACTGGGGCCTGTAAGGCTCACTGGCCCGTCTCGAGTGCTGTGTTAAGGTCACACAAATCCTGCTGGACACAAGCTGTACCTGCCCACATCACATGGCCAGGACATGGTGGATGTGGTCTCCCCTCTCATGAACAGGACTCCCAGTCTCTCATCCAAAATTACCAACCTGTGTGGGCTGCCAAAAGGCCATGCAGTGACGAGTCTGCTAAAAATAGAGCAGTCCAGCTTACAACTGCTTGCAGCCGAGAGACAGATGATGGCATAAGCCAACACATTCCAACTGCACCACCAGCAGATTCCATGCACCAAGTTTCTTGGCACTACGGTCCCACACTCATCTGTATTGTAATACCCATACTAGATGGATATCCTATTACCTAAGGTTTCTCATTCTCTCATTGCTAAAATTGATTTAAAAGCATCCCATTATATTAGTCTGACATTCAAGAAAGCTATTTACAGTACAAGAAAAGTAGCATCTTGGCAACACCCCAAAGATGGAAAAGCTGCAGGAGTGGGAAAACTGCACAGTATATTCATATATTTATTCACTTTTATTAACCATGCTCCTTGTTATGAGACTGTCATTTCAAAACCTCATTAAACTAAACCAGCTGCATCCTAAGATTACATAATGCAGTTTAAAAGGTAAATCTTTCTACTCTCCTGATGTACACTATAAATGTTGCAACAGAGATATGATGTATTGAGGATATTTCATTGCTAGCTTTTGTTTTCACATAAATACTATTATTCATTTTTCACTGCAGCATAAAAACCACAAAGAATGGGAAAAAAGAAGAAAAATACTACTGTGCCTACTATAACTACTGAGAGAAACAAGACAGTGACTTTATTTTAGCAGACTATTAAATTCATTAAAGTCACCTTGGTGGCATAACCAGCATGGAAGGGAAGAACTACACCCTAAGGAGATTCCTCAGTCTAAAGTGAATCACAAGTCCAAAAATATCAGCAGCTTAGAACATTCTTAAAAATTTAAGTACATCTGCACTCCCTGTGTTGCTTCATGTTAAACAGAGTTTGGGTTCCACATCCCTTCAAGGGTAAAAAACCGATTTTATTTTCAGCTCTTAGCCCACAGAACCATTAGCCGAGACTTGTACTTCTTCAGCCCCCTGAGCACCAAGCCCAATTCTCTAAACCAAAACCTACAGTGATTCTTCAACTACAACTGATACAGCCTTGATCAGAATGCCCTTGGTATATTCATGCAATACTTTTATCCATATTAAGTAAAAACTATTCACTATGAACATGAATCAGCACTGCTGTTCTCACTTCATGGAAGAGAAACTAAGGAGAAAGCTCAGTATTTCAGCTACTGCTATGCATGATTATCAACAGCAAAATTAACAGGCATACTAATCTAAGGCTTTAAAACTGCAATTTCTTAGGTCTATAGAAAATGCATCTTTAAACATAGCACAAGAAAGGCAAATACGATAGAGAACCACGTTGCCATCAGACTGGCACAAGTACTGAAATCAGTCTCCATAATCATTTGCCTCTCACATGCTGATCACATATTAACAAAAAGCAAGCAAAGCATATTCATAACTTAGTGTATTCTGGCTCTTAGTGAACAATGAAGCCATTTCTATAAAATGGAGTTCTATGACACAGTTCTGAAAATAAAGCCTTCTTTAAAATCAAATAAACACAATATTGATGAAATTCCAATAAGCATTCCCTTATTTTCCAGATTCTCAGTCTGTGTCCACTCTTTCAGCTCTCAGGTTCTTCTCTCAACATACATAGCTGACTCAAAGTCATTAATTTCTTTTTAATTAATATTTTACCATGACAAACAATATTGCGAATATTTCTAAAGATGAGATCCCTTAAATGAAATTACTGCCACCTGCTGATCATCTGAGGAAATCCAAACCATGATTATTTAGCAGTTACCTTGCAAACACAGTACCGCTCCCACCAGGAAACGTGTAAGGATGCTGCTTGCGGAATACATGACCCACTCTGCTGCAAGGGATGATTTCTAGACTCCCACCACATTGCCAAACTCTGAATGAGATCTCTGAAATAAAAATAGAAATGAAAGACCAACATAATTAAATACTGTTATTTCGTATTATATTTACAGAGAAGGCTTTTATAGTGATTGTTGCTGAGAAGATTAGCAAGACAGTTCTTCATAAATTCTAGGATAAACAAAGGCATATGTCTCAGCATTTATGACTCTGCAAGCTCAGCAGAAATAAACACACTATCTTAAAAGCAAAATGTGTATCTTCTCTCATCTGAAGTTACCAATATCGCCCAAATCTATAAACCCTGCTTCAATTTGCCAGTGAGTTAGGTGTACATGCTTTATCTGAAGGGTTAACAATAGTATGCACATTTAATAAATAAACTAATGATCTAGTTTATAATGAAATTTTTCAGCTGAAGATGGAGTAACACAGTGAAATCAAGGCAAACTAAAATAATCAATAGATTCAAGCTGCTAACTTATTATAGCAGATAAACAAACACTCCCAAACACTGGAAGGAGTTATACCAAGTCAATGTTGACTTGAGGATAGACCAAATAAAAACATAACTTTTGTAAATTGAAGGTTATGGACAGTACACTTCTAAGCCAATCTAATAATCTGAGCCAGCTAGTGATGACAAGAAATATTGCTAGTGATGTCTAGAAATATTGATGCTTTTCTCAACTTTGACCTCTGATAGCAGAAGTCACCTAGGGCTGAGAGAGAACTCTTCCACATTCAGTCCAAGCCAGTGCTGTAAGAAGGGTGCTTCCAGCAGCACTGTTTCAATTTTGATGATCCTCCCTTTAGCCCAGCAGCTGCTACCAGACAGCCTTAGTTTCAAGCCTCTTCATAACCATTCAGTGTCTTTCCATAGGTTTAAAAAAAAAAAAGGGCAGCTCTAAATTAAAGTCAGTATCTATCTTTTATGACAAACTAAGTGACATGCCTTCTTCCCTGAGAACCCCTCCTCCACATACCCAAATAGCAGAATTACTTCAAAAACTAAATTTGAAAAAATCAAAACAAAACAAAAAGCCCTACAACCACAGATTAGAGAACACGTTGTCTTGATTGCATGTCTAGGGAAATTTTAAAAAATTTTAAAAGTAAATAAAAAGAGATGTTGTGATTCCAACTTTTGACAGTGCAAGCTAACTGCCTTTCTTCTGATGGCCATATGCATGAATCCTATACAGTCAACATAGTTCAAGCTACAGATAGGTCATACTTCAAAAACATGAATGACAATATTTTCTTTGACAATAACTTATCCAGTTGAATTTACATGGGACAACAGGCAAAAACAATTTTTAATTTTTGTATACCTTCCAGCACCTTAGATTGTGAAGAATCTCAAAAAAAGTGATTATGTAAAATAGCTCAATAGGAAAGAGAGCAAAGAACTAGAATACAGGGAGAAGCAAACTAATTCTTATTTGCACCAACATGGCTTCTAAAGCCTGCATGGAAAAAGAAAAAAGAATTTACAGCAACTAAAACGCAACACAATCCCACAAACTCCCTTAAGACATCTCTTTTGTTATACTCAAACAGTAGGAAAAGAAATGCTACTACTGGAGTTTTTAAATGAAAAGACATTAGTAGCATGTCAGAAATTATTTATGAGCTCAAGTTACACCTCTGTAACAGATTAGTTCTTTTCATTAGAGTGTGTCATCAATATAGAAGACCAGGAATGTCTTACTCATTCTCTGATTTTAGGAAAATTAGAAAAAAAAGCCTATATTTTCAAATTAGACCCAAACCTTCTTATGGTCCACCCAGTTCTCTGGTGTACTCTGATTCTCCTAAGCTTATCAAAAAGCATCATAAACGCACTGAGAATTGGAGTTTGAGTTGGAGACAAGAGTGAACTAACCTTGATCCACTTTTTGTACAACACACACGTTGTTACCAGTTACATATAGCAACAGTCTGAGAGTGTACCTATCTTCATGGTAATTTAGGCAAATTAGAGAAAATACTGCAGGCTCATTTTGAAATTTGTTGAATTGATACTGATATGTGAATAAAACCTCATATAACAGCTGCTCTGTACATGCTTGAAGGAAAAATGGTAGCTTTTATAAAATGAATATGATGTGCAGAATTATTTTGCTAGTCCATTTAGCAGGTTATTTGCATATAACACCAAGCCCCTGATCTAGAGCTATGCTTGAGAGTAAAGAGGTCTGACAAGTGTGCACATTGAATTTTAAACTGCACATCACAGATTTCCAGTTATCTGGTGCATGTGTCATTTATTGCCAATTAAATCATATGCCATGTGATTTTTACTCGTTTTCAATTAGTATGACAGCTAGGAAGAAATCATTAACTGCCTTCTGCCTGCTTTTCAGGTACCCCTAAGTCTCCATCCTCTTCCCATGAAGGAGGAGGAACTGAATGCAGCAGGAGCAACATAAACATCTCTTGGCATCCTTGAGACGAGTTGTTGCTTGTGCCCTTTCCTGCTATCAAGGCCTCAATTATCAAAGCATAATAGTTGCTAAGTGTTCAGAAAAAACTCGGTTGCTAAAGTACATGCTTGTAACTAATCAAATATTTAAGTGCTTGAGTGGCAAAAGCAGTTTACAGAGTAATAGGAGTATTGCTGAATCAAATTAATCCAGTGACTTTCCAGGACATTTAAAAAATGAAAATTATGTTTACATTAATACAATTTAGCAATATACAGCCAAAATAGCGAGACAACAGAAACATGGAGTGTAGCAGCTCAAAATACCCAAAGGGTTTCTTCAAGTACTGCATAGGATGGTCAAAGACAGGACTGTAGGGATGCCACTTCCAACTTTTCAGTGCATTACAGTAGTATTAAACATTTGGTTACCATGTCTCCACACAGCAGACACTTCCTTGTAGGCCAAGCATATGCTTAATGCATATGCAGATTTCAATAACTCAAAATACTCGTGGGTTTTTACGAGTTCAAGGTATTTCAGGATTTTGCAGCTAGCACATGCAGTAGAGAAGCTTCTATCCTTAGAAGTGTTCCTAAAACACACTACTTGGAATGTCTGAGATGCATCTCTACCCCAAAAAACTAAACTAATGACAGACTGTAATTCTTGAGGAGCTGTAGAATTCTGTTCCTTTCAAATCTTTTTTGTTTTAACACAAGTATACTGGTCTTAACTGGAGAAAACCTTTCTATAATACTGTAATGCAAATAACCAAAAAAAACCTACTAATGCCAGATTTAACCACCAGGTCAAAGAAGAAATGGCCAAAGCACAAGTTCTCTCAGCCCTTCCTCCTACTTGCCTAAATCTCACTCACTTCAACATCTGAAAATGAGGACTTATAGAAAAAAAGCCTTCTCAACCACCAATATCTCATAGGGCTACAGAAGGGGTATAAAACTACAAAATTCACTAAGTTTACATGCCAGGCGGCATACTACTGGCAAAGTTCAGAAACAGATAATTCTTCAGTCAGCTAAGTTAATTGATTTATTAAGGTGTATGTAATAACATTAAACTCATTCTCTTGTATCCTACTTTCATGATTAAATTAAGCAACATCTTAAAAACATGCCTTCAACTGTCAGCATTTAAACATTATTATATTTAATTAATAACTTAAGATGATGCTTGACTTTTGAAAAAGATAGCATTTTTGAAACTACTTGCCTATCTACAGCCTGTAACTTTTTTACCAACTAACTTCCATTACAAAAAAATTTCACTGCTCAATGAGCTACTACTGTTATTCCCTCATATTTAGCATATAATTTTTAATTTGTTATAAGTCTTTCATTAAAATAAACATTTTGTATTTTGCCAACAATGTATATGAAATTTTAACCCTCTTTGCACAAAATCAGGAAAACCATGACTCCTTGACAGTAAAGGAAATGATGAAACCTGCTTTCTTTCAAGGCTGATCAGAAGGTAAACAATACACATACCTAGGTTTTCTCCACCCCAAACATCCATCATCATGTCATACTTCCCTAGTTCTTCAAAATAGGATTTGTCCATCACAAATAGTCCACCAGCTATCATGGGTGTCCTAAACAAACAATAAAAATTAAATACTTAAAGAACCATGAACTTCGGGTGACTATTATTTGCACATCAAGGTTAATACCTCCTTGAAAAAACTGGAAATGCTTTTGAAGGCAACTTATTTTCCATCTATCACTTCAAATGTTGTTTCCACACATTTCTATGACATATACAGTGCCATGACCACCTTCTGAGGCAGCTTCCAAATCTCCATTTGGCTCACAAGTCCCTTATTTAAAGGGTGGCAATTAATGCCAGCAATAAAACATTAAAACTTATGCTGCATTTTTAGCCCTCAAAACACACCAACTTTAAACAAAGTGACATCTATTTTTTCCTAAGGGTAAATAATTTACTAGTGTGTTTTAAACTATTTTTTAAATACTATTTATTTTGGAGAGTCTCATAACGCTCCATATATATGAATGAAATTTCAATATTGATGTAAGCTACAGTAAAGATATTCTTTCAGACTCAGAGAAGATGATTTCTAACTTTGCTTAGTTGCAAACTACAGTCTCCTTGAGAAGTGGTGGTCCAGACATACTTTATCGGAGCAACTGGATTTCCTTGTCGTGCTCTTCTTTGCTCTGGTGTCATGTAATCCCACTTGAATACAAGGTTCCAGTCAAAGCCTTCAAGAAGAAAAGTAGGCTGTTAAAATTACTGCGGTCATCATTCAATTTGTAGTAATATAATGCTCACTAAAAACACTGGGAACTGTAATTTACATTAAAAATTTAAATCTGTGCAAAATTCTGAGTAAAAAACAAACAAGTAGGAGTCCAGATGAAAGGTAAAGAAAAAAGAGTAAATCTCAAACACCAAATAACTTTGTATCTCTCGTCTTTATCTGTTTCACAAAGTAGGAAACCCAAGTGGCACCCTTACATCAAACAGAAAACATCATATGATGATCTTCCAGCCGTTACAAGCGCTCCCAACAATCTTTACTGAATAACTGCATTTCTACTCTTTAGAAGTGATCTCATATTTACCTTTATACAGGCTTTATGCAGTACTCTTGGTGGTACTCTGGCAGCAAGAGCTCTCTATCATGAAGGTCACAACAAGCTATGTAGGTTCCACTTATCCTCTTAACATGCATTTAACTTCTTACTTTCCCATTGTATTTTTAAATGCATCATTTTTTAAACCCGAGGCAAGTGCTAGAGCACCAAAATCTTACTTTCCTTATGCATATACATGTAAGTGTGAGCACACAGTAACAACTGGTCTGGGCCTGTCGTGAGTTAAGCACAGAAGCACAAAGATGACTAGAACAGACAAGATCAATAGGTCGCCTATAGTAGCTTTCTACATAACAGCCATTAAATTACCTCTTTTAGGCAATGGTACAGAGCTGGTATAGGACAAACTTCCTCTAGGAAACACTTTCATAACAGTTTTTGTGCTGGGTTATGCCCATAATCATGAACATCTATTAAAAAACTGCACAAGGCCAATAGCCCTCTCCCAGTACACCTAGCAAATTAGCCTTGTACACTCTGCCTGCTGCCAAACACATTTAGATCCTATGAGGTCATGTAATGAATGGTTTCCAGACTTCTGGTGCACAGATGTCAATAGTTTTCATTCTCCAGTATAAAGATAAAGCAATTACTTTGTGGGGAAGTGGGAAAAAAAGCTAAAGTAAACAGACAACAATTACAGCCCTACAAATTGCCTGTCTGCATCCGTAAAGGTGCATAGCAATGACTGATGTTAAAAACTCCAGTTTTCACTTTAACTCACAAGATACTTAGCACACGCAACACAGAAATTACCCTGAACAGTCTTTACAGCACATATGCCAGCTCTTTCTCTTCATGTTTAAGTATTTCATGAAATGTTGCACTGTACAAATGAAAGACTGCCTAACTACTCCAAAACTCCAAGTAGCAAAACTGTAAAATGGCTACAACCTACAGTACTGCAAAGCCTCCAGCATGAAGAGTAAAATGAGTTCCAATATTTCCACGCAGTTAAAAAGCCGCATTTCATCCTAGATAGCCAGCAAAATTACTTGCATCTGGGAGAAGTTGAACAACCCACTGGCAGTGACAGAGACAGTTACTGTGTACTCCAGTGAACACAAGGGGTCTCTTTTGGAACACAGAATTCTAACAAACTGAACAAGTGTATAAAGGCTCTACCCATTCAAAACTGGTTTTCCGTCTCCATTTTCACAGACTCTGGGAAAAATCTGCACTCAATGAGATACTATCAGTAACTCTGTAAAAGGAATATTTTTAAAAACAGTGCATATCTAGTATGAAATTCTATCCAGCGTAAATTGCATCACAGACATACTCTAAATTATTAGATCTCAGTTAACTACAGTTTGTTCCAGTAATTACTGTGTTTCTCAGGGTGGCATAAACACTTTTGGAAACCCTCCTTCAAAAGAAAAAACCCAAAAAACCTGTAACATGAAGTGTATGGATTTAGTTTTGGCCAGACTTGGGAATTATTTCAGACGTGTCCACTTAGAAAAACAGTGTGTACCATTTGCTAGGTTGCTTGTCTTGGGTGATTAAGTCCTTTCAAGACAGACCAGGCACAAATGCAGTCCCAGCTGTTTCAACTCTCCATGCTTCAGCCACAGACACTGTACCTAAAGTTGAAAGCATAGTTCGGTTTCCATGTTTAGACTTGGCCCCAGTGGAAATGTCCTGTGGTGCCAAATGCTGTAGTGCCTCTAACACGACAATCTGTCTTTTGGGAACTGATGAGAAATATCTTATTCATATTTCAACTGACCCTCAAATAGCTTGGCACACTGGTATGTGCAAAATTTCTATTAACATTAAAAAAGAGCTTCTCACTCCACAATCAGAAGTACATAGGCTTCATGCACCTTAAAAAAAATTTAAAACCCAATCTCTATTAGTACAAAGGGAAAAAATTAGTACTAAAGAGTAATAGATAAACGAATGAATTGGGAAACAGTTTCAAAGATAAAGCATGAAGAGCAGTAGCAAGTGGAACGATCTCTCAATCTTATCCCAGTTCACTTGGGAAGAACTTAGCATGAACCCAGCAGCAACCAGTCTAAGGTTTCAAGGAAAGAATTCCTCCTCCTCTTGCAGATAACAATAAAAGCCACATAATGGTATAGGGATTTCTGTAGTTGAGATTTAATGAATAGATTGGGTAAAGGCTTTAAGGTTTAATAACGCTGGCACGCACAATAGCACAGAACTATACATTAGCATACTGTGAATATATGCACCGTAGGTGTCATTTCAAAACATTAATTAAAAGGATATAGAACCTCTCACCTCCAGATCACTGATAACTAGTAACATTGCAACATTATGCAAATACTGCTTTTATTTTAGTTTACTGGAATAACCTAGGTGACCAGTTAAAGATTAGAACTTAAAAGAAAAGACTTGAAACTGTTTTTTCCTTCCTCACTCAAGAAAAGTCCATTCAGAAAAAGATGGGACACTGAGAACAGTGCTCTAATTTTTATATTGTGGCTCATCTTACACCTTCATGCAGACAAGTCAGTTTCCAGGGTTGTGGGAACAATTACTTACAAACAATAATTAAAAAAAAGGGATAACTGGGTAGAGAACAGCTATTTTAAATACTAGATTCTTGTTAGCAGGGAAGGAAGTTTTAAAAATCTGTAATAAGTAAGGAGTTTAGCATGTAGCTGCCCTCTCCCTCTTTGAAAAAGGAGATGAGAAGAGTTCTTTTTATTTATTCTTATTTAGGGCTTCAAAAATCATTTTGCTCTTTGCTGTCAATGCTTTACGCTACCTAGACATATTGAGACCATAGTACTTCTCAATTTAACAGGGGATTTTTTTAATGGCAAAGGTATAAACACTACAAATTTTCGTGGTCATATGTGACTGTTTTCAGAATTACAGATCATGGCTAACAAACATTTATTTTTTTAAACACATTCCAAAGCCTTCTGCTTATTCAGAAGAGTTTAATTTTTTAAGCAAACCAGCATCTTGAAAAAACCTCATAGACACTGCATTGTTGATGGGCTTCTAAACTAGTGAGCAATTAAAGCCTGTGATATCTAAAAAGAGAACCATAAGCTCTGGCTATTAGCTTTTTCTGACACATTTACACAACCCTACAAACCTTGGAGCAAGTCTTGCATATTGGTAAAAGGCAGCATAAACTTATAAGAATTAGTATAATAAAGATGAACTTTAAAAGCAGACAATGATAAGGCCAATTAAAATCCAAGCCAAGAAGCAAGTGACCTACAGAACTTGAAACTAGATCTATGAAAGGGAAGAACAGTATGTTAATTGCCCATTCCCCAAATGCAGTGATTATGAGCTTTGATTCTTGATGGGTTTTTTTAAAGTCTGTATTCCAGTACAGGTACATACCGCCTTTTAAATCAGCTGACGCCCCCACGTACTGGAAGTTGTCCATATTAATTACATCAATAATAGGAGACACAACTCTCGTCTTGTCCTAAAATAAATGTTAGAAAGTGATATTGAAATAATGAAACCAATATATAAAGATTCAGGCAGGATGTGATGTTGAACAGTTCAGCAGGATTTTGTCAGCATGTCTCCCCAGCTCTCCCCCTACTTCCACTTACGGCTCTGAAGAGCCAGTGCTGTGAATAGCACTGCTCAGTGCTGCTTCAGAGAGTAGAAACCATAGGATATGACTGGAAATCCTCTTTCTATTCTAGGTTACTTCTATTCAGTAATCCCCCTCTTCTGACTTGCTCTTGAAGAAGGCAGCAAACTTGTGGTTCTAAAGGCAGCCAAGCAAACAGCCCTTCCATTCTTACTTTTAAAACCAACGCAAAGAAAAGCATCCAGGCAATTCATATTTTCCACAGCAAGCCTTCAGCCATGCAGTGTACTACAGTCTTATTATTTCAACCTTTAAGGGACATTTAGGCCTTTCTGCAATCAGAAAAGTCTTAGGTTAATGCCAATCCATTTTACACTAGAAGAATCACACTTCAATAACAGATACTCAGCTAGGAAAGAGAACCTAAAAAGCACCTCAAACTCATGAATGCTATTAATCTCCGGCAGCCAAGATTCCAGCGGCACAGATAACCACACTCCTCTGTCCAACCACGGTCCTGTATACTATTCTGAGCAACGTTAATTATTTTAGCTGATGTTTTTGCCAAAATAGTTTAAGAACAAAAATCTTTCCAACAACTCCACATGCATTATCCAGCAGAATCACAAGACCTCAGTGTTCTAAAAAAAGACTCATCTAATGTTAGAAATGCAGTATCATGGTTAAGCAAGTTTGTCTCCATGACTTATTGCTTGAATTCAAAATAAAAGTTTTGAGCTGCACAATTTAACATCATTCAGAGAACAGTATAAGCTTATTATACTTTACAAACAGGAGTTACAGAGAAACTGTTCTCATGGTTAAAAAAATACAAACTAAACATCTCCATTTTAAGAATTCATTTTATGTCTTGAAACAACACCACATATATTCTTAACAGTGGTTCAAGCAATGTATCCCCCTTGCTAATCAGTATTATACAGAACAGATTGGAATTAAATTAGTATGAGAATAGCTTGAGCTCATAAGAAGAGACTTAAAAGCAAGTCTTAGTCAAATGCTTTGCTTGGTCCAATAAGAACCTTTAACAACAATTTTCTTTTATTGAACCTTAACTATTCAGTCTATGCTGATTTTTAATAAGCCCTAATTACATAAATGGCATTTACTACGTCATTCTACCTGAGTGAACAAAAGGTCATTAACTTCTGTATCATCCAAAAGAAGAATTCAAGCAAACCCAAGAGAATTCAAGCTGAAGACTAAGCTAAAAGCTGAAGACATTTCTTTTTACATTCCCTTTACTATCACTGCAGCTATGCCACCCAGGCCAAGAATCTGCTTTTATGAGAGATGTAATGTAACATCTAATCTGGTCTGCTACTAAGAACTCATCACTTTGGTCTAAAGCAAACTAGAAACAAACAAAAAAAGACAAACCTGTCATATTCCCCCATCGATCACATCTTTAGCTCCTATTTCTGCTAGCGGTAGCCTCAAGCTCATGTTTGCAATGGCAAGCAAGGCACAGTTTTGTTAACTGTGTTGTACTTGGGAGGCAATTATAATTTACTGCACCTTCACTGCAAAGTTCTGTGTGTGTGTGTGTGTACACCTTTCTACATCCTACATTTCCTACTGAAATGCTTTAGATGTACCCATGCCCTTATTTTAGGCATTCTATATATAGTGCTGGAATTAGAAAACTCCCTTAAATAAAGACTGATGAGACAGAAGATATCCAGCCTGTCCAGTTACTCACAGTACACTTATGAGCATAAAATACAAAAATGAAAACATTCTTCCTTTCTTCCTCATTTATTCCTTGGCTGAAACAGAGAGAGCTTATACATCTATGCCCCTCTCTAAAAGCATTTTTTGAGAAAGATTTGGTTTTTTGAAATGGTTCTACTTGGCCAGGTTGAACCTGGAGGTAAAAGCTGCCCAAGTTATCAGGTGTCACATTAGGCAGAGCTTCATTTAGGTTTCAGCTTATCTCCACCAACCCGCATAAGCAGCTAGCATGTTGCCTCTATACATTTGGGATTTCCTCAGGCTTTTACTGCTGGTCTGATTATTTCTATCAATATCAGTGTGGCACCGCACTAACAACACTTGCTACATCTAACATATTATTTAAACAACTCCCAGTTGTTTCTCTGACAGCCAAATACCCAGGCCATGTGCATTCAGTCCGATGTATAGCCCCCACACTGTTGGCTTGAAAATATGCCGTTCCTTCTGTGACTTGAAATTACAGGATTTGCTCAGCAGCAAAGCAAAAAGAAGATCTGTACATTCTTAAGGTGATGCTTTGCAGAGAATTGGAAAGTTGTTAATGCAGAGACTGCTAAAAAAGAGCTTGTGGGTCTCCAAATTACAGCTGCTCCCTTTAATCACACCATGGATAAAGAAGTACCTTGCTTTAGGATAATTTAACAAAGAAAATCTATTGCCTTCTAACGGAAGGCGCAACTGGAAAACCATGTACTTCTTGGCAAAGATAATGAAAAGAAATAGCCTGTGAATACTGCAGGTCTCTAGCACCTGGAAGTTTGTAGCAAACTATTTCATCTTGACAATTTATAAGGAAGTTATGAATGCTCTATAGAGTTAGACTTTATATATTGTTCTCATAAACCATAAGAAATTATCCTCAAGATTCTGCATCATTGCTTCCTCCTTCTAAAAATCTCAAGACACTTCAAAGATTAAGCTTCACAACACTCTTAAGAGGAAATACAAATATTTTCCTTTTAGCATTGTGTCAGTTAAAAGTTGACTCACTCAAAGTCACAAAAATCTGAGACAGACATGAAAAAGCCAACCACATCTCCCTTCTTAATCTTAGCTATTTCTTCCTTTTAAGATCTTCTTGGTTTAAAAATACCTTCCTAAATGTGATAGAGGATTTACTGCTACACTATGAAAACAGATTAGTTCAGTTCTGCATCAGAATCTTTCAATTTATTTTTCTCATACAATTGCTGAATTCTAAGAATAGAACGTCAAAGAGTTTAGAAATTTGAAACGGAAAAAGCCAAGTAGACAAGTGCCCATGAAATCACTAGTAGTTATAGATGTTTTCAGGATTGTGTATACTTATTACTATGCTGACATTTTTGAGGAATCAAAGGGTTAACCTCCACTGTCTCCTCATTTAATCTCACACACACAAAAAAAAAATCTAGAGGGCATAAAAGGTAGCCTTAGCAGTCAAGCAGAAAACCACTCTCCAGGAAGGAGCAAAGATACCAGCTCCAGGTTACACTAGTATCTGTACACATTCTGAACTCAAAAGGAGTCATCTTGTGTGTATGTTGCTTCTGCTTTAAGCCTTTGCTCAAACTGCTGTAGAAAAATCCCTAGCAGAGTCAGACCCCTCTAGAAATGCTAGGCAAGCATGGCTCATGAAAAAAGGAAGATACTCTAACCAGAAACCATCTTATAGAAAAAAACTGTGGGATGGATCATGCTTCAATTGAGGAGGAAAGCTTGATATCTCAGGTGTCGGAGGCACAGCTTTCTAAAGCGGCTATAGCACATCAGATAGAGTGCTGCAGAACTGACTCAATTCAGACTGCTTCTTGGGAGCTATAAATTCTTATATTGTAACACACACAGCTAATCTTCCAAAACTGCGACAAAAATAAATGCCAAATGGGCAATCCTGGAACAGAAAGAAAAAAAGAAAAACAAAACACACTTTCCACCAGATATATAATAGATGCAGCTGCTTATCAGAAACCACGGTATTAATGAACAGTAGCCCTGACCTGAAAAAGGTTACCTGTGAGGCCAGAGCAGAAAAGAGTTCACATCTATTCAGCTTCTTGTCACTGAGACCATCAAAAAATGCTGCCAATTAACACCAATTAATGTACTGTCTGCCCTGTGAGCAGAATGAATCCATTTAAAATAACCAAGAGCTATCACATACTATAGGTAAACACTAACCATGCCTTAATTATTTGAACAACCAGAAAGCTTAGAAGCTGCTTTTTCAATCCCCATACTTGTTGGTTGGAAATCTTTGCAGATGACAGTTAACTGGAATTGTATATTCATTATTATTTAACAGTGCATCAATCTTTTAAGAATAGAAAAATATATTCATACAGGTGAAAACTATTCAGTGGCACACACTTAGTGTGTACTATGGTGACAACTGGAAGGAGCAAGTTTTGAACAATCTAATAATTCACATGCTACTAAAAAGTAGCTGCCGCAAAAAGCAAAATATGTGCCAGCTTCTCCAACCAAATACACCCCATGCAATGCTGGATCTTCACAAAATTGCCAGCAATTTAATAAGAGGTTTCACATTCTGTTACGATGAAAAGGTAACACTTTTTCAAATTCCATATCACTTTCAGCAAGATAAATGTGTATGCCCTGCAAAAAGTCATACACAAGAGAAAGGGAAAAATGACTAAGTAACTGTCTTACCAAATGCAGGGTTTTGCTGACCAAAACTACCACTTCTCTTCTGATTTCTTGAATAAATAGATGCTTTAAATGCAAAACACCTGAAAACAGTTCCCATATCCTAGAATTCATTAGTGCTTTAGCTGCAAGCATTCTCTACTTCTTTCAGAGATATATTTAATGCCTTCAAGTTTATTTGCCTAGTTAATAATTACAGAGAAATTTCCCCAACCCTTCTGAGGCTGCAACACTTTAGATGGGTACAAAAATAGGAGGAAGTGCTATGTTACTCATGCTCACGGGCTTTGTAGGCTCTAGGTACTTTAATAGTGTCCAGGTTTGAGCTGATTAGTTATTTCTACTCTAAAACAGGATTTCAAATGCTGATGTGTCTTGAGCAACTCGCAGTATTTCCGGAATACCCAGTAAATATAATAGGCTGTGGCCAATTGTCTGAGGTTTAACAAGGCAAAGTGCCAGGTTCTGCACTTGGATCACAATTTCATGCGATGCTACAGGTTTGGGGATGCTGACTGACACCAGCTAAACATGACCCAGCGTGTGCCCAGGTCAATGACATCCTGACCTGGATCAGCAATAGTATGGCCAGCAGGACCAGGGCAGTGATCATCCCTTTGTATTCAGCACAGCTGAGGCCACACCTCAAATCCTGTGTCCAGTTCTGGGCTCCTCAGTCCAAGAAAGACACTGAGGTGCTGGAGTGTGTCCAGAAAAGGTTAACAGATGGTGAAGGGTCTGGAACACAAGCCTTTTTGAGGAGGAGCTGAGAGTATTTAGCCTGGAGAAAGGAGGCTCAGGGGAGAGCTTATGAGTCTGTACAACTACCTCACAGAAGATTGTAGCAAGGTGGGGATCAGTCTCTTCTTACAAGTAACAGGCATAGGAAAGAGGAAATAGCCTCAAGTTACATCAAGTTACAAGGAGGTTTGGATTGGGTATCAGGAAAAATTTCTTCACTGAAAGAGTGGTCAAGCATTGGAACAGACTGCCCAGGGAAGGGGTGGAGTCACCATCCCTGGAAGTATCTAAGAGACGTGTAGATGTGGCACTTCAGGGACATGGTTTAATAATGGGCTTGGCAGGTGCTCAGGTAACAGTTGGACTCAACGGTCTTAGATGTCATTTCCAACCTATATGATTTTATGATTCTAAAAGCATCACAGAACCAAGTAGAATAAAGAAAATCAGTCATCAACTGATAGCTTCTTCACCAGCATACTGAGTATATAGGGTTTACTTCCTTCTCTCTCCCCCTTTCTGTTTTTGGGGGGAAATGCAAAGGAAAGCATAAGATGCATAAGTGAAGAACTGGGCACAACCAAACAGAGTAGCTTAGCAAAACCATTTTGATCAGGAGCATTTTGGAACCACACCTTCCCTGGAAGACTAGCTTTCCAGAAAGGGAATGCAATTAAGAAAGAACAAAAACCCTCTTGTCTTGAGTGTTCCTCAGTGCTTTTTTGGAATCACACTTCATTCAATTTCCACTTCAACTGAGCTCTTCCAGAGCAAGTTAACAAGTATAACCAACCCCTGGAGAAAACAGTATACTTTCACTCTCAATCCTCTCAATTGCTTTTCCAGGAGAGAGACTAAGCATCATTTTCATAGATGCTGAGAGCCTCTAGCTCCTGCTAGTTTCCATGAGAATTTGAGTTTCACAAGTCATCCTCTCTCCTATTATCACACTGAATCTTAATGAAGCATAAAGATTCAGGTAAACTGAATCACACCAAGATGATATTGTTAGAGGAGAATCATACTTTGCTCTAAAGATTTTCAGCTTACTGAGGCGGTCCCCAAAGAATGAAGGAAGCATGTATTTGAATTGCTTGCAAAGATAATAAATATTCAGATTTTATGTTCCTGTGTTCACAGATTAAGTGAACAAAAATATGTTTTAATCACAGAACACTCCAATCATCTCCATCATCTTAAATCAGGGAAAAAGCTTCCTTAGAAAAATGAATAAAATTAATCTAGTATAAACCAGATGGCTTTAAAATTTAAAAGCTGCTTCTTCAGGAAATTACGTTAGAACTCTTTACTAACCTCAGCTACTCTTTCCAAAAGTGGTTCCAGCCAGTGTTCATTGCACTCACAGTGACTATCCAGGAAGGTCAACACTTTTGCTTGTGCTGCATCTGCCCCTCTGACACGGGAGCGCATCAGTCCTGAGAAGAAAAGATAAAAGAGTTTTAAGTACTTCCTGAGGAAAACAACCAACAGTAGTGAGAAACTATTGCATTCCAAGTTAGTAATTAGTTAAATTACTCTAACTCAGACAGGGCAAATACACAAGCTCCAGTATCAAAACTGGATGCTAGTTAAGAATTCAGTGAAATGACTTCACACCAAACAGCCTACATGAGCCCAACCTACTGCACGCTACAGGTTTCCATCAGATTTAAGCAGAAGCAGCAGTCCCTTTTCAAAACAAATGATACACAAGCACAGATGGGCCTGCATTACTTTAAGTGGTATTTATACCAATAAATCTTACTTAAGATTGGACCTGAAAACAAATACATCTAGAGTTCTACTATGCAACTGAGGAAAACACCATCATTAACTTATCCTCCCCACCTTTTTGCCACCCCCATCTTAGTACTTACCAGAGTTTGACCATTCTTCTATGAACTTCTTCCAGAAATAACCATGCTCCATTAATTCTCATCTGAGAGCCTTACCCCAACCCATTTGAACTGTCTTTCCTCTGTGATTACAGCAATTATCTTGTTTTGTAGTTTATTTGGGGTTTGTTTTGAATAGATATATTTAGGAAGAAACTTCTGGTAAAACCAAAAGGTTCTTCTCTTCTCTATGTCTCAATTACATAGATACCCTCACTCATTTACCCTGCCCCTTTCCTTCCTGTTTAATATTTGTTCATTGGATGACCTCACCATTCCTTAAAGTCCCTTGCTATATACACACATGTAGACAGCTTCCTCCCATTCCTTTGCAAATTTCCTCCCTACTTTTTTCTACTACAATTCAAAAATTCATTGATTTCTTTTTGTCACGTGAGAACAAAACCAAGCCTTTTTTTCTTCTTCTTCTTTTTATTTCTCCATTGTTTCCCACTAAATCTGTTCCGGTTTGTTTGAGCATTTTTTCCCCCCTTAACTGAAACACTGTAAAAGAGTCAAGCCTGTTACTTACCTCTCCCTTTACAAAACAAATATGCAAAATATGACTTTGACAACAGAATACAAGATGCTTAAGAGGAAAAGCTTGTTTGCTCTGACCAACATTCAGCAACAGTCCCATCAAGATCCTTTTCCCATCTCTTATTTCAAGTGTGAGCACTTCATAGTTCCAGATACACGCTGTGCTATGGCTCTCCAACACTTTACCTTTTATCTGTGGCACACTGACATCTAACTGTATCTCACTGACTTTGTGCTGTTGCCCTAATTCCAGCCTTTGAATCTGTTCTGTTTAGTTTTTCCACATCAAACCATTCCTCAAGCACTACGGCTACACTTGTTTTAACTTTTCAGTTCCTACTCCCAGAGCTTATTTCTAAATAACATCGTTGTAGAACCTACTGTCTTACCCTAATTCTATAGAAAACATGCAATAGTGTTTCTAATTTCAGATTTAGTGGCAAAAAAATGGAGTTGAGCACTTCGGTCATTGAGTCCTCCACAATCATATTCAGGCTTACCATGAACAGAGCTGAAAAAGTTTCACTGAACATTTATTCTGCAGACTACCACACCCTCAAACACAACTGTTCCCATAACAACTGAGACTACAGATGAGACTAAAAGTTACTAATGTTTATTTCTGAAAGAAAGGCAGTTAATGTCATCCCCTCCACTGACATCATTCCTTTACTTCAACTTTAGTTTTAAAACACACTGCTTTCCTCTATTGTTCATATTACTGAGTTACTCTTAGCATCCTACACATTGGTTAATTTCACTGATTCTCTTAAATTTTAATTTGTATGTGTAATATTTAATCTTAATCTCACAATGATACAAAGTAAACTAATAGTCTGTCTTCAATCTGCAAACAGTTGTTTTTTTTGACAGTAGATTTGTCAAATTATATTTAATTTTCAGATATACTGATGCAAATTCCTAAGTATGTATTTGTATATGCATTACAAATTAATATTTATAATTACTAAAAAAAAACAAACAAAAAAGGTGTTACTTCATTTTGTTTATTCTCTTACTACTATCTCCATCTTTAAGAGACACTGAGAAATGACATTAACTTACTCAGAACCTGGCAACCACGGCAAGTCATAAAAGACCTGCTTTCCTAATAAGCCTTTGTTCACAAGTATATTCCAAACAGAATATTTAAACACTAAGAACCCATCAATTATTGCAATAACTTTAATTATGGGAAAACAGAGGTTTTGTGCACGGTACTTCCAGTTCCTGACAATCTCATCATTCCAGCTCCTCCCCAGGCTTGGCTGGCCGTCTAGAAGATACAGTGCTTATAAAAACAAGCAAGCACATATCTGCTAATTCAGTCAGCTATCCCAACCGCCAAATTTCATTTATTATTTCAAACAGCTTTAGAACACCAGTTGCCTGTATCTAATACTTTAAACTCCACTGTCAGTAAACTGCTGACTGAAGGGCTCAGTGATGTGAGACGATAATTTACAAAGCCACATAGAAGAAAACAAAAATCTAAGACATATTTGTTACAGGGCACACTGGCTTCAGCAAAACCAGCATACCTGGTCCCAGCCCTCCTGCCTGCTCAAACCCTCTTAAGTCAAAACAAATTGTTTTTCAGGCTGTCCATCAACTAAACCCTTAAAATGATAGCTAATAAGGGAATCAGCAAAAAAGAGGGCTATTTTTAAGCTCAATCATTTCAAACACAGATTCATTTTACAGTGAGACCTTGTGTACAATGGAAGCAGCTTAACTAAGGATTCAGTGTGGTAAGAGAAAGGAAAGTTGAAGATTAAATGCAATTCCTGAAGGAAGCTTTCACTGTAAAAGCCAACAACAGGCAATTGTGCACACAACAATATGGAAACAATCACAATTACTGTTTTTACCTGCACAAATGCATTATTTTATTCCTTCTACTAGTATGTTTATAAAGTGAAAATCTCTCTTCCAATAAGGAATGTTAAGCAGAATGTTCTTTAGAAGATTTGATGAAAACTAACAGATAAGGCAGCACAGTGGAACTTGTACCTTACTTCCCTAAAATTAAGCCTACCTTCTCGCCGATCATTTCGAAGAACTCGTACTTTTTCAATTTTTCCCAAGAGAGCACCATCATCAGCTTTAAAAAATAAAACAATAATAAATCAAAAATTAAAAAAAAAAAATCAGGCGATGAGAACCAGTTTGGCATCCAACACTGTATACCAGAAAGAGGCTGTTTTCAAAGAAAAGCAAAAGCTTTGTAGGTGAAAATGTTTGGTCATAATTAGTTACTCACCTCACAAGAAATAAAGAAAAATTACCAGGCTAAGAAATTACTACCTTCATTATGTTATTTAAAGCTAGCTTTATTTTACAGTCTTGAAATAATTTTATTTAACTATCTTCTCTCTGCTTACCTTAGACAGTTTCTACATTGCATAGAGAAAAAAAAAAACTTTCATAGGATTAAATAAACTGTTTTCTTTGCCTATAAGAAAGCTTACTTTCTAACTAACCTTAAGAAAAACCTGTCCTAAGCCAACTAAAAAAGTATTAATGCAAATATAAACATTAGCAACATTAGCTTCTTCCAAGAAATATTACTCTGAGGTCCATTACAATTGTTTAAACTTGTAGGTACTAGGGTATCATGATACAAGACATTGACTTATTTTGGATTCAGTAAGAATTTTTCCAGGAGACTGATGGAGACAGGCATTCATTTAAAACAGCACTACAAAAATATTAGTTGCAAGCACCATGGGTTTTATTTTTACTTAAGATAACACACTATGGAAAGGCTCTCTTAAAAAATGCATTACCGTCCTTCAGCTAACAGGAAATAATAAGATATACCTGAAATATTTATAGAAACTTTATTTTTCCACAATGACAGATATGGAAGAGTTAAGACCTGGTTTTGGCAAACTCCTATTCATATGTCCTACTCTCAACCGAGTCACCTATCAGCATCTACAGGAAATCTTACCAGAATAAGCACAGTAAGATAGGACCCTGTAAAAGCACTTACGATCGTTACTGTAGTCATCCACCAGTATGATTTCCTTAATAAGATGTGATGGACTTTTTTTAAGGACACTGAAACAGACCAAAACAAAAAAGCATTCAAGCAGTATTAATTTTCCATAATGATGTCATAAAAGCAGTTACTTTGTTAAGCTGCAGTAGAACCTAGCCCAGGATGTTACTTTCAACAACAGCTGTTGGTCTGTTCTTACAGAAATCATGAAAAGACTGTATAATCTTGCGTGCTCCTTCCTCCCTGCCTCCCTACCTCCCCCATTATTCCAGCCTCCAGAAATCAATGCATTAGACAAAGTCTAACATGGAACTTCTGCAGATATCTTTGAATCAAATATCACCTGGGAATCCATCTACCCTGACTTTTTCTTGAAACAGCAATCCTCCAAACATCATCTGGTAACTGGTCCTGTACTTCCATCCATTTTAGTTAAGGTGAACAATTTTGTTTAACATCACTATTTCAGAATATAAGAAATTAAGATCTCAATGAAATTAAGACTCATCTTTTCCTCTGCAAATAGTTCAGAAGAACACAATGGGTTGTTACTTCCCTTTCATATCATAAGCTGTTATCTGACAGAAATGAATGGCCTTTAGAGAAAAATTAGTCTCTCTTATGCATACCTGACAACAGTTCGAAGCAAAGCAGATCTTGCCTCGTTATGAAAGGTGATCACCACGCTAGTAGCCGGCAAATCTATCCGCCATTGTTTCCGTTGACACCTGAAAGAAAAAAAATCTTGTCATTTCAACATAGTTTTTACATCCCAGACTTGGCAGACAGCCTTCATTGCAATCTATTAAACTCATAGACACACTGCCTAGGAAGAATTAAATACCTTGTTTTCAAGTGAGAATATAATCAACCTGTCTTTTGACACTTTTGGTAGCTGTCTTAGTACATAAAAGACTAAAAACTTAGTGGCAGATATGGGCAGGTTCAGAAAAGTCACCAGACCATCACCATTGCACTATGTCAAATGTCTTTTGTGCAGTTGAGTATGAAACCAGAGCCCTTCTTTTACACTAAAAGCATTCAATATATCTAAGGAAATGAACATATTTTCAATGAAAATGCACAGGTTCACAGGCTACCATATGTTTCTTCTTTAGAACAGCATGTGTCCACTTCTCCCTTTACTTTTAAAGCTCCTCTAACATCCTGGCCTTGTCATAGATAAAACTAGTTTTCTACTCTAATGAGAACTTGTTAGGCTCATAACATTCAGAATCTGAAAAACAGAGCTAGCCGTGACAATGCTGTGCCAACTAAACACAGAACCATATCCTTCCAAACCATAAAGATAACAAAATATTCTATGTCAATTCATTTTTCATCATCTCTAGAAATATGAGATTAATATAATAGGCAAAATGAAGGAAATCCCAAAATGCTTCCTTCAGGACTATATACAGTTAAGCTATTTAATCCAATAAAATAAACCTGAAAAAGACGCTACTCTCATTGTATTAGAAACTAACAGTACTAGAAAACAACGTATATTGAGTTCATGCCAAAAGCATTACAATGTGACAAGTCACGATACTGATCACCATTTGTGCAGTGACACACATCAGTGACATACTTCTTCCACATACTTTAATTAAGGGTAGAGTTTCAGCAGGCCTAGGTGTCTTCAGAGGGAATAAACCCAGCTAGCATACGCCTGTAGCAAATTCAGCAATTGATTTCAGTACTTATTTCACCAATTCAATTTCTGTACTCTGTGCAGTATTAATCAGACTCGTTTTTAAGAGAAGTTTGCCACCCACACTTCTAAAACTAGGCCTCTGCCCATATAAAAGCCCACTCTACACCTGATTAAACATCTGCGACACGCATCATAAACCATGCAACCTTCAACTTCTTGGAATCAGAGAGCAAGCAGCAATGTGCAGGCCGGTTAGGCTGACCCCAGTACCAGGGAAAGTCATGGAACAGTTTATATTGAGCGCTATTACACAGCACCTACAGGATGGACAGGGGATTAGACCCAGCCAGCATGGGTTTAGAAGGGGTAGGTCATGTTTGACCAACCTGGTCTCCTTTTATGACCAGGTGACCCGCCTGGTAGATACAGGAAAGGTTGTAGATGTTGTCTATTTAGACCTCAGCAAAGCCTTTGACACTGTCTCCCACAGCATACTCCCGGAAAGCTGGCAGCCCACGGCTTGGACAGGGGCACTCTTTGCTGGGTCAAGAACTGGCTGGATGGCCGGGCCCAGAGAGTGGTGGTGAATGGTGCTGCATCCAGCTGGCAGCCAGTCACCAGTGGTGTCCCTTAGAGGTCTGTGCTGGGACCAGCTCTGTTTAATATTTTTATTGATGACATGGATGAGGGTATTGAGTCTTTCATTAGTAAATTTGCAGATGACACTAAGCTGGGAGCGTGTGTCGATCTGTTGGAGGGTAGGAGGGCTCTGCAGAGAGACCTGGAATGGTTGGATAGATGGGCTGAGTCCAATAGGATGAAGTTTAACCAGTCCAAGTGCCGAGTCCTGCATTTTGGCCGCAATAACCCCCTGCAACGCTATAGGCTGGGGACAGAATGGCTGGAGAGTGCCCAGGCAGAAAGAGACTTGGGGGTACTGGTTGACAGCCGACTCAGCATGAGCCAGCAATGTGCCCAGGTGGCCAAAAAGGCCAATGGTATCCTGGCCTGTATCAGGAATAGTGTGGCCAGCAGGACCAGGGAAGTCATCCTTCCCCTATACTCAGCACTGGTGAGGCCACACCTTGAGTGCTGTGTCCAGTTCTGGGCCCCTCAGTTCAGGAAGGACGTTGAGACACTTGAGCGTGTCCAGAGGAGGGCAACAAGGCTGGTGAGGGGCTTGGAACACAAGCCCTATGAGGAACGGCTGAGGGAGCTGGGGTTGTTTAGCCTGGAGAAAAGGAGACTCAGAGGTGACCTTATCACTCTCTACAACTTCCTGAAAGGTGGTTGTAGTGAGGTGGGGGTTGGTCTCTTTTTCTGGGTAACAACTGACAGAACAAGAAGACACAGTCTTAAGTTGTGCCAAGGGAAATATAGGTTAGATATTAGGAGAAACTTTTTTATAGAAAGGGTGATAAAATATTGGAATGGTCTACCTGGGGAGGTGGTGGAATCACCATCCCTGGACGTGTTTAAAAAGAGATTGGATGTGGCACTCAGTGCCATGGTTTAGTTTAATTGAGGTGTTAGGACAGAGGTTGGACTCGATGATCTTGAAGGTCTCTTCCAACCTGATAATTCTGTGATTCTGAGCTGCTTGCCCTTGCCCACCCTACAAAATCCCAAAAACCTGTGGTGTTTTTGATACAACACAGCCATAGTGTCATACACATTAGTGCCTGCATGAAACAAAACATTATTGTGCTGCAGTGACCTCACTAGGCTCTGAACAAAAACAGACTCTATGCCAAGCCTACAAGTGCTGTGTCTAGATTAGCAGGGCCATCTCTGGCTTTGTGGTGGGCGTACAAGACAGCTTTGTCACTAGTGCCCAGCGTGGAGTGGAAAATCTCAAATGCTTATGTGTTCCTGAAAAATAAAGAGCAGCTTCTCTAGTGTGAGCTTCTGGCAATTCATCTAGACAGCTAAAAGACATACAATTATTATACTCCAAAGCCTGCAGGGCCAAAGAAGATATTCTTTATTCTGCTAACTTTCAAATTACCCACAGAGGACAGGGCTACTGTGCATGCAGTTATCACATGAAGCACTTGCATTAGAATAATTTAAAAGCCACATTAAACTTATGTTGATCTCTTTGCAGAAGAGAGCACTTGAGCCGGAGTACATATTAGGGGGAATTACTCAGAGCAATGAAGCCTCTCAATTTTAAGAAAACTCAAGAGGAGAGCACTACTGCATATTTCTGAGGGAGAAATAAGACTTTTAGACTTCCAAATAAAACGGGAGGAATGTTTCACCAAGTATTACTGTTTTCAGCTCTTCATAAATCCCTGCTTTAACTGACTCAGTATCACTCTTCCTCCTAATCTGCTGTGTCAACAGTTAAAATTCAAACCAAAGAAACAATGTCATTATTTTTAGCATGAGATTAACCTTTGTTTCCTCAAGCTGCAGCACTTCAATTTCACATGCAGAGTAAGAAAATGCATTTAGTCAAGACAGAACCTGAAAACTTCAATCAAGACCTTCAATGTTTAGCATAGGTCATTAAAATCAGTTAAAACATGAAAAGTACATTCTTTCCCCCAGAGATTTGGACTAGTTCATTTAATTAACAATTTTTCCCAACCTCTGTGATTTGTTAGAAACCACTTTTTGACAGAAATATACATTTTAACCAGTGCAAGGAGAACATTCACTTCAACTGGTACCAAAGACACAAGACAGTTTGTTTCTTCTCTACTTAAGAATAAAACTTGAGTGTGAGGTCAGAAACTCCTCATAGCTGCCAAATGAGAAAGAAAACACAGCTTAGTGCAGCTATAGTACTTAACAGTAATTCTTAAAAATCATCACAACACATCAATTAGGAGATGTGATCAGAAATCACTAGTCCAAAGCATGCATGGGGAACATCGGTGCACAAAAAACATGGAGTATTTCATCCTACATCCCATTTGGGAAACTATTTTACACTGACAGGAGGTCAGCTCTATGAGTGTCCTATTACAACTGTGACACTCACTTGTCACTTTCTGGATCTCCAAAATCTACCATGAAATGAAAGGAAACTCAGAAGTTTCTCAGAGTTGTTGAAAGCAGTAGTTGTAAGCATCAGCTGGAGTGAGAATCCGTGTTCCTGCCCAGAGTTCTCTCTGCCTCCTTTCTTATGTTGTATCTGCCTGTTTCTCCCTTCTTCCTTTTGCTTAAAACAAAGGCAAGTAGCTAAAACAGCTGAACCAGAAGTACTGCTGGCAGGCTTTCAAGAAAAGGAAGTGGAAATCTTTGGTCTTCATGCCAGTAAAACGTTGCATGATGTAAAAAAAGACTAAACAATAGAGTATTAAGAGATGCATAATTACACTCACATCTACATATCTAATGCAGAATCCTGATAAACTGCTTCTAAAGAGTATAGACAATTTCAGCAATTAAAAAATATTACTATGTAATTTTTTAAAGACAAACAGCCTCTTAGACACATCAATTAATAACAAGTCAATTAAACAGAAACAAAGTATTTCCTCATCCAGGTTTCTTTCCTTAAAGAAGATTGCAACAGCTCCAAAAGAGATCTTAATCTCAACCCAGTTGCCGCTAATTTTATTCGCAACTAACATGTTTTCAAGTGTCAAGTGCTCAGATACTCTTCTTCCTATGGCTATGGCTTTTGTTCTTTCCACTGCACAGTTTCCAAAGAAATATTTCATGCAGCTTTTTCAGCTTCTGCAGTGAAAGTTCTTCCCAAAATAGAAGGAAAATTAAATGCAACATGGCAAGGAACTCATTAAGGACAGCTTGTAAGAATGATTGCTTCAGTTTGTTTTTCTGATCGGTTGTCTTTTTTTCTTTAAAAGAAAGACTATTCACAGACTGATGGGCACTTAAATCTGTTCCATGGCAAAGTCTAAGTAATAATCCCAGCTCAGATATAGCCTTTCCCCAGAAACATCTCTCTCTGGGTTCTTTTCCAGCTCCATTTAGTGAAAACACTTAAGCAAGTCAGCATACAAGACTAACAGTTAAAAGAAATATTTGCAGACATCTCTCTTATTTAAGTTACTCTCAAAAAATAGCATTTTTCTGTTAGACACACTCCCCCCCAGGTTATTAGGTATCTGAAAAATTCAAAATTCAGCACATCTGAATCATAGAAACTTCTAAAAGTTGGTAGCTGAGGTTGATCTCATGGAAAATAATACATGATCTAAAAAGTTAGAATACATTTCTTGTGGGAAAAAAATATATGCTATGAAGAAAACTCAAAAGTAATTTTAAACTCCTTAGTACAACACCACGTGTACCATGCTTTTCACTGCTTTCTTGGCAACAAGAAAAACACCAGATTCTTCCTACTTTGACATTCAATTAACAACGAATTACTTGCTTTACTCCATCTCCAAATACTTTGCGTAAAAAATCCTAAACCCATGCTATTATACAAGGGATTTCAAAAACGGCAGTGAGTTTTTATACAAATTTTCTTCACTATGCCATTTCTGATTAAAGAGCTTTATGGGAGAAAAACAGGAACCTTCCTTTTTTCTCTCCTCTTCTGGTTTCTTTTCCAGCTTCTTCTACTTACGAATCTGTGAATGTACATTCATCCTAACTGTAGAATTAGTGAGGCAAATTAACTACATATGGTTGGCTAATTTTATGTTTCGAGATTGGCTTCCCTTTTTAAAACCAAACCAAACCTGGTTTTGTATT
Source organism: Eulacestoma nigropectus (assembly GCA_013397775.1). Classification (NCBI taxonomy): domain Eukaryota; kingdom Metazoa; phylum Chordata; class Aves; order Passeriformes; genus Eulacestoma; species Eulacestoma nigropectus. Next base: position 204,926 of record VZTE01001193.1, read on the forward strand.
TTTAAGTTACAAAGTCCTAATGAGCAACTTTTTTTTTTCAGCAAGACTCGTGCAAGTTACTAAATCCCTCTTAAAATAAAGGTCTTCTCTAACCAGTAGTAAATAACATCTTTCCTTACTGTGAAGTGTACTGTTTCCTGAAACTGCACAAGCAGCCTGAAGTATAATTCCATCCTATGTTTACCAGGGTGTGCATAAATTGATTCCTTTAGGTTTAAAGTTGACAATCATCACATACAAACAGAAGCACAGAGTGACTGAGATCCAAACTGGCCCTGGACATCTCTGAGGCCAAATACCCTCAAAGCAGGGGCCGCTACAGCAGGCTGTGCATTGGGCTTTGAATATCCCTAAGCCTGGAGACTTCACATCCTCTCTGGGCAACCTGCTCCACTGTTTGATCATCCTCACTGTGAAAGAGACTCATAAAATGTAGAAACCAAGAAATGCCATCAGATAAACAGGAACAAAAAGAGACTGAAATGCAGCACCAGTTTGGATATATAATACACATGGATGGAAGCCATGGAAACAGAAAAACTTGAATAAGATTTATTGTTCTTTAACCTACTGTTCAAGGATCACAGAGTTTACTGTTACTGTCCTTTCTAAAGCTGGAGAACTCCTGCTTCAGAAAAAGAAGCTCAGAAGCAATAAATACAGAAAGCCTAATCCAAGCCAACATGGCTCAGTTTGGCACTTACTGATCATGCCTAGTGTCAGGAATGCTTCGGTCCATTCGCAGTTTGTCACTTTCCACCTGATTGAACTTATTCCGTGCATACGGATCCTGACCAGATCGCACCACGGTAGCACCAACATAGGCGTCTTGATCAAAGTCTTGCCACCGAACTTTTCCTACAGTTGAAAAACAGGAAAATATCCAGTTTAATGTTTGTGATTTAAGGAACAGCATTCAGTAATCCAAACACAATTGACGAAAAATTTAATTAACAGTATTGTTAACAGTGTAACATCAAAACTCACTTTTGCATATTAAATTTGTCTAGAATATACTGCAAATTAGTATCAAATTGAACAATTTTACAGATCTCAGTTTATCCAAGTAATCACCAGACAATGTTTCATCTTGTCCACTTGATGTCTTGGGGTTTTTTAACTCCAGCTACCACAATTTCCATTTAAAAAAACCTTAAACATCCACAGGGCAACAGGCAGTAAAACGTCAGATGATCTGGCTATAAAGTTTTCTAAAGATCCAGTCCAAACTTCAAAGACATACAATTTAATTTATTGTCTTATTATGTAAGCAAAAACACAGACAGTTACAATCAAACCATTTGAGAAACAGGCCTTTTAGAAATACAAGAAAACATTATTCTCAAGGAACAGCAAATTCACATAGGCAGAGCACTGGGTCACTCTCCAATACCACCCAACTGCAACCTCCTTGATGATCAGAACTGATTCACATTAATCCCTCTTTAACACAGACTGTGTAACTATGTGACTGGTTGTGGCACTAACACAGAAAGGCAGATTAACATCCAGCCCCTAGGAACAAAATTTCAGGACTCCCACCATTTTCAGGTGTAAAACAACAGTATGATATTTACAAAGTGTCTTAAAACTACCAGTTCTTACCTCTAGTGGAACATTTACTCTTTTTACTATCGACAGACAAACCTATACCATCTATTAGCAATTTTATACCACATTTAACTCAAAACCAGACGTCAAGTCCTAATGCAACTATCTTCCTTTAAACACAGATGTGGTATGAGAATTTCTTCCAAGCAAGTTGTGGTGAAGCAGCATGCCATTGGCATTAAAAAAAGATACAAAGCAAAAACTGTCTTTTGGTGTCATTGTTTATTACAGACTAGAGGATTTGTTAGTCATTGTTTTCATAATTAACACACAAAGTTTTTGAGGTACTTTCAGTTAAGCACAGTAAGCAGAAGGTTGCAGAGATGTCACTCCATTCCGGTGCAGAAAGAATATTATAGCTCAGGCATATCCTAAATTAAGGTGATATGCATACAGGGAATACTACTCTACCAGCTATTACCAAGAGTTACAGGTTGCTCAGATTTTCCAAGGTTTGCCTTCGCTCTCTCAACCAGCACAGCATGGAAACTAAGGCAGGCCTCATTCATTTACAGCTTTTTAGCCATAAGCTATGCACCAGCTACGGCACATTACCTCCTGCTAGACTCTGATAATGAGAGAACGCTTCCTATCATTAAACAAAATAACTGTCCTTTGTTAAAGCAGACAAATACCAACAACTTGATTAAACACGCTCTAATCTCAAGGTCATCCAAGGAGCTCATCATCAAAAGCAACTTGGACCCAAGGTGTGATTTGGTTATCAGATGGTAGTGGAAGTTGTAGGGAACAAGTAGCAAGGTTGAGAGGTAGGGAAAAAGTAGCAAGGTTGAGAGGGAGGTGGTTTGAGGCTGTTTCCTTTGTTCTTAAGAAACTTCCAAGAGAATAAAGAAAGATGTGCCCATGCTTTTGGATTACTGGTTTAAGAGTTAGCTAGTCAATACCAAGCAACTATTTTTTATATCTGAATTATCATCCTAAAGAAGTTAAAACACATACGTGCACCCACATAGAAGCCAGAACTAGTGAGTTAAACAAAAACAGACTGCAGAACATTTAACAGGCACTTCTTGAAGCAGCCCAGAAGGGAAACTATAAGAAAAAACTGGAGAGAGAAATACAGATTTTAAAATTTGCATTAGTGCTAGAACTCTGAAGAAGAAACTTTCCAGTTGTTGTTGGTAGCCCACAGACAAAAGCTTTTCTTAGTCTTTCAAGTTCTTTCTTCAAAACATTTCCAGGAACTTACTTCATAAACAATTTTACACCTCAGCCAGCTAACATGCTACAAATACCCCAATACAGATTTATTTAGCAAAATTACACCAAACCTCACTCGTGACAAAACTATACAAAATGTAAGACCAGCTTGATTCAAGAAACTGGAAGAAACAGATCACGAGACCATCTCCCCCATACAATTCTCTCCCTCAGCATTTCCCAAAGCTTCTGCAACCTCCTTGTTAACTAAACTATATTCTCACCCTTGCTTCTAATTTATAATACAGGTTCAATCCGAAACGTTTGATGAATATTTTCTAAAATACTGGACATGTAATGTCACCATTTTTCTGGCCTAAAATTAAAGATTTTAGTGATTTTAGAGTAAACATTTTACAAAATACAATGTACACATAAACCACATTTATATAGATTCTCAACTTTCAAACACTCCAATTTCGAATGGATTTTAAAGCTATGCTCATTTCAGGACTGCCAGCCACAACCACTCCTCCAGTTGCCTTCCTTCCACTGGAAAGAGCAGCTAAAACACAAGAGATCATGAGGGCATCACATGAGTGGTATTGGTGATGCTGTCACCAGCATTGCTCTTAAACAGGTTGTTCTTTATGAAATATAATATGTGGCATGGGCTGCCCATACGTTTACACATGACAAAGGTTCAAGTTAATTACTGGAAAATGAAAGGCTGATCCAAAGCCAACTAAACCATCCAACCTTACTTTTGCTGAAAGGATTGCCTTTCTGCATCTTCAACTAAATTTTAAAGTTAAAAGTTGTTTAACAAACCTTTTCCAATAATAGGTACAATTTCTGTTATATGTTTCCCTAGGGTACACAAAGAGGAGCATGGTTGATTTAATTTCTCCTGGGGAGTAGATTGCTTTATAGTTTCCTGCATTTCAATGACTTCATCAGGTGCAATGAATATCAGAAAATGCAGCCACATTATTTCAAACTTAAATTAGGTAAAATGGTAACTTCAAATTCAAGCAAACATGTGTTCACCTATACTGAAACCTAAGACGACAATAAATTAGTCTTTTAAACAACACTAAGTGAACTGCAGGATTTGCTACCAGACTAAAATCAAGGCAGAAAAATAAAAAACCAAACCTCAATCACTGAACTAACTAAGATCCTGGAACCAGATTATGTTGCAGTACTAAATTTGGTTTTGACAAGAACTGTTTATTTTACAAACTGTTCTAAGCCTAAGAAGATGAGCAGAAACAAAAATATTAAATCCAGTAGAGCTGCTTCTTTTTGTTCCAGTTTCCATCCAAGTTGAGATTGATATAAATCCTTTAAAATGTATCATTTTCCATTTTCCAAGACTTTAAAACCAGGAAATGCAAAACTAGCCCAGAAAGAATAAAGCAAATTTAAGAAGAAAGGAGACCACTTTGTAGGGCTAAGTTTAGTGAAAAGCAGTGACAGCTCACAGAAGAGAACTTGGCTTTAGGAACTATGAAGGAGGTAATGCCTGGGTGTGACTCCAGCAAAAGGCCCTGTCACCTGTGTGCAGTAAGAATCAGATCTGTGAGAGGTAAGTCAGATAACAGTAAGAGCAGCTTGAAGTGAGATAGATGAGAAAAAACCAGAGCAGATAAATCTGTATGCAATCAAGCAGCAGGCAACAAAGACTCAGAATAGATGGATACGAAATCCTCTAAATAGCTTGCATTCCCTCTTACTGACTCAGTACAGCCTAAAAACAATATGATTAAAAATAAAACCAAAAAATGATAAAAATAAATACGATTATTTTGACTTAAATGCATTAAGGGGTTCCAGATCTTCATTAACTAACAAAAAAAGTGTTTGAGTAACTGCTGGAACTATTGTCAATACAGGCAGCTGGTTATGCAGCTTTGCTTTAGTTATCCATGCAGACCATCCAGGGTTGGTCTTTTCAACTACAAGAGCTAATAACACTGTTTTCACAAAACAGAAAATAGACTTTTGCAGCATATCAAAGAGTCACCAAAAGACAAACGATGGATACACTCTGACTGAACAGTTTAATCTTCATACAAAAACTTTTTAAAGATAAAGATAATTCCTTAATTCCAGGAAATTCTGAAAGATGCTACTGCATTATGCTGAAACCTAAATCATAGGTCTACTAAACTCAGTAGAAAAGTAAGAAAGTTTTGAACCAAAGCCCTCCTAAAATTTGATCACTTTATGTTAAAACAATGCAAAGAATCTGCAGAAATATGAATACCAAGCTTCACTGCCATAAGGATTCAGAAGTTTGACTATATTAACTGAAAATAAAGAAAATTGTGATTTACGAGTGTATAGTTCTGCCTTTGATGTTTGATTCCAGACTCTGATACTACTTTGCAGTGACAATTCTCATGTCTGTTACATCAGGCCATAAGAGATTACTAATCAACATATGAAATGAAAAAAGCCGTGACCTGCTCTACTTTACACTTCATCTTACTTCTAGTTTCAGCCCTTGCAGCTTCTGATAGCTCTCCCTTTCAACCTGCGACACTTCCCACTTCCTTTAATACTTCCTTTAATACTCAAACAGGCTACTTAGGGCCACTGGGAAAGTATAAGGTTTGGCCCAGAATACATAAACATTCAAAAAAGGGGAAATAAGAACAGCTGGAAGTTGCAAAATTGGCTCATCTAACCCCAGTAACAAAATTTGTAGACAGTTCTGTCAAGCAGAACATACACTTGAAAAGATCTGCCAGAAACCAAGTTAAATAAGCCAGGCTCTTCAAGTTTTTGGGATTTATTTTTCAATACATACACAAAGTAAAGGCTTTGCCAAAAAGGTATACATACATAACCAGCCTTATTTCCCTTCTCCAGACAGCAAATAGGATAAGGTAGGCCAAAGGATACAGAAAAAAGCCATCAACAGCAAAGAGCTTATATGTACCTGGAAAGCCTACGACTGAAAAAGAAAAATCATATCTCACATGTTCCTGGGGATGGAAGTTCCCAGCTGCTTAAAAGAAAGCTTGCCTTGGTTAGTTGTTTCTGCAAGAACTCAGTATTTCAAATGTTTGGCCAAGACATATTTGTAAGCAAAACATGAGGATTAATAGAAGAGAAGCAAAACCTGTGATGCTATCTGATCAGTAGCTGTCTTTCTCACACATTAAACTTTTTCAATTGTTTAAAATATTCAAATTCAATTTTCATTTTTCTCTACGCTTTAGTATGTCAATTGTAAGCTACATATGAAATCTCACTGATGTGAAACAGCTAAGCAGCAAAAAAAGTTTATGGAAGCATTCACCTGAAATGAAGATTCCTTAACACTTAATTTTCCTAGCTCATCCTCAAGGCATGAGGATTTCACTCAAACAAAATTATAATCACGTTGCTCTGTTATTTTCCAGCATGTGACAAATACTGAGCAAGTATGAGAAAAAATAAAGCACACCAGCAGCACAGTTATGAAAATCTGCCAAATCAAAAGCTAGAAAAAAACCTAAAAGTATGAACCTTGGCTGAATCTTCAGTCAAAATAACAGTCCCAAGGTGACTTGTCTGTTGCCTGCTAGCATCATCTACCAAGAGAAATGGACTACTTTTGTACCAGAGGCTTTTACAGTATCTCAAACCTACTGAAGGACAATACAAACATACTAGCAAAGAACCACACTCCCAATTGTTTTAAACTCAAAGGAGCAGTGAAGCAGGTGAAATTTAAGGATGCTGAAGCTGTAAGAACAGAGAAGTACATGTTGCTGAAATAATCCTAGCACTTTCAAACTACAAATAATTATTAGAATCAGAACAACGGCAGTGTTCTATGGCTTTCAATGATAAATATTTTATGGCTATGGATCTTTCGTAACAAATGTTACTGCAATACCTGGAGGGAGTGTCTCCACACTTTGTGCCTTGTCATCCCCGTCATTGCCACGCACTTCTTTCCTTTTGGGGTCAATATCATTTGGGTCCTCCTGAAAAAAAGTACATAATCTTTAAAATAATCTTAATTTAGTTTTGTGTCTTCAAAGCAAAAAGTCATAACTAAGTTTTCCAGATTTTAAACTTAGAGTGGTCCAAGAAAACAAGGATTTTAAGAGAAACAATGATTATTTTCTCTATCACTTGAAAAACAGAACAAAAATTGAGACAGACTTTTACAGTTAATTCATGCATAAATTCTTCTTTGGAAAAAAAAAAAAAATTTATTAGGAAAGATGGAATTCTTTTTTTTAGTCAGTAATATTCCAAGGAGTTACACAGGCAAAAAGGTTAAGCAAGACCTGAAGAAAGCCTTGCTCTAACAAGAACAGCCTAAGTAGAAAGTTATTTGAAAAGAGAAATCAGGTTATCTAGCAGTTATATCCAAAATGGCAGCCTTACTATTGGAAAAATACTTCCAAAATATTTTCATACGTTTATTTCATTGCAGTTTATTCTAGGCTTCACAGGCAACTCTGCTGGATTTGTGATTCCAGAGATGTTGATGATATAACCATTCCGATGTGTGGGGGGCAAATAGTTTCATTGATGCCCTCCTCCAATTGCCAGCATTTATTCTGAACCTGTAAATCTCATTTTCATTTCAACTGAGAAAGAAAAAAAAACCTCAACCACCACACTTTTGCATTCTTATTGCCACAAAAATACAAAATAAGAAGTTAGAATTACCCCGTTATGCATTTGGAAGAAGTGGAGAAGAGGCTAACTTTAAAACAAAAAAGAACTAGCACCTGCATGGACCGTATGCCAATTTGCACACTACACTCAGCCAACTGATTTAAGTGCCATCAGCTTCTGTTGTTCTTGCACACTTGCCAAAAGAAATTCCGTTTCCTTTTCTAAATCTGCACCAAAGGAGTCCCATTTATAAAACCAGTTATATTGGCACTATCCTGCTAAAAACAAGACTTTTACTACAATATACAAGATGATACAACGCTACGCCTGTACTAATCAGTTAGTGCACCTAAAAACATTACCAGGCCCTGAAGCCAAGCAGTGCAGAACAGTTCTTATCTCTTATAGGAATCTGCCAGTCTCCAGAGCAGGGTGATGGTCTATGAACTGCATACTGGAAAATGTCTCTGCTGTCCCAGCTCCTAAGCCACATCTGGGAATTCTCTGATGGAATAGCAAGTAGTTGGAACAGGCCAAACTTAGGCCGGGGAACATTTTGACCACAAATGATACCATTTCAGCTTGTGCTCAGGCATCTCAGAACTTTGCAATGTAAACTCAGCTTAAGCATCTAAGTGCTAAGTGGGCACTAATGTTTAGAAATATGTTGAAAAAAGGCAACAGATTTATAAAATACTGAAAATTAAAACCAAATACAGATGCTTTTTTCTCCCCCTGAGAAATACAGTCATCTAAACACTAAATCAGTTTAAAAATGAGTGCTACCAATGCATGCTTTTCATAGCATCATGCATCAAGGATCCTAGAGAGAAGGAATTTTACCAGGGTCTTATAATACATATCACCATATTGATACATACTTTGGGCTACTGGGCCCTGTGGAGGTCAATTGACACCTCTGCTTAAAGAAAGATTTAGGATAACAACAATAAAAATAACAAAAAAACCCCACAGCAACACAAAAACACACTCCCACAAAAACCACACAACACATTTCAAGAAAATGTTTATGACTCACACTGATGAGGGAAACTATATGTCACTGTGCACTGAGTCCCACCAGCAGAGCGAAACAGATGCTTTCTGTGTTTTGAGAAAGTAGTATTTCACTACTTATTTGGCTTTGTGCACCATTTTAAAGACACTACAGAAACACTTAAGTCCAAGTATCAACTGTAGCTGCAAAATTCAATTAAGATCTTCACTATTCCAGATGACTGTAATGAGTCTAAAAAATATGTAAGTTGAAAAATAAATGCAAAAACATCTGCTAAACAATCAAAATAATAACACAAGGGTTTCTCCTGTAATTAAACAAAACAAAAACTATTGAGTGCTTCCTCATTGTCCCCCTCCCTTTAAGTCTTTGGGGTAAAACTCTGCCTTCCCATTAATCCTTCTAGCTGAGGTGCATGTGCCATTGAGCATAATTATTTATCAAGTTCTTCCACTTTGGATTTTGTTGCTGCTGTGCTTTGTTTTTTATAAAATAAACAGAAACTACCAAAGGCAAAGTTAGATTCAGAAATCATATGGTTAAATGCCATTTTGAATTCTTACAAATTTGACACTTTCAGGAAACTACTTGGTACAGCCTTCAGACATTGTGAGGTGAGCCAAACTGACAGGATGGAAGTTGCCACTGCATATTGCTGGATGTGCAATTTGCCCCCCAGGACTCCTTATAAAACAGTATTGTGATGGGACAGTATGGGGCATTAAGGGATATTAACCTTGAACTTTGTCCCCTGGGTTAGGACTTTGCGGCATTTTTCTTCTCTAAAATCAGCGACTCAGCTAAAACTGGTATTCTGTTGCAAGCACTAACTTTCACCCAACTAAGAATTTGGAAAGTACATGTGGGAAACCCTTACCTTTTAGGTGCAAACAATGTTATACCCTTTAGCAAGAACTTGAGAGCACAAAAAGAGATAAAAACAGTTACTAAAAACCATAGGCATAAATACAACCAGTTTCTTTACATCTGATTGCAAATTGCTTCAGCATGTTAATTTGGTGTAATATAGGAATCAATCATATGGTCAAATGGCATTATGATGTTGTCATCACCACAGACAGAGTTCCTTTTTCAGCTTGCTTTGAGTGAAACAAAATCCCAACTTCTAATGTGATCTTTAAAAAGCCGCTTGCTTTTGAGGAGTAATCTTCTTGGTAGAAGACAACAATGCTGGCACTGACAAAACTCATTCATACAGAAAGCTAAGCTTAAGGGAAGATTGAAAGCAACTTAAACTGCTTAAGAGGAGGCACAGCTCTTTAATCATGAGAGCACAAGAGGGAGATTTAGTGAATAAAAACTAAAAAGAAAAGGCTACTGTATTTTTCTGTATTAAAATACTATTAATACTTTAAAATAATATTTTCCTGACATTCTTAAAAAGAGCTAGCAATAACAGGCTACAACTTAGTATGCAAATGCACATGGACAACCACTTTGAGGTTATTGAAAAATAAAAAGGTAGCTGCCAACTACCAGAGACATTAACCACACATTAGATGTACACAGAACACCACTAGAATGAAGCCTGTGTGGCATTGTTCATGCAGTTATTTTCTTAGGCCAGGACACATATCAACAAGAAAATAAGTACACGCCAGCTAAAACACACGTGTTGCAGGCATTTGGCATATATTAATTTTACACATCATGTCACTGCTTCCCACTAATTTCTGAATCAGTACTAGAAGACATGCAAAGAAACAAAATTGCAACCTTTCAAGTCCATTTGGTGGGAAATATTACAACAATACTGCAGTAATATTTTAAACATAAATAAATGTACATTAAATGTAATTTTAAAGTTCAATTATCTAAATACCTTTGCTATTCCCAAAGCTCTGAAACTAAGGGATGTACATTTACTTAATATTTTGTTAAAACATTCCTTGCAGCAATTACTTTGCACAATTCGTTATGGTAAATTGAATAAACTGAGGGTGAGGTGGATGTTTTTTTAGGCTGATTAATCACTGAAGTGCAGCAACTTTTTCTTTCAGAATACTGTAAGCTCTCCACGGCTCAGAAAGCCCACATCTACTGACAAACCTTGCTATTACCGCTCACTTTTATTTTCCTGCTCAACTCACTCACTCCATTAAGACTACCTGGAAGGCTGAATTTGAGATACATTGAAGATGCAACATCAAACTCCACTTCTGAGAACTAGACTCAAAAAAATTGTCTCAGGAAATGATTAGTTACACATTTGCAGCTGCTCTGCTACAGGGAAAGGATGAGGTAGTTCAAATTCAAAGCAGGATTCAAACATTTTTATAGCAATTCTACACATATACAACAAGACATGATCGTAGTCCATGAGAAATTTAAGAGTACGCAATTTGAGTTTAGAAAGCTGTAATTATACACATATGTACATTAGTGGATAATTTCATTACCATTACTTGAATCTTCCAGACTACTTACCCTTCTAGTTTTGGTATATTTGTATGCATCGAATATTATATTCCTCACAAGCATTGCAAAACACTTTTTTGTCAGTTATTTCATTTGGCAACAAAACCAATTTTAAACTGTTCCAAGTCCCTAGGTATTGTTTCTATATAAAAAAAATTAAAACCGCACTTAAAACCACTACTGTTTTTCCTATTTTTGTCTCATAATACATTTTTTTCCTTTTAATTATAGTTTCAAGTATCACGGATTTGACATTTAACTGCCATGAACTAGATCTCATTATAGCAGAGATTTCAACGCCACAGTGGCTTCCTATCAAGAGAACAACTTAACAACATAAAACATCCTTAGATACATTAAGATATCACACAGACCTTACAAGTAGCAAGTCAACACAGATCTCTGAAAAGTTCTTGAGGTTGGAAATACTTCAAGTGGGAACTGACTGTGCCCCCAATACCAGCCATTCCTCTCACAGGCAACCTAGATGATAAACAGCATGCAACATTTGGGCACAGGAGATGGCTGGGAGTAATGTGCTACCTGGCCAGGCGGACATTCAGAGAAAATAATTGAGAAATGTATCTTTGTTGAACAAAGTAACATGTTAAGCCTTAATATCCATTTCAGAACTTGTTTTTAGGCAAGGACTACTGCAGACAGATTTTCTTCTACTAGTGATTTTCTAAGAGGAAAGTCAATACTGGCAGCATGTTCAAAGAGCCTCATTTGATCCAGCTGGCCTAATACAAGGCTGTGCTGCATCCAGCAGTACAGATCAGTCAAATCAATTGAGGATTTTGGAAGCGGTGCTCTCACTGCAAGACAACTCCTCTCGGGACTTCATACACTTCTGTTCTGATCACGTACTTGGGACCAGACACCCAGAAGCACTTCCATGTTGTGTGGAGCAGCACTTGGTATTGCAACAGTTTCATGCCTGCTGAAGTTTACATCCCTAAACCAAGCATAAAGGCTCCTCACAAAGCTTAGCTACCAAAGAAAAGGACTCAAAGCCAAGGAGAATCAGACAGCTGACTAAGACACTGACAAAGCCAAAGCCCAAGCTTCTTTGCTACTGCTTAGTAGCTCCTTCTGTACTTAATATGTGCCCCTTCCCCCCACCCCAATTCAGTTTACAATCTTTTAATTAGCTATCACATCAGCTAAGTAAGCCCTGAAGCACCAGTTCCTTCCAACCCAGGAGGACCTCTAGCAGAGCCCAGTGTCCAGCTCGGCTTGCTTTCTAACCCAGCACTCACTCACTCACTCCCAAGGCATCTCCAGAAACACGACTCCAGTCTCTCTTGCTGCAGTAAATGAATCCAGCTTTCCTGTGTGCCAGGCAAGCACTCTAGCAATTTAATGTAATTACATTATGGGGTACCCACTTCTTTTCTCCTCAGCAAAAACGTTTCGTACAAAACAGAGATAAAGTATCCTCTGAAAATGCCTGGAATGCCGCTTCTTACAGAAGAGACAAGCAGGAATAACCCCATAAACAAATGCTAACTTCCTCTGACTGCCAACCTGCTTAGCATACTAAAGCAGACATTTCCACGCATATCAAGAAGTGAAGCATAAATAAATAGAAAAAACACTGAAAAACTATATACTTTGCAATATTTGATTACCACTGTTGGTGCCCAAAATTATTACAGCAAACATGATTTAATTTTCATTCTTACTCCTTTACTCAGTGTAAGTAAATTGCTGTCAAAGGTACATTCCTTTTGTATGTTTGAGTACTCAGAACAAAAATAGAAGCTTCCATCAGGGGGAACACAGCCCCCATAAGAAGACAATTTTAAATTCTCAAGAAAAGCAGGGAAAAGCATCAAGATTATACCTTGATGGCTCCATACATAGGAAATGTGTTTAGATATACTCAGTGAATACACTCAAAACACTTTGAAAATGGCAATTACTATAAGCTGTACTCTCTAGACAAAATTAAATGCCTTAGTGTCCTACCACCTCTGTAAATGTTACCTTTACTTAGAGCAAAGTACGTATTTTGGAGCTTACAGGCACTACTTGAAATACTAAACTATAAAACGTGACATTTTCTAAACCTAGAATGGATTAAACAAAAATAATGCTTTATCTGAAGTTTCTGGAAAACAAGTATACATATTCTCTGAGGAAGGTCTGACCCAACTTTGCAGTTGAAGACTTATTTGTACAGCAATTGGGATCAACTGGAAGTTCTTAATTAAGTTCAACTTAATTTCTGGGCACAATAGACATACTCAACTGACAAAAGCCAAGCAGCAACAGAAAACCCCCGGTAGGGCAGGTCAGGCTATTCAAGTAGTAAGCCTTTAAGTACAGATCAGCTATTAAATATGAAGATTTGCATGCAAGTATATTTAAGATTATCTTTAACTTTTCATTAGCTCCCTAAAAGTAACAGCACGACTTATCCCCCAAATACCCACACTGGTATAGTATACACAGGATTAATTGATTAGTCCACAAATGCTACACAGTTTTAGACTGTACTTCAATATTTTACAAAAAAATAATTTTTTCTGTAACCATCTGTCATCATAATGTGATCCTAAAGACATTTAAAAAAACCCCAAACCTGCAACACTTACAGCTTGGTGAGAATTCAGGTACCCAGCTCCAAGTGACCTCTAATAAATCATGCTCCCCTTCGCCTAGAGACTTCATCCACTCTACTGATAAATCTCAAAACTAAGTGGACAACCTTATCACCTACCAGAAAAGCAGAGAATTAAACATTATTTGCCCCACAAAATTGGCAATCTAGTATACCACCAGAAAGAGGAAACAAAAAACCCACAAACCCCAGAAAGTACAACGCCTCTTTCAATTCCTTCAGCTCTATGGTGAAACAACACTGTTAGATCTAAAGTGATTGTCAGACTGCCAGTCAAGACAATGCAAAGACACACACCCTCACACAGATAGAGTGTGACTAAGAACACATCTTCTTGCTAGAAGCTACTTCTGTCTAAGTCTTCCATGCAGAAAGAAGCCCTGCCAACCCAAGATCTCCACAGAGGCCACCACAGACAGAAGCAGAATTGGCATCTGCTGTGAAGTGCCCAAGCACCAAAAAGCAAAATGGATCTCTCTCTCGGGCTTGATTGTCACCTCTCCACAGAAACAGCAGAAGCAAGGGGAAGGTCTCATACACCAGACAGAATGGGAACGGACAAAAACACTGCAGAGGAGCTATGAAAAGGCTTCACTGTTTTTCCTAAGATCACTCAATCCTCAAGATTCATGATGCTGCATAAATGTACAAGGATAGATGGCAAGGGAGGGGTGGAGGGGGGGGAAGTGTAGGAGGAGGAACATATAACAGGACTGGGACTGATACAAGGGTATAATCTCAAGTGCACCAGTAGCTTTGAAAGCAAGGAATAAGTATCTCTAACGATGGCAGCAGGTCACAAGCAGTATCCAGTATTTCCTGTTAAATTCATCGTGTCTCAAAAAAAAATCTCACTTGCCTGCACTACCTGCCACAGACTATGAAAATAAAACATCACAAAACATTTGCAGTGATTATTTAAATTCAGGGTAACATCTAAGGCTATTATCACTCAATTTTAGTTTCCAAAAGGAAAGACTGATGGTGACAAAAGACATTTCTTTCAAAAGTTAATTCATGTGTTTTTTCTAAATGTTGAAAACAGCCTTCTATTCCAAAAGTATTTGTCAGTGCAGACACAGTTACACGATTTATACAGTAAGCGCACACTCAGCACCAACAGCTTTTAAGTTGCCCTTTTAGTTGTGCCAGATTGGGGAAAAAAAACCAAGAATATATTAATCATAAATCATCATCAATCAAAAGGAGTCGACTGATCTGATCTGTTACAGATATGCAAGCAAAAAAAAAAAAAAAACCCGAAACTTCAACAGCAGAAAAGAATAGTTCGGAAACAAAACTTTACCATTTGCAATTTGTTAAAAGCATCTTACAGGTATATTCACCTCCAAGGAACATTCTGTCATCATGTCTGATGTGAGTTAAAAAGTGTTTTGAGGTACATACCTAGGCAGCAGCAATAATTTTAGCATGCTTATCCCATACCTTCTAATGTTTGCAAACAATATTTCTTTTTTGTTTGACTTTTTTTTTGTTTTAATTGATCTGTTTCTGGAATTGGAAAAGGTAGAAGTGGCAACAGCTTCCAAACACAGCATGGCTTGATACACGAACAGTATCTGCCCACTGTGCTTCTTTCAAACTCCATGGCTCTTGTTTAAGAATTACTGTGCTTATTCATTTTCTCACTTGAACGCTTTCCAAGATGTGAAACCTGAACATTCAAGTAGCTTAGTACAAGTACACAAGTCCCAATTTAGATCCAGATCCAAGGGATACAGAGGCCTTATTAGGCATTCAAAAAATTAATGAGATTAGACTAAATTCCTGTTTAACAATCCCAATTGATTCTACTTAAAGCAGACGAAAGATCCCATGGAACAACTAGTCCAACAAGGGGAAGAAACCAGAAGGACATCATCTTAAACTGCTGCAATACCTTGCAAAGCAAGCATGGAGCTGGTGCTGCTTGACAAGGCAGCTGCTGCTGACAGGGGCTGTTCACACCTCACCATGTCTCCATCCTGAACTGCGGGACTGTCCCCACCTCTCCCCTTATAGACACTGGTGTGGCAGATCAGGTGATCCAACTCATCTGGCTGACTTGACAGTGAGCTGCGGAGGGGTATGGATGTATCATTTCACTGGGTGGGATTTTTTTAAACCACAAGACCAACCACTCAGTTATCTGAGGTACTGGATGCAAGGGAAGCATTCCCAGCTAGGGTAGCAGGGATAAAAGTGCTCTAAGGGGTGCTCCCATTACAAGTAAAGGATTACAAGTTTAGTTACAGCAGTAATCCATCCATCACTCAAAACCACAACAAATTTTTCTTCTTGAAAGAAGGCAATTACTCAACAAATAGGCATGATTTAATGCCACCTCTTTTTAATTCTACAATATTAGAAGTGTCTGATGAATTAGCCTGTATTTCAAGGTCCTACTCCTAATCCTCTTTGAATTCAAACTCATCATTACTTGCTCTTAGCTCTCTAAAGAATGACTCTCTAAAGAAAAAAAGAAAAGAAAAAAAAAGCTTTTGCACAGGAAGAAAGGGGAAAGCATGGAATGCAAAATTTTGTTTTAATATTTAGTTATATGAGAAAGTCTCATATTTTCTGGAAGTCCGGGAAACTGAACTTAAATAATTGAAAGAAAAGTGAAGTAGTGAATAAAGAAGCAGAACTCAACATGAATGCATCCAAAAACTTAAGTATACGGAAATATTCCAACAACCCAAGTCTCCACCTATATACATCTGGATGAAGCAGTAAGAAAATCGCTTACCAGCAATACAAGAACCAGATACAGCAGAAAGGAAGAATGGAAGAAAAAAATCCCCATAACTTGTACACACATCTTGAAGCACAGAGAGCAGAAACAGAAAGCAATTGGAACTAAACCCTTTTCACTTAATTTTGTTTTACAAATATTTTAACTTGCAAATGCAACTGAGATCAAAAGGATATCAGAAATGCAACTACACTGAAAACCAAACTGCTGTAGCAGTCCCATGCACAGTTTGCTAGCAAAGGGGAAAGGTGACTATCATACCACAACAACATAGAAATTGTTAAGCCAAGAAAACTCTCCTGCATTAAGGAAAAAGAAAGGAAAAAAAGAAAAAAAACCAAGATGCAGTTAACAAGTCGAATGTTTTGCTGGATGAGATCTGTAGGGCTAACAAAGCAATAAAGCAACACAACATCACATCACATTTTCTCAGCCATAATGGACGGTTACCACAGACATATAAAGAAAGTGAAAATAGACTGAGACAATTAAAGGAATTAAAGTTGCTGTGTCTTGGAACTTTTCTGTAGCATGCAAGAGCATTGCTTTGGTCTCTAAGAAAACAATAGGAAAAGAAAAAGCAAGAT
Source organism: Eulacestoma nigropectus (assembly GCA_013397775.1). Classification (NCBI taxonomy): domain Eukaryota; kingdom Metazoa; phylum Chordata; class Aves; order Passeriformes; genus Eulacestoma; species Eulacestoma nigropectus. The sequence continues at coordinate 221,758 of VZTE01001193.1, forward strand.
TGATTTTAAAATCTTGACTATTTTTTTAAAGGGAAGAAGGTTAATCTTCAGATTCAGAAATCAAGGCAGTGAAAAACAAGGAAACCAATTCCTTATATCTCTTTCAAGGAGGTCATCTTTGAGCACAAAGAGATGGAGTAAGTCCTAGGAGTCTGAAAAATTACTTAGTAACTCCTCTAATTAACCTTCAGAGAAAGCTTGTGCATGACAGATGACTTCTGCCTTCAATAACTCTGCATATTTTCCCTCTATCTCAACACTACGATTTATGATCAGAGCTCTGCAGCTCTGGGCACATGACACAGTACACATAGTATTACTTTTCAGCATCTGTGTTTAACTGCAGACTTTTACTAAAAAAAAGAAATTGTCCACAGCTAGCATAAAGTTTTCGTCCAGTTCAAAAATTCTGACAATAAATGATATCTATTAATGCATTAAACATTAAAGGCTCCATACTACAAAATTCACACAGATGTCTGCCAATAACATCTTTGATTTTTGCCAGACCCAGACAGCATCATTCATCTGCAATACTCTGGACTACTAAATCAAAACTCAATTCCATAACGAAGCAAATGCCTATCACAAGCAAGATAAGAAGTGTGGAAGACAGACCCCAGCATCAGAAGGAAGAAATACTAATCACTACTGAGATAATGGACATCTATACTTCAATTTTTTTCTGCTGAACTTCAGTACTAAGATTTCTACCTGAAGTAGGCAATGCACATCTTTGTATCTTTGCTCAACACAGAATAAAACTGTATAACATTTTTCCTTTGAAAGACACCATTCTGCAATAAGGCACCAACTGGAAAAGAAAAAGATTGGAGGTTTTTTGTCCACTAAGGCTAACACTCCAACTGATGCTGTTACAGGAAGCCAATGTCAGAGCACTCTCTTAGTGAAATTTTGACCACACACAGACACAGAACTTCAAGGCAGGACATCAGGCATTTTGCCTTGCTGCTCCTTGCACACAGCACTGCCTTTCCCCCAGTCTGGGCTGCATTAGTTTGTCTGTACTCCCTGAAAGACTAGTCCTACAAGCTGGGATCCTGTTAGTTCAGCCCTGAGCAAAGGCAGATTGTAAGGCACAGAGAGGAGCAGTAATTTTAGGCAAATTTTATACCAAGTGTATAAATTGAGCCCTTCAGATACAATTTAGGTCCTGTGTGCAAAACATTCAATATTCCCACTGTGTATCAGATATATCTATCAGACCTGGGAGCACAAAGTTAACAATACACAAACTTATTCATGGGAAAGACCAAGGAGAAAAAAGTTTAGAAAAGACTGGGCAATTTACTGAGGCACCCCAGGAATTCTGCACACTTGCAAGCAGCAAGGCGATTTCACACTACCCAGGCACACTGGACTTAATCTCATTCTAAAGAGAGATGGAAAACCTTCTTCTGGATGCTAAGGCCTAACAAGAAAAGGTTGGGGGATCAAGTCTGCTGAAGTTACGGCCTATTCATTTGCAGTCTCTCAGAGGAGAGGTCACCAACTGTGCACCCTTAGTGGAGATCTCACACAACCTCCACAAAGAGCCCTTATCACAGAAACTGACGTAAGAGGAGAGCCAGAATTAAAGTCTGATCCAAGTATGACGGCTAAGCCAAGTGCAGTGCAGAAAGCTTTTGTGCTGCTCTCAAACCTCCCAAAATAAGGAAAAGTCTTGAAATTTAACAACTCAAAAGACTCCAAGAGGAAAAATTACTCCAATCCAGACTCCAGTTTAAGGCTACTTCACTCAAACTATTAGAAATTTTTCAGTCAAAATTTAAACCCTTCTGCAGAATCTTAGGAGCTACCATTCTCTAGAACACATCCAAATACATGGAATATCAACCTTAAGGTCAAAAAATGTCAAAAGATGAGGTCAAAGCTGTCATCCAGTTTGGAAGTCATGAATGGTATATAACAGACAAGAGCAAAATGTCACTCCTATTATCTAATGTTTTCACAACGCATACTACCCCACTATTTTTAACACTGAGCTCTCCGCCTCTTCTCACTATATATGACCATATACTGACATTTAAGACATACGTCATCCCTAAGTAGGCGAGAAAAAAAAAGGATTTGAGGAGAAAGGCTCCTTGTATTCACGTGCATGATGTGCACGCATGCATAGATATGCTCACACAAAAACATATACACACTTGCCTATACAGAGTTAACCACAGACTCACTTTGTTAACACAGACTTACTAGAAAACTGGGGAGGCACAGGGTAGGAGACCAAGTACACTTTCAAAAGTACAACGAAATCCTAACTAGTAATTTAAACTTCCACTAGATGATAAAAAAAATAGAATTAATTGGTCTCTGGCAAGTGAGAGAAGAGTTTAAATCACTATCACAGCACAACAGCAAATAACAAAATTAAAAGATACATTACCGCAAAGAAGAAAAGACAAACAACCAAAACAAAACCTAAGGAGCAAAAAGAATTCACAAAACCTAAGAAAAACAATAGCAATAAACATCTTGAGCCCGAGCCACTGCAGCATTCTCAAACTTAGCTGGTAGAATAAATAGTCACATGGATTAGAAAAGTCCTTCAAGATAAGAGAGATCCTAAAATATTTAGAGAGTAAGAAACAAGTTGTTCATCAAACTTGGAGGAATTCAAACTACATGAGTCAGAATGTCTTATCTTTTCAATGACTTGCTTTGAATAGTGTGGATAAATAAAGCAGGTACAGTCAACTGGCTTGACTTTTTAGACCAGTCACAACACCAAAAAATTCAAGCCACCACATTTTAGAACCCCCACACATTGCTCTAATGCCTTACCCCATTTTGCTTGTATTTTGGGAAAAAAGCACCAAAATACTGAGCCATAGAACACAAGTTGAGAGTCACAAACTGAGCTTCAGAGAAGTAATGTGTAGCACAATTCTCACACAGACTAATAACTCAAAAGCTATTTCTAGACTAATGAGTAAATATGATCTGTCAAAATTCCTTTTATTTTGACTCACATACCCAGATTACTAGTTGAATTGCACCCTAGATGCACCTTTACTATAATTTAAGATTTCAGTTAAGATTACAATGGGTAACAGAACTACACAAGCAGAAGCATTTATAAACTAAGGCCATGAGAAATTAGGCTTTCTAATCTTAACCCACAAGGAACTACAAATATTTAAATTCACAATACAGCCTTTCCTTCAGGGAAGTCATAATCTGATCTGCCCTTATCTGCTACATTGTCTAGTTTCTTTCAAACAGTTTGTCAAAGATGATACATTGAAGTCTATTTTGAATTGAGAAACAGATTCAAAAGCAGAACGTGGAAGACTAATAAGAAAGAAAAGAACAGGATAGTCCATCAAAAGAGTTTTCTGGGTCAGGAAGAAGGCCTAAAAAAAGGCCTGACACACACGTGGGAAACCAGAAATAAACCAAACTTCCTAGAGAAAATGAAGAAAACCTTCAGAACCATCAGTAACCATTCAAAGCATTTCTTTGACATTTAATTCTCATCACTGGGTGCATATGTTTCAGACAACAGCAGCTTTAAAAGGTTTATTATTAAATATATAGACACCTTGAACACTCATTTATTTTCCACTTGCAGGAAAGCACAGATAGAGACAGAGTAGGTCACCTGCTCTTGTAGTGTGTGTTGTTCTGTTGATAGATATTATCCACATGTTGAGATTAAAGTTGAAAAAAAAGAAGTGCTAAGGAAAATTCTGAAAGATAAAATCCCTCAAATTTACACAAGCACATAAAGGAACAGTTACAAACAATTTAAGAAGGGGGAGATATACGTTAACTTCTCCAGCCATTGAATGCTACTTTCCAAAAGCCAAGTGTCTGCTACCTTTCTGCCAGCCCCAAGCAATATTGCTTGAAGTCTCCAACCTTCTTTCTCTTTTTCCTTTCCACTCATGCACTCACACTCCTGTCCTCTAAAAGGATTAATCAGTCCTTAAAACCAGAGTAGAATTCCTTGATGCTCAAAATGATCAGGTGCCACTGAATCGAGCTGTAACACAAACAGGAGTAGGTTACAGCAATTGTTCTGATATTGCTTTTGAAACTCACCAGCTCTATTTCCTCAACCTAACATCAAAACCTGTTCCAATCCTATATTTCACTAGGCTATCCCTTTCCCCAAACATTTTTAACAGCTGGTGTAATAAAAAGGAGTTGCTTACAATGAGCATTAGCTGAAAAACTTATACATTATAATTCCAGATGGTCGTATTTGGTTCTAAAACACTATTAAACACTACTTGCCTATTTTTTGCTACTGCTTCAAAGCCTCACACAGAGAAACTACCGATTTTACAATCTCTCATACTTGTGAACCTTTTGACATCAGCACTTAGGGCAAAACACTCAAAAACCCATCACCAGCTATATACCCAGTGATAATCGTTTGTTGCAATTGGACATATTTATAAATAAGTCTGAGATTATATAGAGGCAGTGTCTAAGCTTTCTTACACACAGAAAAATGCACCTGATTAAAGCAAATGGCCAAGAGTTTCCCTTCATAGGCAAACAAATACAATAAATTGGTTTGGAACACTTGTCGCACAAAATTATCGTGTTTATTTTTGTATCAGCTGCTTTCATTACTACCAAGGGAATTCTCTTTTCTGGTTGAGTTAGTGAAAACAACTGGCCCATTGCTAAAAATGAAAGAGGTGAATTGTCAGTCATAAGCAGGAACTTAAAATTTTAGAATCGTATTTAAGTAGGTGAAAAACAATAGTAAATTGAATATTTGTTAAAATCCACAACCTACAATGAGAGCCATAGGTTTTCTTTTAAGGAAAACCATTATAAGTAAATTGCTTTTTAATCAGGCTATTAGTTTAAATTCTCTTCAGATACAGTAACAAGAACATCTTATTAAATTCACAGCTACAAACAACAACTTGGAGAATGATCTTGGTTCAATCCTTGGTTAAAGTAAGCCCGAAGCACACAGACAGGTTTATTGATTATTTTTGGACACAGGAAGATCTTGCATTTATAAAATCAACCTGCTTCAGGCAAAGAGAAACTTACAGAGAAACTCATACACTGAAGTTTACACTACACTTGAAGGGAAGATATTGATTCTGTCTTACCCATCAGTTCATTCCACTGACTAGAAACCACTGCTGCTAGCATCACTGAAGACAAATAACAAGTTTTAGATTTTCAAATATCCTTTCACACTGCTTTCAGAAGTATTTTAACTAATAATAAATTTGGATTTATGGAATAATGAGATACCCGTGACATCACTGTAAGTAAAAAGCAGAGTAGAATTTTTAAGCCAAGGATACAAAGTTTTATCAACTATTATTCAAGACTTTTCTACTGAAAATAGTATTTGAAAATATCTCACTGGTAACCACACTTTCAGCTTTGTGGATTGCAAGCAGCATCTTTTATTTCTTAGTGTCCCTTTATAAAGGGATGAACCTATGCCTGCATCTTCTCACTTTCAACTTGAATATGTTTTTAGTATGTTTTTCCTATCCTGTTTAATTTATATTTCTTAGCCCAGTTTTCCTACACATTAATACATTTTTCTTCTATCATCTTGCATTCTACTGGGGGTCTGGATTAAACCAGTTTCTTGATTTTTTTAAATCCACTTTTCTATACAGAATGATTTAAAGTAAAAGAGGAAGACTGTCCCCACAGTAGTTCTTATTTCACTATATATGCTGCTTATCCCTTGCCCACCTTCCCAACAAAAAATACACAGTACTCCTCAAGCAGTTTACATATTTGATTGCAATTCTTAGGGACAATTTTGAGGAGCACCCACCTCCAAAACCAATAGGATCTTGACCATATCAAGAAGAGGGCATATATGGGGCAGGGGAATCAATACAAAAGGTCATCTGGAGAACATAACCTATCAGTCCTCATATTAAAAGGACTCTCTTTTGAACAAAACATAATGCTTCCTCCTTTTAAGCAGTTAGTCCTTTGTATCTACTTAGATCCATCCAGGTTAAATTACAGGAAACTTTGTAGTGAGGGCAAAGATAAAGGAATTTGACGGAGAAAATGCAGAACAGGCACCAGAGGCAGAGTCAAGAGATTTTTCAGAAAAAGGGGCTCATCTGGAACTCTCAAGAAATGGAGAAAACAGAATATAATATACTGTTTACTCACACACACATCTAAGGGAAAAAAAAAAGTGTGCACTCAGGTTTAATAATGGAAAAGAAAAGCATCTTGGGATTACTTCTAGCATAACCTCTTAGAAGGCAGCAGAGAGCATATGAAATGGTTGTTCAAAATGAAAAGAAACCTAGAGCTTTGCACTAGCAGGATCAAGAAAAAACAAATCTGCTCTGAAGTTCAAAACTAATCTGAATCATGAATATCTACAAGCTATATAACCATATGAATAATACATAGTCTAGATGAGAGAAAGTAAATATTAGTTCTCTTAACAAAATCATTCCTTTGGAGATTAAATAAAATATTGGCTATTTTTACTTAGCTTAGTTCTCACATTTTCATCCCCTTAAAAGTGGAACTGCATCTCTGATGACAATGCATTTTCTTGACGAAGTTCAGCATGACCTTAAGAGCTCCCAGCTTTTTAAAAACTGTACTGAAATCTTGTACCCTTTTGAAGATAAGGTCGCTTTATTGCCAGTTAAACACTAGCATTAATTTCTGTAGCTAGGGTAAAAAAATACAGTGTATGAAGCAGGAAATGAAATACAGTGTATGCAGCATGGCTCAGGGAACCCAAAAGAGAGATCTACTGGAAGAAAAATACCATCTTGCTCCTCCATGCTATTGATAAACTAGACATGTCTGCTTTTCAATAAAGGACTAGATTAAAATTAGTTTTCCCTGCTCTCATACCAGACTTTTTGCAGTTTGCATTCTTAATCCACTTTCTACACTGGTTCAGCACACAGAAGGACGTTCTTACACATGCATATTGACAATATGTTTAGTTACAGCTGAAAAACTGTTCAAAAAACCCTAAAGCTTATTTCTAATGAGTTTTGTATATCTAATTCTGAATACATAGAAAAATAAACTCAGTTTTCTCATATGCACAGTGCCACCAAAAGATTAGCCTTTTCCAATGGCAATCAACTCAGCCAGCAAGAACTAAGGACACACAAGAAAAGGCAAAGAAGCAGAGCTGGTGGACACAGATCATGTCTGTCCAGGTGGTCTTCATCAGGGATCTGTAGAACAGAGAATAAAGGAGAGCTCTGCTTTGACAGAGATCAGCTCTTCTAGTAGTGACTCAAAACTATCACAGAATACTTCAAAGATAAGTTCCTCATCCTTCCATCAAGATATCTATTAATCTCTTACTGAGTGCCAACAGAGCACCACTTTTCAGCTTTTGGTTTCATTTTCCACTGAAGACAGGCTCAAGGATTTCCAAGCAACTATTACATTAGAGTTTGGAATCCAAGGCGTGCAGCTATGTTAGCTACGACCCAGGCAAAAATTGTGAAGCTCAAGAGCATGCAAGCACTGACATGTGAACCCAGATGTTCAACAAAAGGTGTTCTGCTAGGCCAATTATATTAATCCTCTTCATGTGGCAGAGCTAGCAAAACTGAGGGCACACCACAGCAAAAATATCTGGATAAAGTACTGGGAGGGCATGGTCCAGCCAAGGTAGCAAGCAGGCTTGAGCCATCAAAAGGAGAATCTATCTGGTCATGAGAACAGCCACCTTGCCTGCTCAGAGACCTCAGAACTAAAGGATTTTGTGCCCTGCAAGGTTTGTCTCTTTTTCTTTCCAGCCGTTGGAAGACTACTAAATCTGATCTACCAGGCTGACCAGAAAAAGGATGTGCAAGACATCTCAAAAAGCACATAAGTAAACTCAATTTTCTAGTAGTAAATTCGCTGGCATTTTTGTAATCCCTGCTGACCCCAAAGAAAGGATGTCTTTTCTCAACAATGTTAACTTCTACACAAAAATTGCCCTAAATATAATTTATATAATTTAACAAAATAAAAAACCAACCAAAACAAAAACAAAGAGAAAAAACTCCACACCTTTCCTGAAACCTTTCACACACACAAGAAAAACAGAAACTGAAAGGATGAGAAAACCCAAACCAGAGTACGTATTTAACACCTACAAAAGGCATAAAACTTTGAAACATGCCATTTTTTCTATTTATTTTCCAGGTGCCTAATGCTTGAGGGCATGTAGTGATATGGAGGGGGAATGGTTTTAACCTAGAAAGGGTAGGTTCAGATGCAATACTAAGAAGAAATTCTTTCCTGTGAGGCACATGAGGCACTGGCTCAGCTTGCCCAGAAAAGCTGTGGATGCCCCATCCCCAGAATTATTCCTGGCCAGATTGGATGGGGCTTTGAGCAACCTAGTCTAGTAAGAGGTGACCCCGTCCATGGCAGGGGAGTTGGAACTAGATGATCTTTAAGGACTCTTTCAACCCAAACTATTCTATGACTATGATTCTTACAGGTAAACTTTGAAACAGGTCTTTCTTCCTTGCAAGAGAAGTAAGGTGTGAACTTTTGTAACAAAATAAGAATCTATTATCAACAAACTGGATTTCCATCATAGGATGTCTGTGTAAAAGTAAAAACAGATTTCACCTCAGAAGCCTACCTTACCAGAAGCTAACCCAGTTTAAGGGAAATCATTCTCAATTGTTTCACAGCACCTTTACACAGCAGCATGGACCAATATGACAAAAAAGGTATTTCGCCTTTTCCACTGGTCTCTCATGGTACTTCAATACAGCCAAATACCATAGCAGAAACATAAAAAGGTCCCCAGCCAACAAAAAAAATATTGGATTAACAGATTTTTGTTGCACAATCAGCAAACTATACACAAACATATTCCTTTCATAGGGAAGAGAGCTATATGGGAGAGAACAGAAAATGAAATAACTGTTCTGGCAGTCAATACTTCTCTTATCCTAGAAAAACATATCACATGTCATCCATCTTGAAAAATGTATTAATAAAGAAATTAAAATCTTGAATCCTCAGGCTGTCAAATTTCATTGCAGTGCAAGAAAGCCACACTTAGTTTTCTCTTCCTCCTACTCATGATCTTATCAAGTTCTTGCATTAGTCTTACAATGACTTACATACAAGCAAACAAATTTTCATCTCTTAAACAGTTTTTAATGAAATTACTACTGATAAGATTTATACAGAAGCAAACAAGAAGAAAAAGTGTTTTATCAAAATCAGATAAGGAAAATGCAAAAAAAATATGCTAACACTAAAGTTTCTGTGTGAATGCTTATCTGTGGGTGGATAGCAGTCCTGTTCTGAGCAATACTTAAGAATAATAATTAAGATTTATTAGGAGTAGACTAGATATGGGTCTTGGTCTACCAATTAAGGTACTGTTTGCTAAGACAACTCTTCTTTCAGATGAGTGAAGAATAACCTGGTAAATCTGTCAGAATTCTATAATTTAATGCATTAAAATACTACCTAGTAACATTCCTTTGCCATCTTGAGAAGGTGACTGAAAAGGATTTTCAACTTTTGTTTTTAAACTCTTGGAGGAACGCATACTGTAGACATTACTCCAACCATCTAAAAGATAAAGTTAATAGAACATTACAGAACAGTCAAATATTCAGCAGCAGCTACAGCTAGCTTTTCCATGCAGTTAACACATTCTGGCCCATTCACTTTCCCAGCCCTGCTTAAATCAAGGATTTAAGCTTTTCTTTATGAAATGTTTCCAAATTGAAGTCCCTACACATACACTTTAGTATTATATTCCAAGTTTTCCCTGATTCTTTTTTAAATGGAGAACAGCTATTCCTGACATAATTTGTCTGTAAGAGAATTTTAAGCCTTCAGAATGAAGGCACAACAGCCGTGTACTGCAACATGATTCATACCTTTCTTCAGCATTAATTGAAGAAAGAGAGATGAATTAAATTGTTAGGCCAATCTGCCAGCACAAATAAGAACTTGAGTAAATGGAAGTTTTCCTTTGAATTCAAAAGGCAGAATTCACTTCAGTGCCTCCACAATGACCCACAAAAGAATTATACCCACAGTTCATGGCTCACTGCTTGGCCATGGGCCATCCCTTGCACCACACAGAAGCTGGCAACACCCGCCTGCTCAGAGCTGCCAGCTGAGCCGTGAGCTTTGCCAGGAAGCCATTATTCTGTGGATTCAGAAAAGTCTGGGGGAAAGAGCAACTGATAACCAATTATTCCTTAAAAACAACTTTAAAAGCAGCAAGCACACTAGACTACATCGCTCTTCTCAAGACATATTTTCTACCATTAATTTACTGCAGTCACAAAGAGCATTGGGTTTTGGTTCACTGCTACACTTAGCAGGCTCAAATCAATTATGTGCAGTTTTGACGACATTTAACTGTTAAAAAACCAAAGTGCCTGGACATGCTTGCCATCTATCTAGTCCCCTTCTTGTGAGGCCATTCAAGCCAAATGCAACTGGAGCCTCATCTCTGATCAGCCCATCAGCCACATCAGCAACAGACGATTTGTTAGAAAACACACTTCCTAACTGCAATAAATGCAACTGATAAATATGCCTGGCCAGGCAACTCTTCACTTCCCTGGTGATGGCCTATACTGCATGGCCTGTACAATGCCTCACTTTTTGGCACACAAGTGAGTATCTAAATGGCGTAAAAAGCAGAAGAGACTAACAGCCAGTTTTGCCATCCATCTCACACTGTACAGCATGGGTTCTTACTTCAAACAAAAAGTGTCACAGTAAAAGAAGAAATATTCAGTTTTTCTTAATTTGCATGACTAGAGTCTAAGGCACCTAAAGACATAATTAGGTCCTATCTCCTTCAAATACTTAAATACAAAGCTACCTTGTTAATCTTTCGGTTAGATTCATAGACAGACTATTTTCATTTTAAATGGAGAAAATATCCCAGAACAAGTGTGTGATAACAAAGGCAAGCCCATTTGTCAAACATCCAAAATTATTATTTTGGAAACAAACAGACATGTGCAATTTAATTTGATTTCACTTAGCAAGTGCTAAAGGCCAAACAATGTGATACTAATTAGTTCACGCTGACAACAAAAGAATTTCCCAGTTACTCTAAGGATGGCTTTTTGGAAGCCAACCTTTACTTGACCAAAAGTTCACAGAATTAAGAATTAAATTTCTGCAAATGTAGAGAAAGGTACTGGAAAGATAAAATTTGCATTACAATAATTCATTTACTACTTTAACAGTTGTACAGTACTTTTAGAAAACAAAAGTCACTGTTTCACACAACTATTAGTTCTCTGCAATAACTAATGATTTAAGGATGCGGAAAGGGTTAGCCTAATTTTTAGGTAACTTGATTCAAAGCCATAGCATTTATTGTAAAGACAGTAATTTCAAGAAAAGAGAACTCAGATACAGCCAAGATAGCAGGCAGGTCCCCAGATAAGAGAAAGAAAAAATTTAGAAGCCAGTTAAGAATCTCTTCAGTATTACACAGGTGGAGACAAAAAAATTAACCAGAAGTCAATTGAGACATTTCCATCTCATCTTACAAAAGCAATCCTCCCCAAATCTCTGCCTTCCTTCCCTCACCACCAATAGTTTATCTGTACAAAACTGAGTCTTAATCAAACTTTTTTTGACTGAAATTCAGTGAGAAGTTTCAGTGAAGAAGTTTCAGTGAAGCCTGAAAAGATTAACTATCTGGTTTACTGTATCATAGAAAAAACATGTTGAGTTAGAGGAATTTTATAAAAATGCCAAGTAATAAAGCTTTAGAAATGTTCTACAGCTGGGCTCTTGAGGAAGAGAAGTCATTCAGGAATGAGGCAGCCATAAAGGTAGAGCTACAACAATTCTTCCACTTTAAAACAATAAGCTGATACTGATAATTTGGAGGGGGGAAGGGAGGGGAAAAAAATCAAAGCAACTTTGGTTTATCATTACACAAACACACAAAAAAAAAAAAACACACAGTGAATTTTCTTCATCAATACCAAAAAAGATACCTTGACAGTTAGAGGGAGGGAAAAAAAAAAAGAAAGAAAAATCTCTCGAGTACCCTGTCTATTAGGCCTATTTGGTATAAGTTTTGAGACAAAGCTTTTACATAAAGGCATTTCAAACCCTACTCCGCAAGCAGATTGGAAGTAATTTATCATGTAAAAGCAGATCTTTCGCATAAAACTAATTTCAGAGATGCATGTAGTTAAAAGTCTGTCATCATTAATCGGTAAAGGGATTTTGAGCACTTAAGAGCCACCTAATTGATAAAGCAATATTGGAGATTAGTACTATGACATTTCTAATAACTTTCAGTTATGCAGAGATGCTTTGGGGAAAAATCTCATCTCTGTGGTACCTTCAGAGTAATTTGAAATCACCATGACTATGAGGAACAGAAGAAAAAAAGAAATCAGACAACACCATAGATTCTTGGAAGGCACAATCTCAGTAAAAATACTGTGCAAATTAACCATGGATACTTATAAGCATGCATATTGAAGTTAGACACAGATCTCCAGCCCAGGAATGCTGAGCAGTTTCATACACTGTTCTAACTCCAGAAAGACATTTAAAGCACCTAGCACCTAAAAAAGTACAAAATACCTTAAATGTATCATTATCATGCTTGTACAAAGAAACTCTAGAGAGCCACTGTAATATTGCAATCCTTTGCCATAGGTTTCAGTACGGATCAAAAAGAAGCTCCTGAAATACAGCTTCTTTTCTCTTGCAGGCACAAGTGAAGAAAGTTGCAAGTGAAAGGCAAGTTCCCTTTCTATATGTGTTTCAAGAAGTATCTTCGCAAGAAGCTAACTAGAAATCCCACAGAAACATTTTACACCAGCTAACCTCGGCCCCCTGAGTCTTCAAAAGCAATCATGCTCCTTTCCTGTTTAAACTAAGGAAGGAAGCCTTGTATTAATTGATCGGTCATGCTCTGAACAAATGTTTTCATAACCACAAATCCAAACCACCGCAGACTTCACATCTTCAGAAGATACAAACTTCAAAAGATATCCTTAACCTAACAACTTGCAATAGAAGAACAGCAAGAAATGAAATACAACGTTTTTTCCAAGTAAAATCTTGCTTGACTGAAAATCTTAAAAGTCAACCCAAAAAAGAGGACTGATTGCAAGATTGCTCTGTGCCCTCAAAGCTCTTCCTAAATTTTGTTTTTAAATGAGAGAACAAAGGGTACAACACCAAATTCTTCTAGTCTCAGACTTACCAAAGGACATCAACTATTAATTGCCACACTTTAGTAGAAGTCATAGATGAAGTAAGGGGAAAAACCTATTAAAAATAGTGCACCTTCACATTAAGGAACAGAAAACATTTTTCTTCACTCAGCTGTAAAGGAAGAAGTAATTTCTCCCCTCACTGAGCTGATAGCCTGTGTGCATCTTTTTCTCTGATAACCTGAACTGTCAAGCTCTGTGTTGAATATCCAGGGCCTGCTTAGCCTGGAACACTACTTACACAGTAAGAATACACTCAGGTTTCTCACATATTTAATTTTTGAAAGGCTTTTTTTCCATCCAGATAATTTGATGTTCATTAAAAGTCACATCTTCCATTTTTCAGCTTGTCCAAATTCACTTTCAAAACCACACTTCTGCAGCTAGCAACCTTAAAAAAGCCCCTAACTTCTTTAAAGTATTGTGGGACTGGCATCCATACTAGTTCAAAAACAAGTATGTTTACACCAAGCTGTGATCACAAAGATCTGCATATAATTTGCGGGAAATAAAGTATGAAAGGGTAACAACATCGTGAACCAACATAACGAAGACAAGTATTATGAGAATTTGCATTTTGATATTTAATCTTTTTAGACAGGCGTATCAAGTACTCAAACTACAAAGGATAGACAAAAAACGACACAAAGACTGAATTTTAGCCAAAACAATGATCACATATGAAGAAAAAAAAATTCAATTTCTGCTGATTTTTCAAATTAATTTGCACTGTTGACCATTTTTCTCCCCCTATTATTATTATCAAAGAAATTAAAATTATTCTAGAAATTTATTTCCTACACACCTTATTCTTCAAAGAAATTTAGAAGGTACAGAACAAGCCTTTAGCAACATGCATTTAAACAGGTAAGTATATCTCTATTTTAGAGTAATTTTCAGCTAGGTCTACTGTCCAGATCAAATGGTATCTCCTCTAAACTTCTTTCTAAAATAGCAGCAAACCACTAGTAACAGGAGTATCACATCAAATAAAGGCAGAGGCAAGATGTCTCTCAACTTCATGACAGTCAGACATTAATTACATCTATCCTTCCCTAAAAACAATTTTTCAGGAGTTAATAGAAAGCAAATTTACAGTGAAGCATCCCTGTTGCAGTCCCAATATTCTTGCTCAAAACTTTCCCAAACACCATAGAAATGTGAACTTAATTATTTGAAGGATATTGTTATTACTTATCTGAGAAACTACACAGCCTATGAAAATCGGGCAATAAAAACAAGTGACAGTTTTAGATAAATGACCTTTTTGCAGCACCCCTGAAGAAAAGATTCACTTCCCCTGTTCGGATGGAGTTGAACCTTAGATGCACGCTATACCTGCTACCAGAGGCTAGAGAACCTGGAGTGCCTGGGAAGCCTTTTGCAGCCCCAGCAGGCAGAAGGCAACAATAAAATCCATTTCTTCCCAGAACCACAGTCTAGGATCAGAACCACTTAATGTTCATTTAGTATTGTGATTACTAAGAGACTTTTCAAAAACATTAAGAACTGTGAAAGACTCACTGGAGTTGGGAAGGCAGTGATCAGGAAACTGATTGGACACAGATGCTTGCACACTCAGCATGCTCTGCAACACCACCTACCAATCAAGGGAAGAGCGGTCTATATCTATTTACCAGGCTTTTTCCCTGCAGTAAAAGAACATAGGTGAATGGATAAAGTGGCTAAGGAGATGAGTTAAGATATGGAAGACAAGAAAATAGAATGGAAATGGTTGGAATAATAACATAAAGAAATTGCAAGACACTGCACCAACTGTAACCTTCCCGTTAAAAATCATCAAGTTCAGAGGTCCCATCCAAAATACCTCAGCTGCATGTTCCACCTAGATTATCAGGCTCCAACTCTTGTTTTAATTGACAGTCAAGTTTCAACACTCATCATTCAAGAGAGACTAGCGCAGAGGGGAAAACATGTATTTGACTTCACTGACAAATCACATTTTAATCATCAAAACCATTTTGAGAAAGTGGCAGATCTGTACATGGACATGACTGGCTCTACTGATTGTTCGCTGAAGACAAAGAAGTGCAGTTTTGAAACTGCAGAAACAAGATACAACCTCTCATGCAAAACCAATCTGCCTAGTACAGCAGACAAAAAAAAAGTTACTGATATGATTTCCAAAGAAAGCCATTAAGGAACATTAGAAGTATTCATCCTTCCAGCAAGATGCTTTCTGTGTCTAACACAGGGCCATTAAAAGTTGTATTGAAAATGATCACTCACAAGGTGCGGGGGTGTGGGGACTGTAGCAAAGCTTCAAAGGGCACATCGGCAGTGCCTTTTTCCTGGGCAGCACACACAGCAGTGCCAGTAGCACAGTCAGAAGGCTGTTTATAAAGAAACACTAAAAAAACCCCCACATTTAGAACAGGCCCACAGATTTTATATAGTCATCACAGAGGCATGCAGTAAGCTGCATCTCTAAATCAATTTCAAGAACAATCAATACTCCTCTAACACATCAGGCAGGCTAGATAAGTAAAGTTTTGTTTTCACAATTGTCTGTGACTGTGCTTTATAGCAAAACCAAAAAGGTAGATCCAAGGTCTGCTTCAGTACTGAGAATAATTTTTCTGTGGTCACTCTGCCATGAAATCACTATAATCTCTCTATTTTCTGAGTCAACTAAAGAAGTATTATCACAAGAAGTGCCAAGAATATATTGCCTTATCTAAAATTATAACCCTATATATTCACAGTAAGTGAAAAAGTATTTTAAAACTGCAAGGCTATACGTGATACTTTAAAAAAAAGTTACAGAAATATTACGGGATATTGAGTTTGTACTTCTTATAAAAAAAGATTCTAGTATGGTAACTCACTGTACTGTGCATAAAATACTGATGATCGAATTTCTATAACACCTTCTCGGAGTTTAGGAGAACTAGAGGTGCATCTTCAGCAATTTATATCTTATTTATTGAAAATCCATGCCAAGCTGACAAATAAAACATCACAGAAGCATATTGACAAGAGTGGTATCCATTTTTTACCCTCTACTCCTCTAAGGACTCACTTCAGATATACAACCAGTTATGCCAGCTGGCACACCAAAAAGCAAGTCTTACACTCTAAAATGCTGAAGAGCATCACCAGAACTTCATCCTCTTCTAGACTTAGATTAGTGTTTCAGGACATCTTTCAGTTTCCTGCAATTTCCATACACAGTTGCTTTCTACAATAAAGTGCAAAGTTATTATCTTGCTAACTCACAACTAGAGATCTCATTTACAGATGCTCCACATTTGAGCTTTGTATAGTGTTTTGTGAAACATAACTGAACTTTCTATTACTTGAATTCAGTTAGTAAGGACCCAGCAGAAAACACAACCCTTTGCTATCCTGGGCTCCAGCAAACAAAGTGTAGAAGGGGCTGGCAGGTATAAGAACCACTGTACAGAAAGATGTGCCCAGTAAGTACCACCATTTCAAGTCAGCTAACTGTACAGCTCCTGAACTTCAAGGCGGCCAGTCACACTGTGATCCAGATTGCTTTCACTTTTGCTTAGACAAGTTATAGTTTTGTGTGTTAAAATATAGGCTGGAAGAAGACTACTATAACTAGAACAGGAATTTGCACTTTCTAAAGCAGGTTTTTGTCAGCAAAAATCTAAAGCACTACAATTAGTCAACATTTAATTACCCCTGGCATGCAAGAAATGAAGATGCAATCAAGAATGATTAGAAAAATTGCAACTTCAAGTTGAGCAGGCTAATACTGGCAGCACCTTATAGAAATCTCAGGGTTGTAATTTCATATAATTTAGCACTACAATTTAGGGCTAGGACTTTCTCAAGACACAAACAAACATGAAATAAAACAGGCCATGTTTCTCCATGTAAATTTGTTAGGGTTATACTCCTGTATGCCCTGATGGCTGATGAAAAAACATACAAATGCAGAAAAAACCATCACAGCCAACACACAAGGGCTACATTCAGGGAATTTGTCAGCCATTGAGGTATTTTAAAGGTATGGAGTTGTAGTTCTCAGGTCATGGTCTAGTGACAGACTTGGCAGTGCTGTGTTAAGGGTTCAACTTGATGATCTTAAAGGTCTTTTCCAACCTAAATAATTCTGTGATTCTATGAAATCAAGCATTCAGTAAGCAGATTACAGCTCATTGAAAACATTAACAATGAGGTAATAGATGTGGCTCTCACCAGCTGCATTTACAATACTAATTCAGCATGCCAAAGGGAACAAGCACACCAGCAAATATTTTAGAAGTAAGCTGAGGTGAAGTTTTAGAAGTGAATTAACATTGAGGCTTATTTACATTTCCTAAAAAGTGATGATAAAGAACAGGTGTTTGGTCTACCCACTGTCACTTTAAAGGCACAAGATCAAAAATAACATGCTTAAATTCATTCTATGATCTACCCTCTTTTTGCTAATACCCATCTGCTCCTACAGCTCTACAGTGCCCACTCCCTGTGCTCTGCCAACTCTTTTCTCCTAAAGCAGAGCAACTATTCCTACTGTGCTGTGTTGATAGACTCTGGTATATACATCCTTACATATTTTCTTCTTCTGCCCTTCTTCAACCCTTACTGTTTTGTTTTGGGGGGTTTTTTAGCTTCTTTCCTGCTCCCTTTCTCAATCCTGCTTTCCTACCTTTTTGCTTTATGGGCTGCAGAACAGCTGAGTCTAGAGCAAACTCTCTAGCAAAGTACTCAGCCATACTGCCCAGTAAATTATCTGCTGCTAAGTATTGATACACAGTAACTGACACCACATAAACCTATTAATGTTAATAAAATGCTTAAAAGAGGGCTCCTGCAAAAGCCCAGTCTCACACCTGAGCTAGACTGCTTTAAGTTAGACTGACATTCACAAGATAAACAGAAAATTGTTTCCTTATCACTACTGCTTTCCTTCCAAATGATGCACTGTCTTACCAGACTTTATAGACCAAAATAAAGGGCACTGGCTCAAAACTCTTAGAAAACCACCTAAGGCTTGGTGACACATATTGAAAGGCAACCAAACTTTATAAGTGAGTCAGAGCAAACATGGCCACTTCTCTAGCAAGTTGTCTAATAATCCAGTTATTATATGAAAGGCCTCACACACATTTATTGGACCTCTACCAAGACTAGTAACTGTTTTACATCAGTGGTGCTACACTGTGCACTTCTGTTTCCTCAAAATGTGAGGGTGAACACATCTGTTTAGATTTTACACACACACACTGCTCCAATTGCTGAATGAAACAGCAGTGATAACCTACAGGCTTTAACACATGTGCTTACACATTTTTACTGCAGATAGTATCAAGCTGTTAGAGGTCCATGGTCATGCTATTAATGATACAGAAGCCCCTTATTCCCAGTCATAGTTCTCATGTTGAAGACAAGCTGGTGCATTTTACTACGGTGCAAATGCACGTATGAACTGTGCACTGGATTTGTTGACTACTCTCCTGCTTTACTATCTTTCCACAGTTTTAAGCAGTGTCGTTAGTTTCTACTCACTTAAAGAGTTGGACAAGCAGAAAATTAAAAAACAATTGAGTTTTACAGTACTGTTATATGACAAAAGGGAGAAGGTAGAAAAGTCAAGAGTAGTGTTGAGCCTGAAAAGAAGGAAGGGGTGGGGAAAGGTGGTTTTAGTTTTTCTTCTCAATTCTCACTATCTTAGTCTGTTATCTGGCAATAAATCAATTTCCCTAAGTTGAGGTTGTTTCGCCAGTGATAGCAATTGTTCAGTGATCATCCTGTCCTTATCTCGGAATGAAAAGTTTGTGGGTTGTTTTCTCACCATCCTGATCAATACGGGGAGTGATAGAGTAGCTTGGTAGGCACCTTGTGGCCAGTTAAGTTAACCCACCACACCGAGCACAGCTGAATGAACTGCTATACTCATACAATTGACTTGAAAATGAATAGCCATCAAACATTCTTGGTGCTTCCAGAATGTCCTTTCCAGCCTGTGGCGTAAAGTATTTTTTCTACAATACTATCGTACAAATGCAGTCTTTCATCATGGCTAGAGAGTCAAATCTTCCTGACAGTGTAAGCCACGTTCACAAAACCATATGGTAATCCACCTTAATGTGGTGGAGAACAGCAAAGCATATCCCACTCACCTCAGAGAGCCAAGGCTGACAATACACGGTCATTCACAAGCAGGAAGAGCAGGTCTAATCTCCACTGCAACAGAGACACACTGCTGTGTTTCCAAGGTGCTAGCTATTTCTGCTGCAGCAATTCCATGGGCTTGCACTCTACTGTAGTTGTGAATTCACCCCACAGTCCTGACAAAAAAAAAATTTCTCACAGCACAGCCCAACTTGCAAACAGCAATTATTTTGACTTACTTCCATCTACAACAGCCTATATCAATGGCACTCACTAAGACAATTGTAGCTCTGAGTTCACAGTCTATAAATACTCCAGCACAGATATAAGAATCAAGAATTGTCATATTACAAGAAAAAGTATCTTCACAAAGAGTAGGAGCTAAGAAAATAACTGAATGCTTTTTATAGGCTATACTTATTACTGTAGAATACAGCAAAACCAATGAAGAAAGGGTATTCGAATGCCTGGCTGTGAGGCTTTCTTCTTCACTACTTGCCTTTTAGACTCAAAGCAAAGGAGCTCCTAACATAACACAAAATCACAAAGTTTGTCAGGTCATCAACGGGCTTGTTCTTTGGAGTCCGACTAGACAGACTAAACCATGAGAAGCTACCTATCACACTTACTGCCCCAAAAGCAGGGAGAAGACAGAAGTAAGGCCATCATTGTACTTTCAGAAGTACCAAAATACCTTCACTATTAGTCAACAGATTCAGCCTTTGAATTTTAAAATTTACTACTTGGATTTTAAAAAGACCCTTAATATTACTGTGCTAGTAAGGGTATATACAACTATGCGGCCTCTCTCACCCCTTAAAAAAGAGATCTTCATAGCTGCTTGTATAAACACTCTGTCATGCACAGCTATCTGAGCAAGACATATTGGGAAAATTAGTACCTAAGAGTCCAACACCAGACTTCCTTTTTAATTCAGTAACAGCGCTCTTCAGACTCTTCTCCTCGTGTTCCCCCTTCTCCACAAGGAAGGACACAAAGATTTATAGCTCAAAATCTGTTAAAAAAAATCAATTCAATCAAATCAGCTCTTCTAAGCACATTCTTTTAAAAAAGTAACAATAGTTAAAACTACCAAAACCATTCATTTATGAAACATAGGAGCACCAATACTGTATTCGACACAAGAATTCCATTCCCCTCAACACATGTTCTTCCTGAGAAATTAAATTCTGAAACACGAAAAGAAAAACCTGCTTTTTCTCCTTTATAAACAACTTCCATGAAAGTTTGTGCAGAATCAGAAAGCTTTGGATCTTGAAACAATTTCCAGAATGACTGCTTTTGGAGTTGGTACCAGCTTGACAATTAAGTATTCCATTTCCCAAAACTTCAAGGCAGATTGTTCAAGGCAAGACCATTCCACCAAAGGTCTGAAGCTACCAGATGCACGATCTACAGAAGTGGCCAATTGCTGAACTAGTCACTTACAGTGAATTAGGCATATTTGAAATCTGTCTCTTAACAAAATAATTATGTCAGTTTACTTGCTTTCTGCATAAATTGAGACCACTTATTCACCCATTCAACAGATAAGTGCCCATGCAGTACTTCATAAGACTTGCTTTCTGATCAGAAAACAAGCTACTCAAGAGTATGGCAATACTATTATTATGCCAACGGGAAAGAAAGACTGCTTGAAAAATTTAACCTTTCCACTGGAAAACCACACTAAATTGACAAAAGACCCTTAAGAGCATTCACGTGGTTAGAGTAACAAAACACTTAAGAGCAGTCACATGGTCAGAGGGAGCAATGGCAGGCAAGAACCCCTGGGTGTTGCAGTTAAAAAAAAAAAGCCACCAAATGGATTGCTTTTTTCTTATATCAGAAAAATACTTACATCGGCTTTACCAAAATACAATAATGTATAACTTACAATCAAAAATGTTAAAATCAGATTTTAAATTCCAGAAACTACTCTGAACCACTTTTAACAATGTTTCAACTTCTGAATCTAGCTGTTGACATGCAGCTTCAAAGGCTGAATTTGAAGCAGCTTCTGTATTGTTTTAATTTCTACCCATACATACATGTTGATCATCTGTACCAATAAAGCATATTTCTCTGCAGCTCATATATTGTACTCTTGTCATCAATACCCATCAATATGGCCAAATCTCAGATGTGAAAAGCAGAAATGTTAATTTTTATATCCCTCTCAGTAAATACAAACTCACGAGTTTGAAAGTCAGTCCTTGAAGCCAAGCAACTGACAGTGTCACTAAGGCAAGAGAAGTTTCAAAGAAAAATACTGAGGGTTATATCTATTTCACGGAATGAATACATTAGAATGCACAGAACAAAGATGGTTGATTTTGTATGCAACTAAAATAAAGAAATAGCTACATCACCACTCTTCAAAAACAAATCCCCAAGCCTTTGGAGATATGCCATGCCACACAAACACACAGACTCCAAGACTGCTACTGCAGCAGATTTCTTCGGAAAAAGAAAACCCACAATGAAAACAGATCCAGATCTGGCAGAAACTGTTACTCAAAATGTCCTTGTGAAGCCATCTTTAAGTTAACCTTCATTCAAAACCTCTGATAAAAATTCATACCCAAGATCAGTTTGAAACATCGAGTTGCCTGATGCAGCAAACTAAACTGCTGCCATCCACCCTTCTACCATCCAACACACACATTCTCACACAGAATAATTGGGGAGCTTTTAAGACCATTATATTCATTGGGTTCTGGTTACCATAAGCATAGCCTTGTGTCACACTCTCCCACCAGCAGAAAAATAATCACATTATTTTCCTTTGTTTCCAAACCTCCCTCTCTCACACTAATTTGAAGATTCACTCTAAACAAGAAAGCATAAAAATTATTCTTGTTTCATTACAAAGTTTTTATAATTCCCTCCTCAGAGGGTATTAGTCTGCACTAGGGGCCAAAAACATCAACAGGCAAGAAAGGGAACTACAACAGGAACTACACAGCTACTTTGTTGCAGGAGTCTAATATCAGGAGGAAGGGAGAAAACAGAAGTCAAAGGGACAACACAGTTACCTGATGCAAGGAAAGCCAATCAGCACAGGAGGAAAACCTACTCAGCCATCTTTATAAATGTAATCAAAGCTCCCTTCCTGGAGCAGAGCTGACGATGCAGCTTGGTACAGGAACAAACTAATCACCTGAACACAGAACTGAATGTTTTTCAGTATCGTGTTGAAAATATACATTAATTTTAACTTTTAAAGTCTCTGTATGACTTCTGTATAATGATTCAAAGAAAGCCTACTAAAGCCTACTTGAATTTCAAGCATTTGGCTATACATCGAAATTTGTTTATAATGACAGTTGTATGCAGAAGATGCTGTTCAGGCTCTGCAGAAGAAAGACTTTGTTATACAGAACAACATGATCCATCAAGAACCACCAGGAGCTACTTGGTCTCCCAAAGGTTATCACTTTCTTTAATTGTCAGGGAAAATAATTGTGTATATTAAGATTTCATTCCTATTGGTTAACACTACACACTGAGGAGGGCAAAACTGAGGAGGAAAAAAAGGAAAGGATTGTCACATTTTTAATTAAGTCCACTTATGCATTAATCATGACCATATGGTCACAGTATTATGCCATGAGATAGTTCAGTAACAGTGCATTTCCTCCAACAGACAAAAATAAAATAAAAAAGACCTGCACACATGGATTTTATTCTCCTTCCTCAGTCCTTTACAGAGGAAATTACTACAAAGTCCTTATCCCTGTGACATTTCAGGTCAACATTTCTCTGGTTTGGAATACATGTTCAACTACAACCGTCTAATAACCCAAGATATTGAAAACAAGGTGTTGCTCTGCAGTCTTATGTAGAGAATTGAAGGCTCCAACAGCACTGTTGCTTCAAACTGCAGCCCAGAGTAAACGGTGATTTTAAAAAAGCAATGAGATATTTTGCTATTCACAAAAAGAAACAAGCTCCAGCGTATTTAGGAAGTCTTAAATTGTAAACAGTACAATGGCAAAAATATCACAAGCACATTAAATTAGCCTTTATTTATAAGACATAATACTTTCCACTTTCACTCAAGCAGACAGTTTAT
Organism: Eulacestoma nigropectus; assembly: GCA_013397775.1. Classification (NCBI taxonomy): domain Eukaryota; kingdom Metazoa; phylum Chordata; class Aves; order Passeriformes; genus Eulacestoma; species Eulacestoma nigropectus. The sequence continues at coordinate 245,161 of VZTE01001193.1, forward strand.
AAAGTAAAATAGCATGCTTACATCAAACGGTAAAAATATTTTGGAAAAATGGGGCCTGTTACTTCTTGTTGCAATAGTAGAAACCTCCATTCCAAATTCTTTTACAGTAATGTGACAAGACAAGTTTTGTTTTAGGAAACAAAGGTGGACAGAGACGGATGCTGAACATGCAACACATTCAGAAATAGTGTGTCTCTAAAAAGGCAGCTGCAAAATAGAGCCTTGGCAGATGAACATTGTTGTGAAACAAACAGCTTCTCTCAATGAACAGTCCAAGCATACCACTAAAGTAGAGTTTGAAAAACAACACTGCAAAAGTAGCAAGTAAGTTAAAATTTGTAGGTACTCAACCCCAGCAAAAAACTACATTGTCAATTTAACTTCTCTTTTGTAATTGCAGATCATCTCTCAAAACACCTTCTGACCTCTTTGGAAATAAGCTGAAGTGCAACACTAAGATAGGCATTGAGACTCCTAGAGCCAGTGCTTATTACTAGCAGGAGTGATGGCCCAAGAAGAAAGGAAGACTGAAAAACAAGTTCAATGCCACCTAGTTTGTACCACACAAAGACACTGAATGCAGTGGGGGCCACAGGCAATCCATGCTCCAGAATTTGACTGACTACCAAGCCAAAAGTTACTGTGAGTTCTCCAAGAGTTATCAGTGCAAAAAAGAGACACATTCTCTAGCTTTAAAGACAACCTAAACCCAGTATTTAAATAGCTGGAATCACAGTGCTGGTCACAGAGTAAATTGACCCTTAAGAGATTTTCAGTACCTTAGTTTTTCCAGTTTAAGCTGTAACTTCACTTGTGAGTTCACCCACCCAGATGAGTATTTCCAACAGTTTTTGTAACATGATTTGTGGCTACACAAAACCTAGATTTTTACACATTACTGCGACTTGAAAGTTTTTTGGAAATGTATCCATCAAAAGTGGGTACAATCAAAATTACTTGGTGTCCTAGGATCATACATCATGACTATCATATCTTTGCTTAGATTTGAACACCCATACACAACATATTTAATTTCTCTCTATATGTGCCATACTTCAGTGCTGACAAAAAAGACACCATAGTACCATGACAGACTTGGTTTCCATTTCTAGAAGCCTCCTTCTCTGCTAATGCAAATCTGAAGGCAGCTGAGAAAACCCAATTGTCATCATCAAAATCCGAACATGACTGAAAAAGAAATAAATCAGTCGCGTTGTCAAGAAGTGACTGAACGGTCAAGCAGAGGGATGCAAAAGCCCAAACAACCAAACAAACATGAACACAACAGCTTTCCACTCATGTTTGGTCTTAATAGAAAATAATTGCTTTTGTCTGCAAGCAAACTTGGTAAATAGGTATACTGAGCAGCTCAGTCTGAAACTACTTTGCTATTCTTAGCACAGAGACTATTTATTGTTTTGTAAAACTCAAAACTAAGAGAATTTAATAGAATACTTTAAATTATATATTGTTGCCATTAGTACAAATGAATATCAACCAAGGGGAAAAAAAAAAACTCTGCAGCATGGTATTCTTCCCAGATTTTCTTCAGTTCAACTGGATTTGACTTTCATGCAGAGTGCAGATAATAAAGGCATGGTTTCATACTAACAGTAAGATTAGTGAAAACACATTTGTTCTCTTAGGGCTTATGATGATTTTCTGAGATAGAGAAAAGGGAAGTAAAAGGCTACACTTCTTTAAAATACCTTTCTGCTTTTTTATGACCTGCAGCTTATCTTCAACCCATTTCTTCCTTCTCTTACATAGGATGCTTTGTTGGCAACTGATGAGAATTATGTACAACAGCTACTAAGTCTTTAAAACAAAGTAGCAGCCTGTATAATTATCTCTCCCTTTTCTGTTGCAGAACACAAGTAAAATGTCAGTGCGTGCCAGATACTATTAAAATTACTAGATTCCTGCAGTCCTTCTTCCTTCACAGAAACACTGGGTTTGGGCATCAAAAATAGAAGCAGCCAGTTCCCACTTTAAGTTACTTACTGAAATATTGAGCTTTCTTTTCATATTCTACCAGTATGCAATAATTTAATTCTTAAATCTAAGGTCATAAGAGTTCTAGTTAGTGAAAAATAATCAAGGGTCCATCTAACTTTGTCTTTTTAAGGTCTTGGTTAGACAGCAGATTTCTCAAGGACACTTCTTATACTATATTCCTTATTGCATGGCAGGAATATGCCACGACAGTATCAGCAGCTTTCCATTCTTGCATGGAAAAAGAACAAGCACTTTATTTACACAGTACTTCATTTTCAACTATGTTATAAAGAGCAAAGCTGATAGAGATTCAAATACAAACCCAGGAGCACAGCACAGAAACTGGGCGAATAGAACTAATACAGCTTCTGCTGTACATACTCAGTGTTCAAAGGAGTAAGAGGGCAGGGTATGTTAAAGTCACCTCTATTATTTGAATGCACATAAAAGCTAAGAACTGCACTTCCAGAAAAACAAGCAGAATTAAGTTAACAGTTGAAAAACTACACAGTGCTACATGTGAGATAAGCTGTACTAGCCCAAAGTATTTAGGGGATTAATCTTCAGGCTAACATAGACAAATGAAGACCACACATTTATGCATGCTGGCATTCAAAGGAACAGGAGGAATGTAGCCCATACCACACTATGCTTCTATTCAAAGAGTACAGCTGGAACAATTCCCATCTCACCAGTAGTTCTATCCATTATCATTGGATATTGGATAGAATAGCTCTATCTAATATCATTGCAATAACTGGAAAGCACTGCTGTTCACTGGCAGACCTGGGAAAAGCTTTGTTTTCTCCCTTCCAACTCAGGATATTCTGTGATTCTGTGGAAGAAAAGAATCGAGTGCTTGATCATTGAATTGGAGCACAGAATAGCATTCAGGGATGCAGCAACAACTCTTAACTTCCAAAACCACAAGGGAAGCCAGTACTAGCACTTCCTATCATTCCACCGCCATTTTCTTCACTATTTGTATAATGGCAAAAAGCCATTCAAATACAGGGGAAAAATTACTACACAATTATTGTCTTAAACTGATAAGCCTGAAAAAGAAGCCTAAAGCATGTCACAAGGAAGCAAACATGCTGCCATCCCAGCTGCTACAGCCTACTGCCAGTAAGAGCATGAGAACAGACTAAATGAAAACATCATGCAGTTGCCAGAACAGCAACTGACATACTTCCAAAAAAACTCTCCCATTGGAGACTCTCCTTCCTCCAGTTGACAAAAAGAATTCAGAGCTAGAAAGTTGATATCGACTGTAGTATGTTTCTCCTCGGCTGGACGGTTGGGACGGATGGAGATGAGAGATCTCTGAAGTCGGGTCTTAGAGCATGAGATTTATTGCTCAGGGCTTGGGTATAGTGGGCCTGCTTAAAGCAGCCAGCCGCTGCTAGAAGCAGGCCAGAAAGCATGAAGCAAAGGAGAGAGAGGGTAGAGAGCTAAGAGAGCTAAGAGTGCTAAGAGCGCTAAGAGAGGTACAAGAGAGCATATGCAAGAGAGTATGTAAAAGATGTAAGAGCTAAGAGAGCAAGAGAGCGAGCTTCTCATTTACAATACAATAAATTGTCTTCTGTGTTGAATATTCTTATTTTCATCAACCAATCTAGTACAAGATACAAATCCTATAGCATTTCCATACAGCCTATAAGAATCATTGCATTACCATACTATGTTATATTTTAAACCCCAAAAACTACTCTTTGGACCCCTTCTGCCAAGCTAGCAGGGTCTACTTTAACCCTTGGACCCTTGTGCTAGCAGAAGGTATTGTTCAATCAAAGGGGATTACCTTCAGTCGGCTATACCATTGTTTTCCAGTTGTTCAGTGACTAAGGCCTGGTATCTCAAAGTATGCTTTCATTTCAATGTCACTTATAGTTTCCATATTCTCAGCATCTTTTGCCAGGCAATCATATTTATAAGGCTTTCCTGTTTCATCTTTCCCTACAATCCACAAGCCCTAGCTGATCACAAAAAGCTTTTTAATTATTCTGATAAGATGCTTATGTGAAATCAGGTTTTCAAGACCAATCATTTAATGCTCCCTTCTCTGTAACCTTCCTCCAAGATACAGCATGCATTACTTTAGCCTACAGAAGACAAATGCAGACAAGTATCTGCAACTCACTCGAAACTGCAGATATCAAGCTGTGTTACAAAGTTCATACATCCAGGCAAGAATATCGTATGAGAAATGTGCTCAGTATTGTATGACAAACAGCAACAAACAAATTATCAGTATCAACAAGAAGGCCACATCTTTTAGTTTTAAACAACAAAAAAAACAAAACACCAACAACAAAAGTCACACACACATTTTGCCAAAATAAGTTCTACATCTATCTTCATTTGTATAATAAAATAGAATCTCTACTTGAAAACTCGTCTTAACTAACCATGTTTTTAAAAAGTACACCATGCGCCATGAGGTTCTGACAAAGCATCATGACACTACAAGAAGAAAGTGACAGTCATATTGCTAAGGGGATAAACTCTATAAATATATAGCTAGCAATAAACTCAAAATGGTACATAAGACTCAAAAAAAAAGTATTAATAATCAAAGCCAACTACAGACATTTGTTCTGCATACATAAACAAGTGCTTAGAGTCTGAAACTCAGATAATGACAGTGTTTCTATGGAGTATTATATTAGAAATTGCCATCTTAAGTACAGTGGGGCTCTCCTTAAGCTCTACCAGTCACATCTTTTCTAAAATAAAATAATGGCTTAGAAAACTATCATGTACCTACACCTACTAGCATGCAACACCTTGCTTATTCAACATTACAAACTGCCTTTCATCACAAACTGGGTGTACTAAAACCAACGCTTCTTAAGATAGTTTTTAAAGTCTCCACAAGACTTCACCAAATCATTCAAGTAAAAGTTCCCTTAAAAAAAATCTTCAAAGCAAAACTGAAAAAGCAATCAGTTCAGGCATTGCAAACTATCCAAAGGAATTAACATCCAAAGTACTCCTAAAGTCCAAGATTCATTGAACAACTTCCCTAACATGCCTTTTTTTGTTTGTTTGTTTTTTTTAAATACACCTTTAGGAACACCAAGGACATTTCTCTAAGTTTAGGAAAAAAAAAAGTCATAACAAGATACACAGTATTCATCAAGTAGAAGAAAGTTTTTATATCAATTTTCTTCCATACTTCTACACGGGAAACTTAGTTCAGAAACTGGGATAACAACATCATGCGATGACAGCCACAATCACAATTAATTTGAAAAAATACCATGACACTTCCGAACTGTTGCCTGCCTCTGAGCTGTAGCTGCTCTTGGAAATAAACATTAGAATATCATAATTCTAAACCAAACCGAACATATGTGAACTGAGGGTTTCAGAAGTGGTCGACATCAACCACACTAAGATTAGACACTAGATGTGGTTCCCTGCATAGCCTGACTGTACCAGCTCCAGATCCATACTCTAGCAAGCTTAGCAAGAAGCACCAGGTCCCATCGTACTTGAATGCTGAAGACTGAAAAGCTTGAGCTCTCTTTTCCATATGATGGATAACTGGGACATTACAATTTCTTGACATCCATTCAATTACTGAGACTTAATCCATAAAAGCCAATTATCTAATATAGTTTGCTGAGTACAAAAAAAGTTTGGTTTTGAGCAAAAGGCCAAACCAAGAGATAACCACACGAGAATTTCTACCGTATGACCACAGCTAACATTCACACTCAGGTATCTAAAGCCTAGTGGGAGTAAGCCCTTTTCTAAGTTCATGGTGTAGAAATAACCTGTTATGACGATTCAATCTTTGGCACAATAGAACCAGGACTCTAAACAGTGCTATAATGCAAACAACATTCAAAAGTGTCCTGAACAAGTGGTGGTATCTTTTCACCAGATTTTCTAATACAGTTGAAAAATGTTAACAACATCCAAGTTTATCAAGAAAAGGATTCCTTATACAGAGACAACCTAGCAAATGTACTCTGAAACTTTCAAAAATATTTTCTACATGCTTAACTAAAAGAAAAAACCATGACCAAATCTGAAACATTTTTATTTGGGAATAATAATGAAAACAAAAAAAAATTTTGAAAAGTCACATACCAAGACAATCCATGTGTATAAAATCAGGTTTTGCCTAAGTTTCTGACTCTTAGAACTAGAAGTACATAAGAGAGAACATTAAATGATTGCAGGCTGATCTTTGTATCTTGATTTTCTCGCTATTGTTCCCAGGATGCAAGAAGCATTAGTTATCTCAGTGGGTAACTGAAATGGATTTTTAAGCAAATAGCTTTTGCTTTGTATAAAGACAGACATTTTAGGTTTGGCTAACATGAACATCAAAATCAATCTCTTGCTTATTTTTACTAGAGAATATTCAGAAAGTATTGGGAATAACTGAGAAATTGTACTTTACCAAGATATACTGCATTCTCACCAAGCCTTTCACAAACCTGATAGTCATCGCAGAGAAGTCCTTCAACTCTTTTTTTTTATTCTCTGATCAGGATACATTTTGCCCTAACATATTTCTAAGTCTTGTGATAACTCAGGGGTGCTATCAACAATCTGTCACTCATTTCAATCTTTCCACTAAGAACCTACCAGGCTAAACAACACTTGCACTTAGGTCTCTATAGAGAAAAATGTTTCCTCAAAAAAAGTGCCTTCAGACACACTTTTTGCTGTACAAAGAAGTCAAGTCTCTCCATCACTTTTTGAACATTAAGTATGAAAACGAAGGATGCAAAGAAGTGTTGATGTTTGCTAGCCCACTGCCTACTACTTTATTTAAATACTTCTTTCAGACTCCAAATGCCTTTTAATTTAACTGTTAAGACCTGTAAATTCTTAAGATGTACTTATTAACAGAAGGCACACAGGTTAGCATATGGGGTGGGGACACTGTCTTTGATCGACATCTATCAGTTTAAGAGGTTTTAAGAATGACTCTCTGCTCTTTTAGGAACCAAACTCTACTTTCTCATCAGGTCCTTACAGCACTTGCTACATTACTGTTCACCCACAGCACTTTCAGAGTACACCAAAAGAAAGGCATATGCTGCGTCAGTGGGACAAAAAAGAACATTTCCTTAATTAAAACTTTAAAAAGTACTCGCTAACATAGCATATATGAGTTATAACTATTCCACATGGTGGAACAGTCAGATTGATGTTTGTTGAGGCTAAATGACATAGCACATCTTCATTTCAGTGGGTGTTGGCAAAGCATCACGTGTTGTAGGAGCACAAGTCAGAGGACTAAAGAACAGCCCCAATTTGCTCCACACAGATAATGTCAAGGCTGCAATTGATGGATGGTCTGGCATGGTAATCAGAAGGACTTTGGCATTCTACTGCAGCAGGAGCCATGCCACCACCCATAACAAGAACTTATTACACTGTCTGGACAACATAGGCAGACCCAATTTTGTGACACACTTCAGCAGAGAGATACTGCAATTCCATCGCCCTCCCACTCTTGGTAGGCACACCTACCACAGCAGCGGTTTTGCTGTAAGGATATTTCCCAATATCCCTTAGGGATGTTTCCAGTACACTGGAACAATGTACCCTCTAAGTACCCAGGCTGGTCCACCATTAGTCCAGAGCAGTTTGCTACCTAAAGAAGTACTTTATGAGGAGAAAACTTTCCTTTTCCTTACCAAGGTCTCAAGAGAGTCAAAGTGTACTTGAGCGAACAGACTTTTCCATTTCACTTAAGAGAAGCAAGAAAAAGAAAAACCAAGCAACTTAAAACCTTCATGTCATATATACACACTCATGTATTTATTGACCATCTGTAAGCCAACAGGCCAGATAGAGAAAATTTATTTTAGTAACAAATTTCAGCTGTGCTCCTATCTCCAGGGTGGCTAAACATTTGGAAGTTAATACAAGGAGAAAACATTTTCTCCTCATCAAGTCATAGCTCTTTGAGAATTCATACACAATAGCATTAGCTGGGTGCCAATTCTTTGCATAGTCTTTCCTTGGCTAAAGTTCTTTTGTTCAAGCAGATCTGTTACTCAGTACAGGCAGTCTACTGCACTTTGATAATGCTTGAACTCAGCAGAATCTCTAGTTATTCCCTGCTTCTCTTAATAAAGCGCCCAAGTTTTATGACAATTTTACAACTTCAGGTAAGTTATTAACAACTGAACTTGCAACCTTTTCGATAGGCTCTTTCTTTCCATAAGAGACCATAGTTATAAAGAAGAGAAATCCAAATTATTGCCTTTGATGTGCACTACATAGCAATTTCAGGGATATATGGAATGCTCTAAAATTCAAACTTGCTGTTCTTTTACTATCCTGTTCTTTTCCCATTTGAATTTCATAAGCAAAGCTCAAAACCAACATCTGTCTGCATAATCCCTTTACACAAATGTGCTCCTGTCAGTTGATGGAGCTATTTGAACTAGCATATTTTAATTGTTTAAATGACAATACAGGTACCCTGAGCAATTAACAAAACCAGTGTATAAAAAAAGGATAGTGGGAAAAATAAAACTATTTAGACAGATGAAAAGCCAACTAGGAAAAAAAAGCCTTGATAGGAATTTGTAATTTGCACAGGCTACAGTGGAAGCTAGTCATATTAACAAGTTACCTTGTTTTTGCAGAAGAAAAACAGCTTTTAACATTCAAGGTGACAGCACCAAGAAAAACACACAAACAACCCAAAAAAAAGCCTATATTAAAGCCAAATATAAGTATAAAATACACTACATTCCAACAGGGGATTCAATTTATAGAAAAAAAACAGATGCTGATTTTTTTCACGTTCTTAATCATTATTGACTGTCATGTGGCACAAATAGTGCAGGCCTGCTTAATTCATGATAAGACTACATGGCAAATGAACACTTAAGAGAATGAAAGTTAAACATGTACTCTGGATATGCCAGTAAGATACAGGTTCCACAAAAACATTCGTTCTCCAAATAATGGAGGAAAAGTTAAAAACATCACACATATAAATATCTTCACTTCCACTTATCAGGAAAGGTCCACCATACAAAGATTTCTGTGAAAGAACTTTATGGACTTAGAGGGAACATGAAATGGTTCAATTTCTAGTGTTGGCTAGATTCTCTTATGCCCCATCTTCAAAATCCCAAACACACAAACTAAACATTATGATGTGGACACTTAACTTTTTTTCCCCTTCTTCCCTCCTCAATCCATCCCTTTTTCCTTTGAAAGCTTAAATGAAAGGGAAAAGCAGAAGAGAATAGGGCACCCTACTTATTTCAAAACAAACAGCATGAAAGACTACACCCAGATTTTAAAATTTATATAGCTTAAGATACCACCACTTTGCATTACATGTTGGCAATATGTAATTTTAACAACCTGCTTAGCATTTCCTTCTGTAACACCCACACTGATATTCCACTTCCACAATATCCTGATATATTCGGGCAATGACATTCAGCCCCATATTCCTGAAAAAATTGCAAATGCCTTACTGCTTCCTGCAGATTCATTTATAGAATTCAAATGATTTGCCAACACATGGCATTGCCAACATATTAGCAATACTCATCTTCTCCTAAGTCCTAATAAAAATCACATTTAGTAACAATTTTACTGTTGGGTAGGGAGTTAAAAAACTGACTGTACACCACCTGGCTATATGTTGCTTTGTACCACTATAGCTTAACTACTGTCAAGAATAGGTTATTTAAGAAAAGTAAGTGGACCAAATCAACTTAAAACAAATCATTTGCACTGACTTAATTTGAGCAGTTTACATTTATCACCTGAGCTTCACAGGACCAACTGTGTTCTAATGTTTTCTCTTCAAACAGATTTAACTTAACCAAAAGTACTGTATATTAAATTATTTATAAATTATATGTAGCTACGAAAAGCCAAGCAAATACATTTGCTAGGCTGCCTGGTGGAATTGTTTTTAAATAGCTTCTAAGCACGCAACAAGAGTCACTCTGTTGGGACACACAGCACCATCACAGAGGTGTCTCTTCTATTCTGTAGTAGAGTATCATTGCAAGCAGCTTTCTAGCAGACAATACCATGTCTCTCATCTGACATACCATCCTTTTAACCAAACAGTATCAGTTATACACAAGTACTTAGATAACACAACACACTGAAAAACTGAAAAGGACAGGCAAGACAAAAGAGGAAAAAATAATAGGATTTCCAAGGGAAAAATGTGGAATGATCATACAGTTTTGAAGACTAAGAATTAAGTTCTCTAAGATATGTTTAAATGGTTTATATTTTTATTCTAGGTTGGTCTAAAGAACAAGTGAGGTAGCACTATCGAGATGAATCTTGTAATACTTTTTTACTTCACATGAAGTCATATTGGGCCTTTTCTAAATTAGAAAAAGGTGCTATTATATCCCTTTTTATGTTCTATTTTTGGAAGTATCGAGAACACACAGAAAAAATGACAGGCATTTATTTGCAATATACCTCAAATCACAAGACTGATGGGACAAAAACAGGTAAAGCACATGCACAATTAGTTAGTGGACCGCCTAATTTTTAAACTGTATCTGTCAAAGGACATCACTACAACTTACAAACTTTGTACACAGAGATCCCAGAAAGCAGCAAACCACAGCAGCAATGGAATAACACAGAAGCACAGTAAACTGCTACAATACACACGAAACAGAAGAATAATGGGGAAAGGTGGGTAACTACCCCATTTGGTATTAAACTACCAAAGCAGTCATTCTTGTTTCTCCAACCCCTTCTATCTATGGCCCTGCTCTACATCTGCATTTATGAAACAAACAGTTAACTGTAATCCAAGAGCCATAGCATCTGTATCAGTCATCAGTTTCTAACCCAGCACGTTGTAGGGGACAACACAAGTCTTCTAGCAAAGAACTAATTTCTCAATCTCCCTACATATCAACAAGCAAAAAACTCCCTCACTGAAGCATTTAAAAAAGAAGAAGAGGAAAAGAGAATAAGCCAATATAGCCACAGACCTAAAGAGACTGCACAAAACTTGCAATAGACCACCTTTTGATCACACCCAAAGTTAAGTTTTACGAAGCAATCCATAAAAATAAGTGACTGAATTGCAGAGACTGTAATTTTGTCAATTGACATACGTTAGATTAAGAAAATATACATGTATGACATTTACATTCCAGTGAGAGGACAGATTTATTATTGAAGTGCCTGGGCATTTAATCTCTTTCCCATTTATTACAGAATCATATAAAAGAAAGATCTATTAGCAGAAACTGTTACCTGTTATAGAGAGGAACGTCATTTTCTATCTCCTTGCACCTTCTAGGAAGTGAATGATCCAGAAAAGGACACATGATAGTTTGACTTTTTTAACCTCTGGTATCCTTACTTGTCTCAAGATCAAGGTATCAGAAGTCACATTCAATGTGACAACACATAAGGGACTAAAGTTACATTAAAAACGACAGAGCAAGTAAACAGTATTTAGAAATTAAAGCAGGCAATGCCTTCCTGTGATGAAAGAAACCAACAGAGTTGGAGCGGTTACTTTTAACCCCCTTGTTTCACATACCTCAAGAGAAAAACTCAAGCTGCACATAAACAGATTAATGAACCTAAAGTTAAGATACAGTTCCTTTCCTCATTACTTAAACCTTCAAAAAAACACTTATGTACATTAAATCTGTAGTCTATGCAGAAAGAGAGCACAAGTGCTATGTGTGTCATTATGTATAATGTCAATAAAAGCCTCCTTCAACAGTAATTGAAATAGCAGAGGGGTTCTAAAAAAAAAAACCACCAAAAGAGCAAAAGAAAACTTTGTGTATGCTGAAAGAAGTTATTTAAAGTTTTATCCATACAGAACAAGAACTTAAAAGGCTTGCTTCTTTTTCCCCTGCTTTTACCCAGTGATTGAGACATTTTTAATCAGTCACATACTCAAGGTGAACCATTACCCTTTACCTTCAGTTTTATTTCATCTCAGCTAGCTCCAGTACAGTCACCTACCAAAAGTCTGCTCAAAAATAAAGAAAAAAAAGCAAAACAAACAAAACCAGAATATGGAAGGGAAAACCAACACTATAAAACCAGCACAGGATAATAACCAGTTCCACAGGAAAAGCCTGCCTCCTTGTGGCTCAACTAGCCATAAATTAGATTTCTCCAGTTCATTCCATTACACCCAGTAAATCTGATGAGTCAAGAGAGTAACAGCCTTCTAGTTCAAGGCGGTTTGGGGTTTTGGTTTTTGGGGTGTGGTGTTGATGAAAAAGAAAAATGTTTCTAATTTTAGGAAGTACTTGTGAAAGTGATCCATCACTCATTACAGAATATTGCTTTTAGCCTTCTCCTCTAGATAGGGTGGAAGACAACAGAGGTCCCACTTAAGAGCAACTTAGATTCTTTACATGGCAACAAATGCAAAAGCTTGTCAGCACTCTGGCACCTAAATCCAGAAGGCTACAAACGTTGTTTCAGCTGTGGCTTAACCTCACAGGCCTCTCTGGATGCCTTAGCTTTCAACAGTAAATCCCTATTCTGCCTGCAGGTCTCCTTTTTGGGGATGCCTCTGAGGATTTAATTCTTGGCAGCAGCAAAGCATTTGGCACTTTCAACAAGATGCAGACCTTCCTCTGTCCAGCCTGAAGGGCTCAGTTACATGGGGCCACTTTCTTAATGCCTAGAAGAGCAAGTTCTTTAGAAATCAGCTGGAGTTTTTGGCTGGTTTTGGTGTGTTGTTTTGTTTTGTTGGATTTTTTAAATTTCTTTTTGAATTCAATCCAGTCACTCTATTGTGCAAGAGCTTAGTGGTTCAAGAACTTAAAACCTGTGTGACAAATATACAAATTCACACCAGTCTTAGGAGGGGATCACATCAGGATGACTTTGGCTTTCTAACCATCTTGCAGAAGCTGCTCCATTTTTATGCAAGTCTGAGACAGAGAGCATGAACTGCTTTTGCTCTGGGTTAGGAAACTTATCCATGAAAAGAAGGGAACTTCCAGTCTCCACTCCAAAGGCTTTTTAATATAAAACACATTTACTGAACATAAAAGTAGACAACATTTTTTTTCAGTCTCACAATTGTTGGGCTTGCAACTTGCTCTCTTCTCTGTCACAGCCTCTGTATGGGAACCATTTCTCTAACCTTAAGACATGTGAATCAGACTCACTCTTTCCAATCTACAACCCAGTGACCCAGCTGGAAAAGGAGTCAACTGAACATGGCTCTCTCATGTTTACAATAATTTTGATTGGAGATTCACCGGAGGGGAGAAGGGGGAAAAAAAAACCCTAAACGTTTCTGTCCCCTTCAAGCACATCTTGAATGAAAGGTTTTGATTCTACCCTTTTCTTCTTTTTAAGAAGAAATAAAAAAAAATTTGTCACACACTAAATTCCAAATGTGGACTACATCTCTTCTTTCTACTACAGTTTTTATGCCTAGGTCCAGAATCAGAAGCATTGCACCTTTCTATTTGTTGTTGTTGTTATTATTATTATTTACACATTTACCACTGAGACATCTTGTGCTTTGTGTGCTTTACGTTCTTCCATGGCTGCTCAGACCCTACCAGGCCAATATACTGCACACAGAGCTGTGGATTGCACCACTGTTGAGAGGGGCCAAAAACTTTATCAAGGCTGTACCACACACTGCAACATCCAAACAGCTTCACAGGTCTTCTTAGAAAGGTTGTAAATGAAGAACCAAAATAAGCAGGAGCTTAGATTAACTCTGACACTACTCTAATAAGAAAAGCAAATAAAAAATAAAATAAAAAAAACAAACATTCTTTTCTCTTACTCAGGTGCAATCCTGGCAAAGGGCAAACACCTTCAGCTCTACTGAAGAGAAAGGGAATTGGTGCTGTTCAACACATCACAGGACTGGTTGTCATATCAAACAAGTCCAGCATGTCTGAATAACACATTAGGTCTGTGTATGGGAAAAAAAAAAGAAAAAGATAACCCTTATGGAAAAACACACTCTGTTTGTACAACCAGTTCTGTAATTAACATGCAAATTACTTACACAAATGAAAAACTATCCCCTCCTGGCTTTTGTAATTTTATAGACTGAACACAGCAGAGACTGCAATTTATTAAAAGTTATGTTCTTCTATAACCAACTCTGTTTCCATTATATTGAAATAGTGGGCAAGGAATAAGGACTACATGAAGTCATACACATCAAGAAATTTACTACAGCAGGGTTTCTGCTCGTAAGTTTAAGACAGTTTGTGGTTTTTTGCTTTACACCAGTGTCTAACACTAAGTTAATAAGCCTTTTATTCAGATTCAAAAGCTATTACATTACACACATCTTCCTCTACTTACATTTGCTAACCTATGCTGAAGCCTGGGATTAAATTTTACGCTTCACTGACAGAAAATAGAATCCTAAATCACCAATCCACACATAATAGCTAATTTCCCCACTTGTTTCTTGTGGTCATAGTACCTACTTTCTTCCTTACCACAGCCTTACTTTAAACTTTCGTATTTTTAAACACAGTGCTGAGCTTCAGCACAGGTCTACGAAATGTCTCATTTTCTTTTAATTATCTTTACTAAACTTTCCCAATTACCCAGACAAGTAAGGTTTACTAAATTCTGTGCAGAATGATACCAAATTATGCTACCAAAGCAAGTAACAGGATCATTGATCTCTTAAAACCATAATATAAAATGCTACTAATATCAATAATAAACAGCAACAGGTTCTAGCAGATTAAATACTAGACTCTTACTCAGAAACACTGGTTTCTTTCCTATTTTATTCTCACCAAATCTTCTAGGTGACCTTGGGCAAATCACTACCCCCACACTGCAGTTTCCCCAGTGGTAAAAATTAATTGAACAGAATTGCAAATCTGTCTGGAAACTCCAAATGTAACACACCATAAGAGTTAAAAATATATTTCCCTATCTGCAGATACATTTGCCTTGATAGCTTCTCTTTATCCCATTATACAACAGCAGTGTACGATTGCTTTTACTTTCTAAACACATTCTGGTGGTTCTTCAAGAAAGGCTTTAGGCTACTGCCTTACTTTTTATCACATGCTTGATCTATTTCTGCTACTGTATCTACTTTGAAGGACCAAGAGCTGGTATTTGGCAACATATACTTACACTTACTTTAATATACTACGTCAAAAGTTGCTGTTGAACTCATTCCTAAGCTACAGAGACAATAAAAAACAGGACAGAGAGGCAATTATCAGTGAGAAGTGACTCATTCTCTAGACTCTTGCTCATGTAAGTAGCCATCCAAGTATTTGCTTCCACGACCTGACACAGGAACTAGTCATCAGCATGTTTTTGCAGAGAATACATACACTGATGAACCAAACCGCATCACAGAAACACAAAAATATTCCTCTTTTTATGTATCAGCTAGACCCATGAAACACTATTTTTCATGTAACAGGAGACAGCAATTTAATAGCAAACAACACCATTCAACTGTGGTGCACTTCATTCAATTGCCCTCTTGCCATTTCTGGGTTTTTTTTGTAAAAAATGATGTAATTAGGAGATGCTTTATACCTTTCCTATTTCAAAATAGAAAGCTTAAACAACAGTTTCTAAAAGCTCTTGATGTTGCTAATCTTTGCGGGGGGGAGAGGGGGGAAAGACCACAAAACAAAAAAAAAGCACTTAATTTTTCTAAGCAGAGATGGTGGATAAAGTTGCCACTTCCCATACCATGCCACGAAAACCTGTTCTGACTGACACAAACGTAAACTGTAATGTGCTTAACTTCCAGCTGTGTTCTTGATCGACGAATCACTATAACACCTTGAAAAATCTACTTAATAACTCGATGGCCAAAATAATGAAAAATTACTCCTGTATTGTCCACAGGGAACTTCTTAAACATTAGTAACACTTGTAACATGAGCTGTTATAAGAAGGAAGAGATAGACCTTCCACGCCACAGACACAAAACATGACAAATCCGGCTATTTCCGGGAATATTGCAAAATCTGTCGGAAAACGGTATCCTTCAGGCACAGCGCTAAGAAGAAAGGAAAGTGCTGTGCATCCAAAGAGAAAATGCATTAGCAGCTCGGATCCTCGCGTGTTCTCTAGGTGGGAGCACGAGCCCGAAGGACTCCGGTGCCGGCGGGGAAGGCAGGAAGGGGCAGAGGCTCAGCGTCGGGAGCGGAGCGGAGCCAGACTGGGCCCCCCCGCCCCGGAGCGCAGCCCCGGCCCTCCCCACTCTCTCTTCCCACACCAACTTCCCCGGCCCGGGACGTGGCCGGCCGCAGTTGGATAAGGAGCGACGCGAAGGGGCTGAAATCGGTCTGAAGTCCACAAAGAAGCCATCTGCCTCCGGGAAGCGGGCTGGAGAAGGGCGGGAGGGAAGGGGGAAGGAGCAGCCCGGGGCAGTTTCACGCCGTCTGAAAGCGAGCGGTGGTGAAGAGACCCGCCCCCCCGCTCCGGCCGCCGCCCCTGCTCCCACCCCGAGGACCGCGCAGCGCTGCCCCCAGCCCGGGCCGCGCCGCCCCGCCGCCGGGGCACGGAGCGGGCGCACCTTCCCCGGGCTGAGCTCTCACCTTCCTCCTGCTGCCTCCGCTGCCGCCAGCCAGCGCGGCGCTGCCGCCCGAGTACATGTAGTAGGCGATGCCCAGCACCCAGAGGAAGGCGAAGCAGAGCAGCAGCCGAGACCTGCGCCGCATCCTCCCTCCCGCGCCGCCGCCAGGCCACCAGGAAACGGCCGCCAGCAGCCGCCGCCTCCGCTCCTGCCGCCGCT
>VZTE01001193.1:262115-320375 GCA_013397775.1 Eulacestoma nigropectus
CCCGCCGGCCGCGGGGCTGCGCGGGCGCTGCCCGAGCCGGCCCGTGGGGCGGGAGCCGCCTCTCGTGGGCAGCGGGCGGGCGGCAGAGGGGTGGCCGCTCCCCGCCCTGAGGCCGCGGGGCAGCGCGGGACTGCGCGGCTGTGCGAGTCTCTCCTCCTCGGAGTTCCCTCCCCGCTCATACTGGCCGATTACACAGAGACTCCCGGTACCACCAAAAACTCCAGGCTGGCCCCGGTCCGCAGCTCGCACCCCCCGCCTGCCTCAGCCCGAAGTGTCCGTGCCCGCGCTCCTGCAGCGGTGCGCGGGCTCCCTGCGCAGCTGGGCCGAGGGCAGTGCCGCAGCGGCACCTCGGACATGAGCGGTCCTCCAGGCTCGCAGCGTTTGGTAGTGGCTGCGCCCTCGTTCAGTGCAACCTCCAAGGACCGTAGTACAGCTCTGGTGTGTGGGTCTCACCTCTTTGGAGCTGTCTCGCTCCCCCACCCATATTGGATGGTTACATAGAGGCTCCCAGGCCCCTAGAAACTCCAGACTGGCCACGACACAAGTCGTGTCTCTGTCTCTTTCCAGAACGGAAAATGTGCTTTATGAAGATGTTGTCCCTGAAGTCACTCGAGGCACGTAGTGAGGCAGGTCTTCATTATACCTCCAAGGTCAGAAAGCAAAGTCATGTCAGGGCATGTCCACTGCCCTATGCATGACATTATTTAAGAGATTTTTTTCTCTTAAAAACGGCCCTATGGGACACATCGAAGATCTAACACCCCACCATCCCATTGAGGTCACGCACCTGCTCCACTTGCACTTCTGAAGTCACCACTACAGCAGTGCCCAGTCTGGAAGCATGGGCACCACTAACGCAGGCGTAAGGGAATCTCTGGAATTCTGCCTGGATATTCCCAGAAGGCTGACCCACATAAGGCCCTGCCCTTAGAGGCTGGTCTGTTGATATGGGGTCATTGCCTGGTAAAATTGTCTTTCTTCTTACCCAGTTCCACCCTTGAACACCCCAGGACAGACACTACAGCACTGCTAGTTCACTGACTCGCATGTGCATAGCTCATGCTGCTGTTTTTCCACACCAATGAGTTTCCTGTTGTTCAGCATTTGCTGCTATCTCATCCCACTGTGAGACATCAAGAAATAAGAACACAAAACTGACAAGAGACACATTCTCCAACAATTAAAAAGCACCTCTATTTCAAAGGCATAATATTTGCTCAAAGGAGAACATTCCTGGTTTTGAAATGGTTTTTTTTCTGTCATCTCACTGTGTTTTATCAATAGACTGTTTTACTCCCATGTGTTCTGACTGTACCCCACATCTCTCCTTGTCTCCATACCAATGTCACACCTCTGCCAGTCCAGCCACACCAGTGGCTACAGAGCTTCTGTAGCAGACTGCTCACCAAGCTGGGCCAGGATGTGGCCAGGAGGTCTGGCATAAATTCTGTTGCATAAGCAGGAAAAGATCCAGCAGCCAAAAGAATTGGCATCAAAAACTCACCTGCTCACCAGCACAGTCGTTCCATTGACAGTCTTGTCAAGAAGGTGAGTTGTGTCAGCATTGGCACTGCCTGGGCAGAAGTTGTCTGGCATGCAAAGATTTCAGGGAAGAACTGCATACCTTCCCACCTGCCAGAGCACTGGTGGGGAGATAGCATGGGTAAAAACACAAAAGAAGGAATCCCAAATAAGTAGCCATTCAGGGAGTGTAAAACAAAGAGATCTATTTCTTCAGAGCGAATGAATCTTTCAATAAACTGAGAATTATGAATTTGGTTTCGGAGGGACTTGGAGACAGGCACCCAATTTGGGCAAAATACAAGTTTTGGAATCAAATAGCTAACATCTATTTGAAGTGACATACACTGGAGAGTATGGGCTGCCAGGAGACACACAGATGTTCTAGATGAGGGGTTTTGATTTATCCAGGGTATGTTTGATGCAAGTGAGAGCAGCTCCCGCAAAATCACTGACTGTGCTTGCATCTAAAAAGACACATGCACGCACACACACACGTACACACACCTCACTCCAAAGCTGAATTTCCATTAGCAAGGTTTTCTGTATAAATCAGAGGACTCAGCTGCCCAAGCTTGTGAACATCCTGATAAAGTCCTGCCTCTTGAACTCTACAATGAGATGGAGAAGCAGCTTCCCTGTTGCTGGGCGATTTCTTCACTGGGCAGATCTGCTGAGGGAAAGGGTGCTTTGCATGACATATGTCCACACAGAAAACATCATACACTTTCATGTGCTAAGTGAAGCCATAATCCCATTTAACTTTACAAAATCTGCAGACCACTTAGTCTTTAAACACCCTGCAAAGCCTACAGGAACTTTTCTTGCCCTTTTCATAGTCTTAAAGATCTTGGGATGGTCTTCAAAAGTCTCCCTGCAGCCCCAGGTATTTTCACTGATTTTAGCAATGTGCTTAGATAGATTTTTCCCTTTCTGGCAAAATTAGCCTGCCATGCATGTACAGAAAATTCTTCTGTAGCTGCACACTTCACAAGCTTATCGAAATAATCCACTGCACATGCTCAACCACAGTTGTCAAAGGTTTATAACTCAGTCAAATCAAAACTAATTTCTTCCCAAACAAGTAAATACATGCCTACTTCAAGGAAGGCTATTTCCGTGCCAGAGTTCATTTTTCAGCCTTGTGCTGATAAAGTTACAGAAATGCTCAAAAAAGGTTGTAAGAGTCTATTTAGATCAAGAAATGCTTTTTTCCCCCACTCTCCTGATATTCTGAACTGGCTGAACCAGTTTTGTACAAGTCTTTCCAAAATATTCGCATTTGGACAAAGTCCCAATCCAGCAGATTTCATCCTGAATCACTTATATTTTAGGGACCACAGAAAAAGCAGAGGTTTAGAATGGAAAATGTTACGTTGATTTAACTCTACGAAAAGCTGCCTGTTCTATTACAATACATTTGCATACAAATATCTCTTTACCTCAAAAGTCCTAGCATGTTTAGTCAGCAAAGAGAAACTGAAAAAAAAAATGCACTTCAATTAAACAAAGGAATTCAAGAAAAATGTAAGATATTTTAAATTTATTTTTCCAGTGCATTTCAAAAGAAAATATTAGCATATTTTAAAAGCAGCATTGCTAGAATGATTCACAGAATATAAACGCTTCTGTATCAAGCACAACCCTTTAAACAAAAGGGAGATCAAGCATGTGAGAGTACAAATAGGAGTCAAATTTGCAGGAGGAATCGTCAAAACTTTGCCTTTGATCTGCAATGCAGACACCTAGATTTGAGGGACAAAATTCTGATCTAGTTAGCTGGGGTGTAAACCAGAGGGAACTTCACTGAACTCATATGAGAGAGGGTGCAAAACCAGGCACAGCTATGACCAGAGTAATTTAGACAACACAAAAGTTGCTCATCCTTTTCTGGAGTTATATGATCTAGTCAAAGCTGAACAAATCCTTCAGCAGTATGAATGGAAAGCAGTCCTCACCTTCAGGAATAAATGAGCCAATCTCTTACTCATGCAAGCAATCTTGTCCTTGCAAAGACAGAAACAGGGGTTTTCAGATCAGGTCTAAAATACAGAAAATAGGTTTTTAAAAATTTAAAAGGCAAAAATATAACTGATCAAGATGTCTCAACCTCTTTGATACATGGAAGCTAAAACATAGCTGATCCAGTTCATATTACATTCTTTCAAGCCTATGCAGTTATGTCACAGAGTAAATAATTTTTCCTCTCTCGTGAGAAAGGTTACTTATTAGCCTAATGTAGGGTGTTTTATAACACAGAAATCACACATTAACATGAAATTTAAAATACGTCTGTAGAGCGTATAGGTCTACTAATGTCTTGAAAGCTTGACTCAGCCCAAGCCCAGTTTGTGTTTGTAGTGCTAGAACTGTGTTTGTAGTGAAAGATCCTGATCCTGAAAACGTTTATGCAAATTCAGCACGTATTCCCATTGGAGTCAGTTGGACTACTCAGACGTTTAAAATTATATGCTTATGGCTGAGTACTTGCAGGATTAAAGGTTAAGTGCAGCTAGCAGGTCTGAAAATCTATGTGGGTGTTTTGCAATTCCTCACTGCACAGTGGTAACAATGAGAAACAGACTACCTCCTCAGCTAAAGACTTGGGAGTCAACATGTCCTTTCCCATCTGTTTAGATGCCAAGAACTATGTTTGTTTAATTTTTCAGCAGAGTTTCTGATGCTACCCAGAGTAGGCAGACATGCTGGCAATAGCATTCAAAAGCGGCTCACTTCCAGAAAATCTTGTTACCCTCCAAGAATGTTTTTTGAACTGTTAAAACCCCAAGCAGCAAATATTGTACATGCACATTTTACCTTGAAAACAGTGTGTCACCGTGCCTGACCACAGGGTTTGTCATACAAGGTCCAAATATGTTCAGGCATTGCAGAACTAAAGCTCTCTCATCCTAGACTTAGAATTTGAGAAGGTAGTGTCTTCTCTTTTAAAGCATGAAATAATGGCTACTTCCTCTGATAGCAGTGCTTTTGTGCAGTTTCCACATTAGAGATTGATCCACACATTACATCATGCAATGCAGATATTGTAAACACTGCACTTTCTCACACAAGTTTGAAGTATCAGCTTAAGCCCTCATGCTTCCAAGGTAAATTATCCAAATCTGTAAGCCTTTCCTCTCTGTTAAATAAAGTTTAAGGTTTAACATTCCTTGGAGTCATTCAGTTCTACAAAGAGAGGAAACAGATTCTTTTCCTATGGGTGGTGAAGACAAAGAAAGAACAACTTAGCCTTTGCTAGGCCTCCTGCTAAAGATGGCAGAAGCCAGTACAAACTGCAGTCCCATTGCCAGCTATTCTTCCTGAGTCACTCTGCATGTTGGACTGAGCTTCAGCAGCACAAAACAAACCTCTTGCAACATTCTGTAGGCTGCTGATCGGATATCAAAATGTGATATGGCTCAGAAGTCTCTCTCATAGGAGAATGATGATAGATGAAAGAGAGAATCAGCCGTGGAGAGAGACTTGCTGAAACAACAACCTCACCTTTGATTGAAGTAATTTGACACCCCTTCATTGCAATTATCTGAATTCTGAAGGTCATGGCTGCCAAAAGTGGGAAAGTGATGATCTGTGGTCTGAGACAAGGCAGGAAATTCCATCCTTTCCTCTCGAGCAACACTACATAGCAGTGGTGTGCAGCTGTAGTTCTGTAAGTCATTTGAGGCTAGAGGTAAATATTGTGTGCTAATGCATAATACAAAAGTCTATTTTTGAGCAACAAAGACAAATGTGAACCCATCAGACAATGGTGGTGTAATCTCAACTGGTACTTTGTCCATTCAAATTTATAATCCAGAGCAGCAAGGCTACAGCCTAGAAATTTGAGAGTATCTATCTATGATACAAGTTTGCTACAGCAAAGCATAGAAAATGCAGCTTAGTTACTCTACCGTCAGATTCGTGGAGATCAAGAAAAAGGTTTTCCTGAGTCAAAGTGTTCTATCAGAAGCAGGTTTTTCTTATGTCTTGACATAAAGATTTTCTTGCACCATCATCAGCTCATCACAGGGAATGTCATAGAGAAAGGGAAAAAAAAAAAAGAAAAAAACATAAAGAAGACTGAAGAAGGCATGGTAAGAGGGGAGGTGAGAGTACAAGGAAGGAACATAGGCTTTTGTCTTCCAAAGTTGCTGGACCATCTGCAGTGTCTGAATTGAAAAGATTGATAAGTGGTACAGATCATTCGCTAACCAAGATGTCAGACCCAGATGGCAGGGAGAACCTGATGCTTAGTGAGTTCTCAGTCTAGGTATTGTAAATGTTTCTCTTCAGTGATTGTGTATTATTCAGAATGGCAGAGGAGAAAACCTTTCCTTGCTATACATTATTTTAGTTTCAGCTGGATAGTGGAAAGCATCTTCTTACTACTTCTCCACTTCCCTTATAGCAGGAGTTAAAGAATGTGCTTTCAGCCTGAGATATGGCAAGCAGGTCTCCAGCTCTCTGGAGAAATATTCTAATCACTGACAATGGCAAGTCACAGCAGAAATGCCATCGTGAACAGGCTGAATACAGCTCAGATGTCTTTGATTAATTTTCCATCTTTGTACTATTGCCTCCCACTCAGGTGTGCATAGTGGAGCTCATGCCTCAAAAGTGGTGTGCTGCCCATAGCAACCTATTCCCGCTGGACGCAGTGCAATCTGACAGTCAGCAGTGCTGTACATCCCCGAAGACTCCTCTACACCAGGTGAAGGACGCCACCCCTCCCCACCTTAGCACGACATCTGCTTTTTGCATTACAACAGTGGCTAAACAAATAAACCCCAGTGATGTATTTTTATCAATGCTATATATTGTTCTCCTGGATATTGCTCAAGAATATTTTGCACTGTGCAATTAACAGTAGTATTTTCACACAGCACATATCATCAATAAATACATTAGTTTGTCATGTTCCTTTTGCATATTTGCCAATTTGCAAAATTTTCTGTTTGGATCCCACAATCATTATAGTAAATTACACAGGTCATCTCTGTCACACTCCAGAGCATGTTTCATGTAAGAGGGAAAAGAGATGTTTCTTTCAGTTCACATACTCTCTAGAAGTCATATATTGATTTCTCCCAAGTTTAATCTTTCAGTACTTTGGAACAGACAGTAAATAGGCTCACTTACCACAAGAGATGGAAATTGACCCCATTTGTAACCTTCACAATCAGTTTGGCTTCAAACCTTTATCATCATCTGTTAAAATCATGAAAAACACTGTTCCTGAGAACAGGACCAAAACCAACAAATCTGGACAAATTAGTTTTACACCCTTCCTCTTCCAACAGAAGTAGCCAGATCCACCCCCTACATAATACAACTGAACTGCAATGAACTTGGCCCCAGTGCCTATCACACAAAATAATTTGAAAGAGAAACTGACATTTCCCTGCAGAGACCATGTATTTTCCATCCCCTTTGTTCTTTCAAGAGTTTCAAGTAGACAAGAAACTGTTTTCTTCCAAGGAGTCAAACATCAAATAAAAGAACTTTCTGTCCTTGTCCTGTATGCTGAAGGTCTGTGACTTTGTGAGCTGAGGTTAATATCCCTTTCCTTTTCACATTCTACCAGGATATTGCTCACTGTTTTCTCTAGCTTTCAAAACTATATCTAAACTAAGAGACATGCACCTTGGAGGGAGGTGGTCAAATAATGATTTTACTTTTACTTGTAAATTAGATTTTTCCAGCACATAGGGGTGTAAATGAGGCTTTCCCTATGGAAATAACATTTTTTGCCTCAGGAATTCACCGTGAGTTCAAGACAGCAATACTTTGTTCAGTTGTAATCTCACACTCACTGGTGTAAATTGGGAGTGACTCTGTAGAAGATCAAGTCATTACAGCAGGTTAAACTGATCTAAGTTGAGGGAAAGAATCAGGTTTCCCATAGAGCTCCTTCTCTTACTGAAAAGTGGTAATATACAGTGGAGAAAAGAAAAACACTTCCAGAGTACTGCACTTCAGCACTTATGTCTCACCAAACACTCCTAAAATGTATCACCACTAGAGACATAGTGCATGAAAATGCTGATGGGGCCCCTGTCCCAAAGGCTTGTGTGCAGGGGTGGGGGAATGGCAGGGGAGACAAGGGTAAGGAAGGCATAGAAAGAGGAAGAAGGAGAGGGAAAGAGAGGAAGAGAAAAAGAGAGAGGGAGAGGGGAAAGTGGTGAGAATTGAAAAAAGAGAAGACATGCCGTCTGCTTGATGATGTATGGGGATATACTGCTTGTGTCAGGAAGCCCAGCAACAGGGACCTGAAGCTTTTGCACTGTAGCCTCTAACACATCACTTGTTAAGGAGAGAAACCTCACACGTTTTAGGAAACACTTCCCACTGTGATTCTGGGAATAGAAAACTCTGTGATGCTGAACAAGAAAAACACTGTTTCTGGTATCACATCTTTGCAAGCAGCATTTCTATTGTATACTTATTTTTCTTTTGCACTGTCTGAGTCCTCCCCTCTAGATGGATGTCCTAGGACAACCTTACAGGAACAAATATCCTTGACTGTACTGCCCAATATGAAACATCTACCAGATATTCTCTGTGTGTCCTTGTTACGGAGGAGCTCACTAAGTACTTGCCTAGGGACACAGATGTACCTGCAGAGCTACAGTGTGACAGTGGTGAGACAAATGTGCATACACTGTACTGACCTTGGCAGAGCACCAGCAGAAATCCTAGCAGTCCACCAGCAGGATCCTGTCTTTAACCCGTACAGCCCCTGCCAAGCCTGGCAGTGCATCACCTAAACCATTATTTGTCTGAGCCATCTGCCCTTTCAGGATCATGTTACTTGTGATGGAGCAGCTGAGACCCAGAGTTCTTGCTAAGGAGAGTGCAAGGCGGATGGTGGCTCGATGCTACAGACACCAGCACACCGGAAGGCAAGGATCCCATCAGGAAAAGGCCCACGGCACTACCCATTAGCCAGGCACACACCTACACACTGCAGAGAAATCCAGTATTTAAGAAATATCTCCCTGTGCTCCCACACTTCCCCAGGACTCTGTCCAGACACTGGTACAGAATTTCAGCCAGAACAAAAGCAATAACCTGAGTGCTTGAGTGTTATGGTTTTCCCTGCTTTTTGATGGGACCCTGCTAGAGGCTGAATGCCATGGGAAACCTCACCTGCTGCAGGACCACTGTTAGCTTGTATCTTTCTCTTTCCTGCTCCTACTTCAGTTTCTCAGTTTCACAGATTTTGTCTTTCTTCCTAGCAGGCAGACTTCTTTAAAATTCCATAAAGGGCAGTGCATTATCTTGCTTTAATTCAGCACATATTTTCTGTCATGTGAGTAAATAATAATTAACCTGGCAGCTGGAGGTACCCTGGGTTAGATCATGATGCTCTGTGTTGGCTTTCCACAATGTTTCCTTGCTGTCAACGCTGCTTTCTTGGCTAGGTTATCTCCAGGCATACCATGTGCTTGAGTAACAATAACAAACAGGAAAAATGAAACAGTTCATAAGATTATTATTTTAGTTAGATTTTCTGTTCTAAAAGCCAAAAAAACATCAGCAGGCCCAATGCACGGGAGAGCTGGGCTGTTTTTTTTTTTTTTCTCTAGTCACGAAAACATTGACCTGTTATACAGCTATATCAAAGAATTTGATAGGACACCAAACAAGTTCAGGATCCCACTGGTGCTTCAACTGCTGCATTTGATCAGCCATGAGCTCATATCATCACTCATGGAGAGAGAGTGAGAGAGAGTGAGAGAGAGAGAGAGAGAGAGGAAAGATGGGGAGCTTGTGTTTGAAGGACCTGAACAGATTTGGATCTCAAGTGCTTGTCAGGGTCCCTCAGCATACGTCTTTCTATTAGATCTTGAAATTTTTTACTGTGTCACTGCACAGGAAAAAAGTCTTGAAAGAAAGGGCCTCCAAGAGCCAGGAGATGTCCTGAAAGGATTTCCACACCCCACCCCCATAGAGAAGGAAGCAGGGTCCTGGTGGAAACTTGAGGCAATAGCTAATACACGCTGAGAGGAGTCAGTGTGCTTCTGACATTCCAAGAAATGCAGACCCAAAAGGGCTTGCACCTGCAAATACAACAGAAGTCTGAATTTACCAGGTGGAGAAGTTTCATTTTCCAAGAAGAATAAAGTCTTTAGAGAGGAACCTCTTCAATGTAGGAAACCCTGCTAGAGCTGTGCTTTTATTCTGCATGCCCCGTGTTGAGTGACATTACTTAGAGCTGAGAAAAGTTTGAATAAATAAATCAGCTGAGCCAAGGTGTCTTTTGAGCGTGTAATCAGTTACTCCCCTCCCATGTAAGTCTCTCTGCCAAGGTTTTGCTTTGCTTCCTTGAGAAAAGCCCAGAAGCACTCAGACTAGTCGTGCCACAAGCAGGGTCTTCTTGTGTCTGCTGGGAGAGCTGGAAGCCTCAGGCAGCTGGGAACAGCACACACAGAGCTCCCAGTCTCCTCCAGAGAGAACTGGCTACTCAGTCCTTCCTGGTGCTGTTCAATAGCTGTCTGTGAAATGGTCTGGTATCAGCCCACTCAGAGTGGATCCGAGTCCACAGCACAGCTTATGATCAGTATTTGCACTTGTAACAGGTACCTGTGTGGTGGGACCACAACCGAGCAACCACACTGCTCTTAGCCCTACTGGGTGAGATACCAACCAGTAAGGAAGTCTTAGTAAAGCCAGCATCAATCCTGTTCCTGCTCTGTGGAAAAGAAGGGAACATCGCTAGAGGCTGTTGGCCCAGCACCATTCAGAACCATGAAATTCACTAGAACCAACCAAACAAAGTGAACAGATAAAACTGGAATTTACTGCACTTTCAGTTCATTGTTACATTTAGATCTCCAGGTGTGAAAACAACCCTACAGAGTAAAAGAAAAAAACAACACTTCAAGTGAAGGCAGGATGAATACCTTCTGGAAGCAAAAAGATATATTTTCTAAATTGATTACACAGATGGGAAAATCATACAAGCAGTGGCAAAGTTGACAGCAATTTGGGAAAACTGGCAGCATCCCAAAGGCTAAGGACAGTATCCTCTCCATTCCATGCTTCTTGACATTTTCTCAGAGACCAAGTTCACAAATTGTGCATTTCTGAGTTCAGACAAAACCTTCCAAGCTTGTCAAGAGTATAGGTGCTGCAATTGCTGACCCAGAGGTATAAGACTACTATAGGTGCTGCCATTTCTTTTTTTCTTTCTTTTTTTTTCCTAGAGATGGCTCTTGTAACATCTTGACTCCTGAGCAAGATGAATTTTGTCACTGTGCCAATTCTTAGCACTAGGCAATGGAGGGCAAAGATAAGACTTCAGATGTGTCCCACTTATATGTCAAAATACTGCAACATTGACAAGTATTTTAGTGCCGTACATTCCCTGAATACTAAACTTCTTCTTGGTAATATCTTGTACCATAATATGGCTCTTTTTATACTTTGGTTTACCAGCATCTTTTTTCATTTGCAGTTAAGCCGGCAGAGGAAAATAGCCCCTCACAAAAATTAGGATTGCATTTTCCCAGTCCTTTCTCAAGTGTGTAGTACATGAAAAGTAGTCACACAAACTGGGATTAGAAATCCTAGAGCTAAGATATATTCCCACCTTTTTCTCTGAAGTGTTCCTCATCAGAGTTTAACTCACTATTTATCTTTGCAAGGTTTAAAAATACTGTTTTATTATCTAGCTCAGTATCTTCTTGCCATCCTCAGATGATGGAGTGGATAGTGCATTTATAAAATTTGCTGATGACACCAAGGTGGGAGCGGATGGAAGTAATTCAGAAGATGGGATCAGAATACAAAATTATCTCAATATGTTGGAGAAATAGTATAAAACTATCAAGACAGACTATAGTAACAATGCATATGAAGCACTACATGGAGAAATGAAAGATCAGATGCACAAATACAAAATAAGAAATCATAAAACACTTGGAAGGGCTGGGAAAAAAAGGATGTGAGAACAAGAGTATGACTCAAAAGCAAATATGAGCAAAGTGGTTAAGTCTCCTGAAAGACGAATCTCATATGAGATGCATTATTACAGGACTGTCAAATGCAGAAGGGAATTATTCAGCTCTTCAATGCACCAGTAAAGAGCCAGCTAGTGTATTGGATCTAGCTCTGGGTGACTTTTTTTAAGAAAGCAATAAAAACATAAGACATTTAGAGAATGTGCCCTATCAGAAACAGCTTGTATCATTAGATTGGTTGCTCTAGAAGCTTCACAGGGAGATTTGATTATAGTTTTCCAGTATATGAAAAACTGTCCAAGAAAGGACAACAATAACTTACTTCCTTTGCTCAGTTTTCAGGAAAGAGCCCACTGAATCTGGCCGAGTGGCAGTTAGGTGTTGATGGAAAATACAAAGCTGGCTAATAATTCCTAGGATCACTTGGGACTCTGCTCATAGAAAAGTTTAGGAAGAGATCTGACAGTGCTACAGGAATATTTGATCCCATTTAGAGCAGGGAAGTTCTCTCAGTCATTTCATACAGCTTATCAACATTCTCAATCCTATTTTATCAACAGATCCATCCAGTCCCTTTTTGCTTGCAAGAGCACAGAGTTGAAGCTGAGCTGCAGGTGCTTTTCAGACACTTCAACACTTTGGCAGCTACAAATTCAGGATCAGACACCTTGCCTTTCTCATGCATTTCTTGGACAAGAAGGGATCATTGTCATCATCCAACTCTTCTCCCTGCTTTCACACATGGATTTTCCAGTAGTGGGAGTCCTGAGGAACTTACATTCCCTTTTCTCTCCCTCGTGAACTGTGTATGTTCACAGCTACATGGCATGAGTACACTCCAGTGGTCACACATACCCCCTTTCCAGTCACTCCTGGATCTTGTTATGATGTTGGACTCTACCCATAATATTTTCTAGATCACCCTGAATCTTTGTCTTCACTGGAGTCAAAGGCAGAGGAGGTTTATTCAGGCTTCAGCTGTCCGTGAAAACCCTTAGAATTCAATCTTTACCCCAGAATCAACCCTGCTAAAGGCAAAGCTTGAGCTGTGGGATGCTGGAACCCCTCCAATCTGAACCATGGGCTGCTGTGCAGGTGCTGTGTGAGCTGCTGCAAGTCCTGCATCCCTGCCCACCAGGGCCCAGAAAATGAGGACCCCACAGCACTGTTCTAGTTTACCCCCTGCAGGTTAAAGCACAGGGCTGCTTGTGCAGCAAGAAGATGAAGGTACCACCATCACCTCAACTGCTCCCTGTCTTGGTGCTGAGGGGCAGGTGGGCAATGTTTGTCTTGGTCTCTGCTCTCTTGCGTGCTGCAGACAGCGGTGTGGTATCAACAAGTGTGAAGACAATCCCAAATTACAAGATGCAGTTTATCTGCAGGAGGATGGAGCACCACACAAGTTGATTTGCCTTGTTTCACTGTGGCTTTTATTTTTCACAGCCCCAAACCCCCCTCAATGTAATCAGCTGAATGGCAGCCTCAGGCAATTGCACCTTTTTATACTTTCCAAGAAGATAATTACTTGAATAAAAGCTTCTACATTTTGCTTTACTACCTCTCCACACAGATTTGCTTGCCTGTTGGAGCAGGGGGAGGATATTTTCCAACCATAATGAAAACACTGCGTGGTGATGCAAGAAAGATCTCCAGTCTGATGATATGCCTTTATTTTCAGACTACTATTTTTTTCAAAAAAGATTTTAAGTCAGAATAGAGGAAGGCTCCTGGTGGAAATCTAACTTGCTCTTGTTAGGTTTCTGATACATCACTGTGCACTGAAAAAGTTCACTGCATGGATGCACTTAGGTGACTCCTAGCCACCACAGAAAATCTCAAGAAAACTTCTGATGAGGTAGATTCAACATTTGCACCCAAAAGCAGAGGCTTGTGTGCACATGATTCAGCCACCACCAAACCTTCCCAGTGCTCCTGCCTCTCAGCAGTCATGCTCTGCAGAAACTGAAAAACTAAAATTTGTTGCCATAACATTCTGGCATCAGCCTTCCCACAGTAACATTGATTTTTCTTTTTTTCTCTTGCACATTCTCAGCCATCCAATTGTCCATCTACCTCACCCTCTTGCCAGATTCTTATCCTTTTGCTCTCACAGACAAGCCCTTTGCTCTGCAGAGCAACCCTCTGAGTTCACTGGCTTAATCACACTGAGCAGCAGATGTTGTGTGTAAGGACAGTAAAATCTGGTTCTGCTTGCTTTTTACTTCCTTTCACAGCCTCTGTTTTCCTATCGCTAACTTCAGCATGTTATTTTTAACTTTTTTTTACATTTTTCAGCATCTTCCCTTTTCTCCTTACTTTCACGGATCTTAATGTTTCTATTTCCTTTCCTCCTGTTCTACAATTTCCTCTCCCAACTTCCCCTAAGAAAAATGAACACACGGTGAAACAATCTGTTTTTCTCATTGCTTCTCCTTTCCTTCTCTTCATGTCCTTTCTCTAATTCTATCCCATCTTCCACTTACTTTCCTTACAAGGATGTGTTTCCTCAATTATTTATGGATTTATTTACTTATATATTTATTGCTTTTAGCTATTGTACTCACGGAAGCCTTCACATTTTTCACATTTCCATCAGCTCCCAGTTTTGACTCATGTTCCCTGGGGGTGGGGTAAGTTTCTGTTCTCTATCCCTCCACCTATGAGTACATTACAAGCCAGAGTACAATTACAGCTGAAGGAACACCTAGTTTTACAAGAGCTCAGTATGGAAAACAGTAGGACTATAGCTATGCACAGTTTCATATGGACTGCAAAGTCTGCACAGGATCTTAATAAATACATGGAGCCTTAGCCGTGGCTCTGCTCACTGCTGTGACAAAAATACAGGGCCCAAGAGAGGTGTAAGCCCATTCTTGCATAGCAAAGTAGCTGTAAGAGATGCAGCAGGGAGCTGCAACCTCCATGAGTAGGGCATGACAGCCTTTAGCCACCTGTACATTACCCCATCCCGTGCTGCAGAATGCTCTGAGTAATGCAGAAACTCTGCTGGGGTTTGAAGGGGGATATTCCTAGGGCTTTTCCAGGAAACATGGTCCTGTCTGGAAACGGCAGCAGAGAGAACTATGCCCTCTTTCCTTATGTACCCTTTCCTCACAGCTCATAATAATACCTCAGCACATCTCTGCCCAGAGTTTGCCAAACGCCCAGGGATATAGCCTTTCAGCTGCTCCCTGCAGAGCTCACAAGGAAATTTCCTTCACAAGGAAATGGCCTTCCCCTAGACAAGTGGGACTTTTTGTAGCCCCTTGGTGAGCAACATTTAGGAGTCCAAGCAGGAAGGAAGGTAATGGAAGTTAACTTTTTGGCTGTGCAGCACCTCACATCACCAAGTGCCCTGATTGTGTGCTATTCATGTCCAGGAGAATTTTGCTTTTGTGTTCAAGGGAATAAGAGAAGCCTTGTGGTGTTTGCTGCCAGTAAGGTACAGTACTTTTTCTGCATGCAAGAAGTGGTGTAAAAGAAATAAGAGAAACACAATAAAAGGAAAAGCAGACCGGTGTGGTTTAGGAATGAGTTACTGTAATTCCCACTGCAGCTGATTTAAGTCCCAGTTTCTCAGCAAGGCCGGTTCCCCAACGGTGTTTGAATGTAGAGTTAGCAAATGAAATGAGCTTGGTACCTAATGCACCCCTGTGAAAGCCTTTGATGGAAAGCCCCAAGGATAAGGGAGCAAGAGCCACTCGCCAGAGCACAACAAGCCAGTTTAACTTGGCTGGGAGTCAGGCTCTGCGTGCTTTTCTTACACAGTGTGCAAACCCGAGCTCGTTGGCAATGCTCAGTAAATAAACAGTGATAGCAAAATCTGCAGCATAACCAAGAGGATACCCGGAAATTACTTGCGTGTGGAACTCCCCTGGACATGGCACATTGCCTTCAGCACAGGGAAATATACTTCCATTATGAGCTCAGAGTACAGTAACTGTTATTTTCACCAGTTATTCCAGTGTGTTAAAAAAAAATAATCTGTGGCTGTGGTAGGTCATATAGCATATAAATTACCAGTCAGATTATATTTAGGCCCATAAACCAAAAGGATGGTGTTCTGGGAAAAATGAAGTGTTAACACCTGATTTTTTTTCTTAATGTACAGTCCAATCTTTGCATCTTGATGACCTGCCAGACTTGTCTGTGGTACATCGCTTGTTTTTTGTGAGAGAGGTCTGAGGGAAATCAAAAGGCTGGATGAGTGCAGAAGGCACAAAAGTGTGTGTTGATGGAACAACATCTATCTCAGAAATTGTCCTTTCTTCTCATGCTGTTTAAGAGTGAACAACTGCAGCAAAAAAAAGGATTTTTATTTGCTGGATAGTGACATGCAAAATTTTTCTCTGGGTCTGTACTACTCGTTTGAGAATGAGTGCAGGGTACAAAAGAGTAAACTGCAGCAATAAAATGCTGTGCAATGGCCAACAGGTAAATAATTCAGTGCTATGGACAAGCAGATGTACACCAGCTCTTTCAAGCTGGTATTAAATGCATCTCAAATTGCAATTCAGTGTTTTGGATTGGAAGCTGCTTGCTGTCAATTGACATCCCAGCTATTCCAATTCAGGCACTTCAAGCAAACATTCAGAGCGGCTGCCTGGCCTAGTGCTACCAGAAACATTGCTGACTGGGACAAGGAATCGGCCATCCCTCCAGATCAGCTTTGGGTCCCCAGCTGCGACCAGAGCAGCACCAGGCACAAGACATCCCCACAGATCCACCCAGGCAGATGAACTCTGCCCTGAGCCAGCAGGACCTCTGACCCCTGGTATACACCTTGAAGGGTGGTATTGATGACCTGGAATTGTAATGGACTCAAGCTTGCCCCTGCCACAGATAAGGGCAATTTCACACAGAATTCAGTAGGAAGCAGGATGAAACCACAAGATCATGGCATTCCTGCTTTGATGATAAGAAAATATTGTGCAATTGTTATTGATACTGTAGCTAGACAAGAATCATGCTGTCATACAAACACCAAGGAAAAAAGTCTCTAAACCAAATACATTCAAATCATATTTAAGGCATATCATCAAGTGCAAGAAGAAGACCCATAAGGAAGAAATTGAGAAATTAAGAGAAGGATTAGAAATGGTAAGATGCTTGTGTTCTGGGCACAAGTAGCACAGTTATGTTCTTTAGAAGATACAGTTAGGAAATACTGAAACCATGTGATTAGCATCTAATAAATACTTACTCAAAACAATTGTACAGTCGTTCACAAACAACATGAGATTTGCAGATGATGAAATGGTATTTTTATGAATGAGTTACTGAAGCTTATTCTGGGTATAGCAGAGAGCAAGAATAAAGTGCAAAAGCCATCTCTTGAGATGGAAAAATCACTAGTTATCCATTCTTGTCTTCTATCACTCCATAGAAAGGAATATTTATCCCCTGCTGATCTTCTTTAGGTGATTTCTCACCTGTTCATCCTGCTCATATAAAAGCCACAGGCTACAATATATTGATGGGTCTGGACCAGATGACGTGTATCTCAAAAATTGAGCTTTCACATCAGCAGATAAAAACAGCTTCTCAGCCAGCGTCTGGCAGAGGGAACAAACCTGGGATCTTCTGTGTGAAATTTTTTTTCTTTCCAAAAACCCAGGCACCAGCAGAGAAGGTGTCTCATATAACCCACTCCTCAGAGGTGAGTCCTTCTATTTCTGGGGTTTGCCATGATTGGAAAACAGGGCATACCTGATACGTGTCATGGACGCATCCTTCCAGTCCCGGAGGACTGTGTGGGAGAAACACAGCGCTGAAAGAAAGTTGGATCTAGGGTTTGTGCTACTTGGATTTCCAGTGTGGTCTGCATTTTGAGGAGGGAGAAAACGAAAAACAGCTCCAGGTTTAGATAAAATGGACTGGAACAAAATAGAGGTTTTGTGAAATGAATAACAGCCTCTCCACAATTATTTTCCATTAAATATTTTGTTTTATTTGACATAAAATAGTTTGTTTCCATCTCAAATGATGTTGCATAACTAATAATAATAATAATAAATAATAATAATAATCCCAGGATTTTCCTAAACAAAACAAAATTATGAATACTGCTCCTCAAATAGCTGTGCCTCTTCATATATGCAACTACTCTTACCCTCTGCGCATCATATGGAGGCTTACAACACATTCTTACTGGGGGCTACAGAGATGATTGCCAAATGCTTCCCTGTTCTGTCCTGCATGAGCAGTTACTGACTTTTCAGGGGGTGGCTATTCAAATGGCACTCTCAAACAAACATTTAATTCAAAAGTACTTAAAATATGACTCAGGTCCCCTGCTGTGATGTTCTAGATGTTGTTTCCAACAGCAAAACTGTCATTGTTTTTACCAGCCTTCTAACAGTCTGCAGTGAAGATTCTTCCATCTGAATTGGCTGGGTTTGAACCTCATTATTTGCAGCACAGCAGTAACAAACACTGTATTCTCAGTGTCATCCTATCACAGGAAAAAAATATAAGATTCTCAGTTTTACAATAATATCCATATACATCTACATTTTAGGCAAAATTGCACAGTACTTTCAGAACTGAATTTCAGGTCTTGGTATGCTTCCAGATCACTATGTCTCTCCTGGCATTCATCAAAGTACTGCACTGTACTGACAGTCTGCCATGTCATAGTGGTAAAATACTCTAATACAGAGGTTCCAGTACTGTTTACAAATTGAAACCTGCAAGAAGAAGCAAAAAAGTAAACTTTCCTTGTTAAACAAGGTCTGATTTTGCTTAAAATTTACTGCAGCTGGAAACAATGTGGGCAGAAGAATGTGGGTTTGTTCATGGTGCTGCCTTCAACTGGAGGAATGTGCTCCGGGCGTGTGAAGTGATGGAGCTGAGCGTGAGCCAACACTAGCACCCGCAGGCTTCTGGCTCTCACTCCCCTACTGAAGCCACCAAATGCCTCTGCTGACAAGGACACAGAGGTTTTCACAGGAAAATCTTCACGGGGTTTTAGAGAAGTAAGTTACTGCCATGCCTTATGTCTGCCTCCAGTCATCAGTTGCTCCAGATGTCCTTAAATTGGTTATCTCTCCAGTCACCTTAGGCATGGAAGATAGTAATGTTCAGGGCTTGTTGATATGGGGACATCCAAAGGAATTAAACTGATTTATCTTTGGAAGGGGATTAGGTGATGACACATAATCAGCAGTGGATTAAACACTCTCATTCAGAAATAGGGAGCCCCTAATTCAGTTTATCTTAATTCACTCTGGAAGGGAGTTAGGGCTGTGACTGAAGCATGGGGAAGGCGGGCTTGGGCACAGCTGCTGCTATGCTCCCACAGCTCTCTCTCAGCCATTCAGGAGGGGCTGCCAGCCCACCCAAAGTGTTGGGAAAGGATGGGTGGGATAAAGTGAGCCTCCACTCCTTCCTCATCCCCATAGCTCACAGCCCCCGTCTCAGGGCACTAGGTCCTAAGTAGGATGGCTTGGGGTCTCAGCAGTCCCCACACCACTGCATACCATACCCTGGCCTGGCTGATGAGTTCCCAGACCTATCTTCGGAAATCTCTTTTCTCCATCCTCTTCAGATATTTCAAGAACTGAGGTTCTGGCAGGGTCACATAAGAGCGCAACTGACTGATTAATCTGATGCTGAGAATGAAATACAGAGATTTGGCATAAAGGCTTTTGGAAGTCTGACAGCAAAGAGATGGTACCAGAACAGGGAGAGAAACTCTGCAACCTGTTTAGGTGCCGGCTAACACTGCTGCAAAGTGAACTCCTTCTGCTCACCTTTAATTGTAGGTATTTCCCAGCTGATGAGCGTTTGTTATTAAAACTCAGGCTGTTGTGTGTTATTTACTCCATACTACGTATAGAAAAACAAGACAGGTGTGAAGGAGTCAGTCCTCTTCATCAGTTCCTGCTATAGCACACACATGGCTTTCTCCCAAGTGGAGGCAGCCAAGGATGCAGGAAGGGAAGATGTCTCTTGGGACCTAGGCTGGTAGCCATAAGACCATGCCCTACATGAACATGCATCAACACCCTTTGCTAAAGCAGTTTCTCTTTCCCGTTTGAAATCCTGTCATCCGCCACAAGTAACCTCTTTAGCCCAGCTGATGCCCTTGAAGTGTCATGCAGAAAGTGGCTCACAGTCTGGTACATGGTCTCCCACAAACTGCAGTTTATTTTTGTTTAAGGTCACAGTTTGGGCTTGCTTTATCCCAACCAAAAATCAGCTGCTTCACTTTCAGACACCTGCTCATGCTCCCAGCATAAGAGCAGCTCCCTCCCCGACTGCCTTTTCCAGATGCTCACAGTGGTGCATTACTCTGAATAATAGCAAGTTTAAAAAAAATTGGAATCTCTTCAGACTTCGGTTGACCTTAAGTATAGGTTCTGTTTCTAAAATCCCTTCCTCAGCAAAAGTGGATGTTTGGGAGAATGGGTAATGGAATACGGAGCGTTGCTGCTTCACAATGTGCTTGGCAATTACCAGAAATTGTTGCTGTTTGACAGCGACTTCTGTGTGATTGTACACCTCTAGCAGTCATGGTCTTGAGTCCATACCTTCTACTAGCATGCCATAAGTTAACTGGTAATGTTCCTCTCTGTCATGGCAGCTCACCCAAACAAATCAGCAGTTGAGTGCACATCATTATAAGCTTTTACAGTCTGGGAACTCATAGTTTGTTACTAGGCAAGTTTTTACTTGTACAGATCCCACTGAGACTCACACAGGGAAATATGACCCATAACCATTTACAGATTTTTCCTGTGACATGAATTCTCACATATGCTAACAGTAAAATTCCTCTCAGAAAGATGGAGCATGAACAGGTGACTTGGGACCATCTGACAGTGTTATTTGGGATGGCCTTACGATTTTTGTGATATGTAGCTGTCTCTCACCTAAGTGAATGCAACCTTTGTGTAGCTGTACATCACCTACCACACACAAACACACACACACACACATGCACACACCACTCACACTCTTCTGTGGCTGAATTCAAGAGCCCCAGTATGCAACCTGTTTGTTTGATTTGGTAAATCTGAAAAGAATAAGTATGTGACTGAAGTGCAGTAAGACAAATAATCATGTATCAGCCTATTCAACAACAGTCTACACTCTTTCTAAATACATATAGAGTGTTTAGACAGAAAAATGCACACGTATATGTGTAGAGACAGGAAGACATCATTTGTGCTCATGTGTATATACACATATTTACACAAAGATAGAATATTTCAAAACTAAAAAGGAGATTTAGTCACACAGCTCCTTGATGCTAACTCACACTGTATGCCTATCTGCATACCCACATGTGCACACACTGCTGGTACTATAAAAGCCATCTGCACTTGCACCGTATAGAAATTTTAGTCACATTTCCCAGAGATAAAAAATTATGTAAGAATTCATTCTCCTTCCACCTGCTTGCTTTCCTTGTGATCTCAAACCTTTCTGGCAGCTCCAAGCTTACCTGGAAATAGCTACTTCCTTACAGAACCAACAAAAATATGCATCGAGACACAGGAGAAAGCCTCAATCTGCATTGTGACTGACGCTTTAGCCCACAGAATCTGCAAGAGACAGCAAATTTAAAAGTCTAGCAATCTGAGGAAAATTAAATGTAAACTTTTATTCAAACACCAGACCCAAAACAATGGGAAGTCTGATTTCATTGGTTCCCATGCTCATGGCACTGCTTTGTTTCTGTTGATCTGAAGGAGGATGTTCCTCTATCCATTTCTACATTGCATCTTTGGCAAATACCCTCATTCTGTACAATTCTGCTTTGCCCCCTGTTTGTTAAGGTGCTGAATGACTCACTTGCAGATATATTGTTTTGGATTTTGGGTGAGTGACATATACGAATGTCAGAAGCAATTAGACCAGGACTTCACTGACTGGGGGGGGGAAAGGGTTCAAGTATAATGATGATCTCTGGGTCTAGCAGCTGGACAGAAATTAAACATTACAAGAATTTCCAATGTCTGTTTTTCTTGTTCTAGATCCTCAACTTTACTCCCTTCCCAAAAACATAGACCAGGGTAAAAATTATGCACACCTTAGCAAAATTTGCCCACCAAGAATGGAAAGGCAGGTTTAGAACCCACACAAAGTAGTGGGAGAGTCTCAGCTTAATCGGAGATTTGTGTGTTCTGGAGGTCGTTCCAGGTGATGATAGGGAGAAGGTGGTTTCATGTTTCCCAGACCTTCTCAGGCTTGGGACCAAAACCCAGGCCAAGCTGGGGCACCACAGTATGAACTGGCTCCTGCACAGCATTTTCCATATCCCATGCTCCTGGAGACACAGGGGCAGGAGTCCAAGGACTTGACTATAGCAAGGGGCTCTGATTGTAGATCTCTTAATTTGTTTAGAGTTTGACACCTGGAACTCCAAAGACCACTCCTGGTGAAGGAAATCATGCACTTCCACACTGCATAAACATACCCGTACTGAGGGGTTTGCACGTGATGGCAAGATAGACCTCATTGGGATTCAAGTCATCTCATTCCCATTAATCATGCTAATAATTGAGAACATATGTTCAGCTTGAAAGCACAGAAAGAGAGTCAGGCAACCCTGCATGGAAGTGCGTTGTTATCCAATGCTAATGATGCTCATTAACATACTTTTGCCAACCTCAAAGAGAAAATCCTCCCACCAAAATCAGGTACAGTATTTGCTGTCAACTTCATGTGTTCCAACCTGACAAAGCCCTTCCACAGCCACTTGTTTCACCTTAGAAAGTCTTTTTCAGTTAAGTCTGTCCCTTCTCCCACAGTATAAAAACAGTGCTGGTGGTGAGCTCTTCTATGCTGCTTGTGAACTGCTTGCACAGAAAAGCATTCAGGCAAGACTACTGACTGTAGGGCTTGTTTGGCCATGGTCTGTGCCTCCCTCTCCAGCAGGTCTATCACAGGGACAGGTGCTACCCACAGCCCTGCCACCACGCTTCAGCCTGAGGCTGGGCTGGGGCCCCTGAAGGAAGACCTTCAGATTTCCAATACCAAAAATAGCCCAAACAAGCTTAAATATTCACAGGGATTGATATTGCCCTCTCATTGCTCCCATTAAAGTGAAGACAATGTTCCCATTATAAACTTGCTTTGGCAGAGCTTGCATGATGGAATCATTAAAATGAATTCCAGGTGAAAATCTGCAAAGCAAAGTCTAACCAAAGCAGTGAATTTCAGAGGAAACCTCGCTGCCTGTAGGCAGACAATATTCTTAACTCAACATCTCAGCCTTTCCCAGCTCCTGAAACTAAAAGGGGGACCTTTTGCTTTGAAAAATGCAAAGCTGGGCTCTTCTTGGGCCTGGACACACTCTCAAGTTACTGCTGCAGTCCCAGAAACCACACTAAGTCCATTGTGTGTTTGAGCCCTAAGGGAAGGATGAAGAAAACAGAGTAAGTTTGGATACAGGTGGAAGAATGGATGGATGTTTTTTCTTTTCAGATGCACTTATTCTCCCTATGTGCATATAAATCACTTCTGCTGCTATTAGTAACAGCAAAAAAATAAGCCTGTTTGGAAATGAGTTTTGCAATCCTTTAACAGGAAGGCAGGAGAGAGGGGAAAAAAACAAAAGAAAAAAATGTTAAAAAGCGAGCCTTGTTTAAATATTAATAATATGGTTTACACAGACTTCAAAATCCTGATAAACACTCTGGTTTAGACTGCACACTTAGTTCTCATCATCCCTTTTCTCCTCCTACACCCTTTCTCCACTGATCCATAAACTCAGCACAAGCAAATTCCTCCTACCTGGACAGAAATCGCCAGATGCTACCTACATTTGTGCTATTGCTTACTCAAAGGAACAGAGTGCTTTACAGGGAAGCTCTGGACAAGGAAACAGGGTGATGAGGGTCACAAATGTGACATCCAACTAGTGTCACTGCTGGAAACAGGAGCCAGGGCAAGTTGGATCCCATGGCTGACCTGTTCACATGCAGAGGTGGGTCTGAGGCTCCAGCAGAGCAGAGAGGGTCTCCTGACCTCTTTTTCCTACCTCCTGCCAAATGACTCCCCCCAGCAGGTTCTGGCAAAAGCGGTGCCTGTTTCTGAGCTCTACAGCAGCAGGAATGTGGAGAATGAGTCTAGAACTTACTGTTATTTCATCTGACTTA
The DNA here is from genome assembly GCA_013397775.1 of Eulacestoma nigropectus. NCBI lineage: Eukaryota > Metazoa > Chordata > Aves > Passeriformes > Eulacestoma > Eulacestoma nigropectus. Next base: position 285,712 of record VZTE01001193.1, read on the forward strand.
CGGAATGGGATCTTGCAGGCCCTCTTGCACTGTCATCTCATTTTTGCCACTCCCAGAGCTGAATTTAGGCAATGGGAGAAGGATATTACTGGGCTACTCTTTGGGGCTGAAGGAGTTAATCAGTGTTGAGACTTTTAAATTTTATGCCTGCCAAGGGTGCCCCACAGCTTTTGAAAGTGGGAGCTGAGTGCATTACAGACAGTCTTCCATAGCGTGTGAGAGCCAGCAGATAAACTCCAGGAGTATGAGTGCCTACAGACCTCACCCTGCAGCTCTTAGCAGGCTGGAAGAGATTTCACCCAGGGCTTCCCTGGGGGAGACTGGGGAGAGGGGCTCCCTGCATTCTCCAGCCCGCTCACTGAGGTAACCTAACCCTGCACTGATCAGACCACTCTGGTATTTTTCATTAGCAAATTTTGGAAAATTCTTTGGAAAATATAGGCCAAGCCCTCAAGCAGTGTAAATCAGTGTAACCCCCCCCGCCCCGAAATGTATCACCAGGGATCTATCACGTGAAGTGCTTGGGATTACTATTGTATAAACAAAGTGTAAAGCCTTGAGCCAGGCCCAAGGAGCTGGAATCCCAGACAACTCCATCATCCTTTCCCCAGCATTCCTACATCCCAGTATGCTCAGATATTTCTCTGTGTGCTTCGCTCAAGCTGCCTGGGCTGCTCAGCTCCCACTATAGCTTTAGTGGCATGCCTGACACAGAGGCTTTGCTCTGCTTTGAAAGTAGCAGGGAGGTTGTGCATTGACAGTGAGACAGAAGATATCCCAGCTGTCAAAATGAATTGACAAAACACGCCCTGTGTGTGTATCCACCTCACTTCCTTACTGTGATAATACTTACTTGCCAGCAGCTCCTGTTTGCAATGGGTCTCCCTCCCCACAATTCACGCACTAGCTGGATTTTAGAGGGCATGGGGTAGGAAGGGACCATCTTGGGATTGCTGAGCCCGAACTTCAGCATTGGAGTCAATGCAGGGTGAGACTTGGGGCAGAGGAATGGTTTACATTACAATACTTCTCAGTATTACCTACAGTAATATATCTCAGTATTTACCCTACAATATTTCTCAGAGTCCCATTATAAGTTCAAGTCTTGTAGTAAAAGACCAGAAGCTATTCCTGCAGGAGGCTATTCCCACAGAAAGCTATTCCCACAGAAGGCTCTGGGAGGAGGTCTGACATACCTTCCCAAGTGGCCTGGGGGAGCAAACTGTGCCTCTCTCTGCAGAGGAGGGGGAAATCAAGTCACTGCAGCTGACCTGGGAGAGAAATCCCTTTTAGCCCCAAAACTGGCAACAGGTTTATCTGAGCATGTGAGCAAGGCATACAAGCCAGGCACTTCTGCTATCAGCTTGGAGAAAAGCCACACTAATGATCTCATGCGGAGGGGTGAGGGGTGAGGGGTGGTATTTCCCCAGAAGGAGCAGAATTAGACTCAAATTGTTGTTTCCTCTCTGCTTTCCAAAACTCCTCTGCCTGATTAAAACCAAACTTATAGTATCCTTTTCTTCCACACTCTAAACTTTTTGGCTGCATCTTTTCTTTTCCATGTCTGGCAAAGGACAGAACTGCAAAGGCCAAAATGTTGAGTAAAAGTTTGGGGTTTTTTTCCTGAGAAACTCTCTCACTACTATGATCTATCCCAAAGCTACAAGCAGTTGAGCAGAGTAAAAGAGTTGAGAGAGAGGTGATGACTGCGACAGAGACACCGATCTGGGACATTTTTTCCTCTAACCCTGGCCGTGCTGCAATTCTGTCCACCTCCTGAAGACTCTTCCTTAGCCCTGAGCCAGCCAAGCACGTGAGTTTCCTCATGAAAGTCACAGGACCACACACACCATAAGCAAAGCACGTGCGTAGCTGCATTGCTGAGACACAAGCTGAAGACCCCTCTTCAGCAGAATTCTTGAGTATAAATCAATGGGACAACTCATATGTTTAAAATAAAGGCATATGTTAAAACACCTTGCTGGATCAAGGACTTAACTGCTCTTTCTCACAGCAGAGTAAGTTTTTGAAAGGTTTGAATATATTTATCTTTTTTTTTCCCCTGGCATTACATGGAGCATCAAGATTAACTTAAACCAGTATGCATAAAGGACAACTCTAATGGGAATGCCACAAGCCTAAGGGGATAAGGGGGATGAATGGCTAATAATTGCATTTACTAACCCCATGGCTTTCTCCATTCTTTTTCTCTTGACAGGGGGAGCTTAAAATCTTTTTTAACCTAATTGCTCCAACATCCTTGCATGGGTAACACCGAAAAACAAATTAGATTCAAATCATGGCACAATCACATGTACAAGCATCTGTCCCCAGTTTTGATCTTCTCTTCCCAAAAGTGAGCCTGATCCTGTTTCCCCTGAAGATAATAGCAAGAGCCCCCATTGACATCAATGGAAGAAGGAAGACTAGTATATATTAATTCAATTATTCCAACCCTCAGGATCCTTTGTTGCCTAGCTGGCTTTCTACCTGTCTATTCTCTTGATCCTGTCCAACCTGTCTGCTCCTAGACCTGAAGCTGGTGGCACTTTACAGGGTACAGAAGGCAGCTGCTTCCAGGTCACCACTGCCAGAGATGAAGAGAAACTACAGGTTACAAGGCCACAAAAGTCTCTCTTTGGATTCCTTCCAGTTGAAGGCATTTTCAAGAAATTCCGTATTAATGCAACGTCCGGTTGGCAGGTGTATCACTGCAAGGCAACCTGCGTGTTCAGAGGCTTGAAGAGTTTTGCACTGGGTTCAGATCTTAGGGACCTGAAGACACTACCACCACCCCCAGCAGATCCCATCCCGCTTTGCTGTCCCCATCTCCCAGCTTTTCCATGGCTGCTACAATATTTCACAGGGATCAGGGCAGGGCCATTGACCTCAGTCGGTGACAGCTCTTTGTGTCAGCTGGAGCAAACCACAGGTGGGAGTCTGACATGGGGTAGAGAAAGCCTTGGCAGAGTCAAGCCTGACTACTCACTGCAGTTCTATTTGTGAGAGTACAGGTGGTAGATAAAATTGTTTTCTAGTGTCTTTCTCCGTCTCTGTTTTATTCCACCCAATAAGTCGCTCTACAGCATGTCTCGAGATGAGACCAGTCCTGCTTTCCCCTAATACAGGGTGACACACATGGCACAAGTCAGATTTCCTGTATGAGTGCTGAGAAGCCTTTTTGGATTAAATATTTCTCTTTGCAGATACCCTCAGGGTTTGCTGCATTTCCTTTTGTCCCTTTTTCGTTTGCTTGATTTCTTTTCTTTATGCTGCATCTGACATTTTGTTCAGGGTTGCCGTGAGGAGCAACAATTTAGGATGATGAATTATGGATTAAAAGAAAAGGCTGGACTATTTTGGAATCACTATTCAGTACCTTCTGCAGGGGCAAAGGAATTCCAGAATGAGTTTTTCAATTATCTGTGCTGGAGAAGAGGGAGAAGGAAGAGAGAGAAGAGAAAGCAAGCCAGGGAGGATGAGAAGGCAGAAGGGAAGGAGGGAAATGGAGTAGTGACAGAACAAACGAAATACAATTTCTTCTGTTTGGAGCACTGAGAAACCACTCCACTCTCTGATGAGTTTTCTCTACCGCGCTTTCCAGGGTAAATTCTGAAATCCGTGAGCAATTTTAGTTGTGTTTGCAAAAGCAGTCCCTTGAATCTTCTGGGAGCTACTCACAGGAGCACAAACCACCCAGCAGTTGGAAGGGTTGCAGAAGGCTGTCCTCCTCTATGGTAGCTGAGTTCCCTAAGCACAGAACTATAAAATAACCCATGGAGGGCTCCACTGGAAATTTACTTAAAGCCACAAACAAATATTTTCTCAAGTACTCTGAGCAATATCTGTATAAATACTCCCTCCCTTGGCTGGAAGATTAGAGGAAGAAAAATTGCAATTTTGCTTACTTAACTGCAACTTTTAAAAACAATTAATAACAAGGCATAGGGAAGGTTCTGTCATGGCATAGAAATTGCCATCTATTTACAATGAAATTTCTTGAGCTCGGACAAATATCTTCAAGAACTTGGAGGGGGGAAGTGCTTTATAGGAATATGAGGTGACATTGCAACAGCCGGCTTTTGGAGCAAAATCATACTCTCCCTGTTAGATAGCTTAATATCAATTTGGTTTGTTAATAAACTCTCAGCAATGTGCTCATTTCATGCTCCACTCCCCCCGTTTCTGTGACCCTGACAATACAAGTGTCAGGAAGACACAGTTGTGACTAGCCAATTCCCCACTGCCTGCCTCTACAGCTTTCCTCTAATCTCAGCTGAATGGTTTCATTACATGACATGTTAATGCACCAAAAGAGCTGGAAAGGCTGAGTGCTTCTCTAGGTGTACACAATGTAAAATCATTAGGCTGCTTAAAAAGCTTCCCAAAAGCTTTCTGTCAGCAGTTAGATGGCAATTACAGAATTAACTGGAATGGGCCAGGTCTCCTCCTTGCTGACCCAAAGCCTGCCAACAAGGGGATAACATTTCAATGGAAAAAAGGTATCACCTGTCAGAAGAACAATATGAACATGAATAGCACATGGAAACCATTTAACAGCTATCACACTATGCACTCACCAAGCACCCTGCAAGTTTGAGTACTGCTTGGACCAAGCTGAGGCCAATAGTCCTGCTGATGACGCTTGTGTTGCCCTTTCTCTTCAAACCGTGTGGCTGAATAAAACTGTGAGGGGACCAAGATTTCAGTTGCTTGTGCAAGGGCATCAATGACCGAGACAGGTGGGATGGCAAAGGGTGGTGTGGGGCACCCCACCTGCCTGCCCTCCCCACTGCCTGGGACCATGTTGCTGGCAGAGGATGCCATGATGCTGGAGCAGGAGGTGAGTCTTCCTGGCCTGCCCCTGTGGTCCATGTGGGGCAGAGAGGTCCTCCAAAGAAATGCTTGGAGGTTTTGAGGGAGGACTCCACTTCAATTTACTTGTTTCAGTCTCTATCCCTGAATCCCCCTGCATTCCAGCCACTGCCAGCCACTCTCACCCACCCTGACGGCACAACTAATGGAGCTGCTCTGGTCATGAACATACTAATCCTAGCCAGATGTTTCTCAGAGTGATTAAAAGCCAGATACAGCTTGTGATTTCATACTGGGCCACACACTTGCTGGGCTATTACTGTCACTTCACCCTCATTTCACAGAGTAACCATAATCCTTCCCTGAACCATCACATGTATAAACCAGTATAACGGATAACCTCCTTTCCTGGCTTTTCAATCTTTCCTTGTCCTCTCTAGGCCTGGTCCTTGTGCACGACCTTTCTTTCTTTTTTTGTCTCCTATATCATATCCCAAAGCTCCCTGTGGCTCCCATTGGCTCTGCCTTTTCCTATACCACTGCCGCATTTCTCCTAAATGCTTTCCCTTGCTGATTTTCCAGAAGCACACTGGGGTGCTTCTTCCCACTTCAAATTGGTGCCATCTGTCTATTCTCCTCCTGCCTCTTGAGCACCTTTCTCACTACCTCTTCAGCTCCTTAGGGTAATGGCATGAAAATCTCAAGGTCTACCAGGAAAGCTTGTCTTCCTCCAGGTGTCTCACTGTTGTGGGTCTTTTCCACTCATATTTTTCTGCATTGCTTTTACTTGCACCTTAGTGCGTCACCTGGAGAGGTCCTGAGGCATCCACATCTGGAATACCAAACTCAGCTCATATATAGACCATTTGGAGTCTGTATTTACCTGGTCCACAGCCTGGCCCTGGTCCCTTTTCTCTTGAGAGTAACCAAGGAGGAGTTGTCCCAGCAGCCATCAGGGCAGCTACAGCAGAGAGTGCATTTCTGTCTGCCTGCTCTGAAGGCATTTCTCAGAAAAAGGGTGGTGGAGATCAGGCAGCAGTATTGCCCTGGTCGTGGCCACCTCCTGGGAGCTCCCCAGGAACGACAAGAATCTCGTGGGCAGCATGCACAACCGTATGGTTGAAGGGACCCTGTGAGCCATCAAGCCTCATCATATGCTAAACCTACAGCCCTCCTGACAGATGTTTGTATAATCTGCTCTTACAGATTGCTGGGGCTGGGGACTGCTCACTGTCCCCAAGCAGCAGCCAATGACCTGTGCTGTCCAATGCATTGGCGAGGGGTTGTGATTTACAGAGCTGGACCATGTTGTGCCTGGGCAGGAAATCCAGTCAGATAGAAAAGAAATGGGTCTGGCATTCAGCCGACCCTGACACCAGAATGACATCATGACCCACCAAGATGGAAAGTTTGGGCTCCCTTCTCTGTATTTTTCTAGGCAAGAGCCTGTTAAGTGTTTTTACACTCTTTGCTGATGTAAAGAGCCATGTGAGTTAGGGGAATTGGTTAAAAATATTCAGCTCTGGTTTGTTCCATGAGGGAAAAATCCATCATTTTACATTTTTACATCTTTTCTTTCACACTTAACTCTCTCCAAAGGGAGAATGAAAATAAATATATAAACAAAAAGACTGGCAGTGGAGGAGCATTCAAATAAAGAGGAATTTTTTTTTTTTAATCAAAACCCAAAAATAAAAACAAACAAACAAAAAATACTAAAGAATCCCTTTTTGGTTTTTTTGGTTTTTTTTTGTCAAAGTACACTTATTTGTCTCTGTGTGACATTCACAATAACTACATACGCTGCTTTGTGCTGGTAACAGTTTCACTCATCAGCCAGCTCATCTGGGTAGACACACCAAGCCTCCCAAGAGGCACTCTTTCAGCAGGTGAAAGACATGACAGTGCAGAGACCATGAGCAGGGTCTAGAAAGAGGTGTAAAAAGTCCACAAGGAGGACTGGATAATGTGTGTCGCTACTCCTTCTGCCAGCATGCAACTGTCTTGTAGATATGGAAATTAACTCCTCAATACCCCAATTTTTATTCTCACATAGGGTAAAAAGTAAAGGAAAATAAATTGGCAATCCATAGAGCTGCTAAAAGGGCAGCTGTGAAGGAGGACAGGGTTTGAACAACTCAGCACCTAAAATAATGAGCATCTTAGAAAAATATAACCAGCAAGAATGCAGACAGAACAGCTGTCCAGGCTGCAGCTGAGTCCTGTCTGAGGGAAGACAATGAGTGTTAAGTTCACTTTTCAGTCCTCTCCATCACTGTTGCCTGTGTTAACAAAGTGTCCTGGAAGGGAAAGCAGTGCCAGGGAAAATTCTGACCCTATTGTCTAGCTCAGTTTCTGCTGGCTGTCACGTGGCCCAGGCACCTCAAACACTTGGGCATCTCAAACCTCTGACCTCACCAGGAGCTCAATGCCACCCAGAGAGACTCCCAAAGCCACCTGGGGATCAGGTTTTTTCTGGTGCTGCCAGAGGGGTCCTCCAGTTCCTAAGACATGGGCAGGTGGAGCAGTGCCTGGGAACCCTGTACCACTCCACGTCACCAGCTGCAGCCGTGGCACATTATCCAAGGGCATCTCAATTGTCTCTAAACTTCCATATGGGGCTGACTGGATGATGTCCAGTGGTTTCCAAGTCCTCTGCAGCAGCATGGGCAGGTTAAGTTGGGTGGCTATGTAAATCAGTGCAGAGATGGAGATGGAGATGGAGAAGTTTAGTTTTCACTGTGAGTTAGATTTTCTTAATTCATATGTAAAGTGCCCTACACACTTTTGCTGATACACAGACAATCATTTTAAAGCCAATTAATCTCCTCATCCCACATCAGGTACCACCTTCTAGTCACCACACAAAATTTCATCCTCTGTGTATAAAAAATGTATGGCAACAGATTTGCCTGCCACATGCCTACAGAGACAATTAAATGTTGATGCCAGAGAATATGGAGCTGGAGGTTGGCAAAATTTCTCTATGCCTTTTCATCCCTGGTTTTTGAGTTCATGGAAAAGGAAAATGGGAGTTTGCCAATGACAAGAGATTTAAGGGAGTCTGTGAGAACTGTTTTTTCTGTGAGCAGAAAGGGAAGATTTCATTAATCTTTTTATCTGCCAAAGCACTGCACTAACTTATGTATAGCCACGAATTTTGCTCAGTGTGTGATATTATACTACATGACTGCTGGTGGGTTTTTTTGTAAAATATGTTTTAGCTTATTGAGTTGCTGTACCAAATCATTCACTTCTCTGTTTTCTCCCTTCTTTTTTTAATAAACATCACCTGCCATATATTACGTAAAGGCTCTCCCCATCTCACATATTACAAAGCAGAGGTGTAAATCCAAATATGAAGAAACAGAGAAATAAACCGAAGGGGATATAACCATAAACAGGCCTGTGTCACAAGCCATGAGCAGAAAATGTAGGATGAGTTTAAAAAAGCATAATGGTTAGAAAATGGCTTGTTTCAGGTGTGCACTTTGGGGCAGAGGTGCGTGATGTGCAGAGGAAGAAGATCACAGTAGAACCAATCCTTTTGCTGGACACCAGCCCCATGGCTTCCAGCCAACATCTTTGTTCACCATCTGCTCTGTCCAGCCTCTTTGGAGAAGACAGTGAAATAGTATTGTTGGACACAGCACAGGAACCAGGGGCTACTGTCTACACACACACAGGGACGTGCTGGCATGATCTGGATATTTATTTGTTTTGCCATTTCCTCTCCCTCCTTGTCCTGATATTCTTGATCTCTTGGTGGATTTCATCAGCTCTCTTGCCAATTGTATTATTGGCATCTCAATTGTTTTCCTCATGTTGCCTTTTCCATATGCTTTTGGTGACCTCATCATCATTCCTGGACTCCCCATGCTTCCTACTTCAACTGCTGCCACTGCTCTTGGCTTCTACAAGAGCTCCCTGCAGCTCCCTTCTTCCTGCACTGGGCAGATGAGAAGGTGTGAGCAGCTTCTAATTCCTCATTTTCCTCTTTCCTGAACAGTCACAACTTTCAGTCAGGGATGCTGCTTTTTCTGCACATCTGCTTATTCTACCTGCCTGTGAACAGCCTTTTCTGCCTTACACATAGGAATTGAGGACATGAAAGTAATGTATTTTTGCTCTTCAGCTATCGTTAGGGACTCAAGTCGGCAAGGGGTTTACAGGCAAGTCTTTAATGACCTGTTCTAAATCAGACTGCAAGACTCCACCTTCCTCCTTATCCCTTGTCTTGGCTGGTCCAGAGCTCTCAATGCAGGCAACTGCTGCATTTCTTTCCTATCCCTTCAGCTGGGAGGTCTTATTTTTCCTTTCTTCACGTTTTGGGGCTCCAAGGCTCTCCCCTTAGTTCCACAGTCTTTTCTTTCTGAATCATGTCTTTTACATAACATGATGCAATTGCCCAGCAAGAATCTTACCCTGTTCCTCATCCGTTTACATGTATGTTGTTGTAACATCCATTTCCCTGGCTGAAGCAATCATTATCCTTCTGTAGGGATAATGCTGCAGAGACCCACATCCCTTGCCTATAACCCTGATGCGTCACTATTGCTATGATGGCTATCGTTCCTTTATCTCATTCTGCTGTCTGGGTGGGTTTTTATCTTGCAAAAGTAAATCATTTAGGGCAAGGACTTCTTTTTCATTTTGTTCTTGCACAGCATGTAGCACAGTGGGGCTCCAGTCCACAGTGAGAGTCTCAAAGCACTATCGCTAATCAAAGTGATAAAAAGATAAATAAACCAAAAGTGGCAGTAGGTGTAAGTAGCCTGGTTTAGTTTGTCTCTTCTGCACTCACACAGGTGGTCAAAACTGAATGATAGTGTTGTTGCCAGTGAGATTTACAAGCCATAGTACCTGGCAGCAGGGGACAGAAAAATACTGAATACTGGTGCACACCGCCACCAGATCTGGAATCTCTACACTTACCTACAAAATAAATTTACACAGATTAAAAAACCCACCAGGTACCTCTCCGATAATTATATTCAACAGTTTGCAGACAGCTGGGTTCATATAATCTCAAATGTCTTGCTACAGTTGTAGTCAGTGAGAAAGGCTACCCTTACTTTGGCCACAGACTATAATTTGCCATAATAAATCTCTTCTCCTGTAAGCACCCTTCCTGCGTATTTGCTAGACATGATGAAAAACAGAAAGAGTGTTTTACAAAATAGAGCAAGGTCATATTCATTTGACTGAGTTTGAAGTGAAGCTCTTCTCCTTTTTCCTCAAATACTTTTCATTTTCCCGGATTTTACCTCAACTACTTTTCTTAACCAACCCTCTTTTCCCATTAAATGACACATTTGTAAGATTTTGATTGAGATACCAGATGATGCAGAAAAACAATTGCAGCCTAAACATCTTCCAGAAGCAGAAAATATGTTGCTTGACTTCAGCAAAGCCAAACACCTCTGTGCTCAGACCTCTCTCTTTCTCCTGCCCAGTGGCTCAAGGAGAAGACAGCATTCCTTCTTGCTCATCCAGCAGCCTTCAACATGAGCGCCAGAGGTGTTTGGTGCTGGGAGCAAAAAGGTAACTAGAATGAGATGCCAGGAAATGCTGGCCCATGACACTGTCCAGGACATAGCATATGGTGATGTATGGTAGAAAAAAATGTAGGGGGAAAAGGAGGGGGGAAAGGCAGGAGCAAGAGGAAAGGTGTCTTTTGACGTCAGTAAATATTTGAAGTAAATATAAGATTGATTTTGCAATCTACCTACATATGAATCCATTGCCGGATGTGGCTTGTTTGGTTTTCATCTGCCAAATCCAACAAATGCTATCAGGGTGGAATTTGGCCATACTTCCAGAATTCCAGTAAAGAAACGATGGTCTAACTGTGGGTACAGAGAAAAATAACAGCACAGCAATCTTCAGAGTTTATAGGAAGAAACATGAGTAACATTAGAACATGACAAGAAAAAGGGGGAAAAACCCGAGCAAGAAGAAAGTGTATGAATATTTATAGAAAGGAAATGTCATCATTAAAGAAAGGAAATGTCATCAGCATAGCAGAGGAATGAAAACTGCAGAAAAATAATGGGTCAATAAATAGAGCTCTTGGGGGGAAAAAAAAAGGACAACTAAATGTTTTCCTTGCCTCTGAATTAGTTAAAAAAATATATTAACAACAAAGCTGTGGAGGACATGTGTGGATACTGAGTCCAAACCAGAGAGTACTGAGATGAGTGAAAGAATGCCAAAGAGCCTCTCATGTAGGACACAGACACAAAGTGCCCACCAAGTATGAGTTAATCTGCAGTTAATATTGGAGATTAGGGATCAAACAGTTGGACCATAAACTGTACATTCTGAGAGAATTATTTATTAATCATGAGTCAGGAGAGTTTTTTTGAAGGCAAATCATGTCAGACAGATGTGGGTTTTCTCCACAAAATATCTTTCCTTTGGAAAGACGAGGTAAAAAATTGAAGTATATTTTCAATAAACTTCAGATCACATGGATGTGACAGCCAGGGGTGACCTTGGAAAGCCTGGCCTAAAGGAGAGTCCTGGCTCATGCAGAGGTCAGAGTTCAATGTTACCAGTCCTGATTTTCTCATGGGTAATGAAGAATGAATGAGGAAGCACTAGAAGTGTCAGATGGGTGAATTAAAAAGTAAAAATGTGGTAAAATTTTTGGGCTACAGAATTAAATTTCAGAGCAAATTCCAGATCATTTCTAAGAAAAAGAATATTTGTAAGTAAGTGAGTGCTGGGGTGAAACACAGGTTTTTTTTGCAAGAATTGATAAATTGAACTCCTCTCTCTGTCAAAAAACTACTTTTGGAACCATGTTATTACTGATTTTGACATAAGAATAAAGTGCAAAACATATTTGGAAGTGATAATAAAACAGAGTTGTTAAGAGACATTCAATACTGTATGCCTTAATTAGTATAGTAACATGAGCAACAATAAAAGGCTCTGCGTTACAAATTAACAGCCATCATACCAGTCTTGCTTTTGCTGCCACAAATTGGAAGCATTTCTAATGAAATAATAAAAAACCCCCCGCTGATATAAAACATACACATATGTGTGTATGGCGCTTGGTTTTGTATGATTATATAATTAGGGAACATAGTATCCCCTCAAGGATATAAAAAGGAAAACTGTAACCTTAATTATGGCATTTTTTAATTCCTTTTTGCAAACTGAATAATTATCTTCCAGTTAGTTTTGTTTTAAGGGAAAGTAATGACAGGAGCTAATGAGTTGCAGACAAGCAAACATGTACAAAATGGGGATTTAAGAAAGGCAAGAACGAGCAAAGGACAAGACAAACTGCAACCCTCTCAGTGATGTTGTATGTTTTAGCAAGAATTTCTAATTGAGGTCATTTCACTTACCAGAATTAGAACAGCAGCCAAGGGGAAGGCAGAATATGTATCTAAATAATTTAAGGAGGATTATTTTACAGAGAGAGCAATCAGGAGGTGACACAGATATACAGCAGAAATGGAGAGGTCAGACAATGCCGATGTGAGCAAAATCCTGCCATTCACATAGACTTTAACTGATGCATGTTTGAGGTTAGCCAAGAACCCAGAGTACTGCGGGGAGCAAAGAATTTGTCAACCATCACATTTTTCTTACAGGCTGGCTGTGCAGGGCTGTTTGTATTATATCGATCTCTGGGAGTGCTTTTGCCCTTTGGCACACGTTTTCCACATTTACAGGCCATAAAAACCAGACTGAGTCATAAGCCATGTAAATGTTCTTATATAAATTGTATTGTTTATAAAAGCAGAAAAGATAATTCAAATTCACACTTTCCAACCAGTTTTGTGATCAAGAAATGCCCTCTCTCTCATCTCCTCAGAAAGAGAACATGACAGAAACATTTCAAATGGCAGAAAACCGTAGTTATGGAGACTTCACCTTTCACACCTAGTCCAAACACTCTGCCCAGAAGGGCTGATAAAGTTATATTTCTTCTTACCTTTGTGAAGTCACTGTCAAACAATTACTGTGTAATCTTGTAAGGCTTACCTGAAAAAATAAAAACCAAATCAATTTGGATTAAGTCATCTCATGGCTGGTGAAAGAAGGTTTGTGGTTTACATAGTCATGAAGCGATGTGAGAAGCTAATAACCATCAAAATTCAGGAAAAGGATTTGTGAAATTTCATCATGAAAGTTAGTACTTGTTTATTTTTGGCTTTCATTTAGACCCCTCCAACCACCCTCAACACGTTATGCATCATGTTATCCCCATTTCACAGCACTTAAATGTAGGCTAAGAAAGAGTTCACACGGACTGCTTGCCAACCCAGCAAGAGAGTTTGGAACCATGAACTAGTGGGGAGTATCCTTCCCTTGGTTTCCCTGCTGTGGTGTCTGGACAATGCTGCCTCCTGTTAGCTCCTTATGCACACACAGAGAGCACACACAGGTGCAAACACTGAAAAGAAGGGTCCCCTCTCTCAAAGAATGGCCCATTGAGCCCGAACGACTTCACATTTAGACTTCAGCCTTCTTGGCTTCCACCCAGTGCCTGCTTGCAAAGAGCTGGGAGCCCAAATCAATATTGTCTATAACTTCTCAGCTTGGCAATTGCACACAAAACAAACAGGCACTTTGTGTGCTTCTGCAGAAAAAAACCAATCCTGAACCACTGAAGAACATTTCTTCTGCCTTTCATTCTTTGACTTAATTGAATCCTGGCTTTGTCCCTTATTGCTGTTATAGAAATAACTGAGACAGAAGTGTTGTCTAGCAGTCCAAGCAGGAAAAACAAGCTAAGTACAAAATTGCAATCCTAATCCCTAACATAACTTGCTTGGTCAAAACTGAATCCATCTCCCTTCAAAGTCAAAGAGTAGTTGTAGATGGTAAGGAATTAGGGTGGGCAGTAAAGATCTCTTCTTACTATCAGTTTGCAAGCTGGCTGCATTTAATACTGTTACCTGAAATAAATTATTAAAATCATCAATGATAATGTTCTGGCTGAGCCTAAAAATAAGGGTGTATGAAGTAGTGAGGGAGGCAACTCAATTATACATAGCAATCCAGCAAGTTCATAATGTAGGAGCTAGATCATGTTTGTAGGAAGAAAGAGCACAGTGATACATAAAAGCTGGACAGCAGGACACTGAAAAGAATGAGGATGATCAGCCTGGGCACACAGCTGAGCATTCCATGCAACAGTATAGTTATGCAGGTGACACGAGAAAATACCAAGGAGGTGCAGGAATCGTTTGTATAGATCCAGTGACACTCTCACAGCAATACTGTGCCCGTATCAGAGACTCGTGCAAATGTGTTTGTGTACAGAAGGGGTCAATGGGCCTGTCTGGTCTCCTGAGGTGTCCGTCGGCTAATTCTAGAAGGTCTGTAAAAGAGCACAAAAAAGAGCAGGCATACGGAAATTTTCAGAAGTCCATTTACTGACTAAAGTGAAAGTTGCTCTTCTGGTATGACCTCCTGTACAAAAGAGCTTCTATGGTGACAAAGAGTCTGTGAGAAACCTTAGGAAGCAGTTAGATGGCTAGGAACTCCTGGTATTAAAAAGAGTGAATCTCAGCTCAAAATGGAGCTTTGTAGCTGCAGCTCCAAACTGTTGGATCTTGTTAAGCCTGTAGGGTAAGAAGCCCTCCAGGATCAGATTTCTGTTCTTGGTGTAGCTATGCAGGCTGTGGTCAAGTCTCTTCTAGGGTTGCTGTTACTCAAGGCAGCATCCTCGTTTCTGCTAGTGCAGCCTACTCATCTTCTCCCTATAAGAACCACTTCACTTTTGGGTGTATTAAAGCACACAATGTTCACAGGCTCCCATTTTAAGGAGTAATTTGGCTCAATGGTGTGTCTTCATTATCCTCTCTCCCCAGCCCTCAACAACATTTGTAGATTTGCTTTTCAGTCATTCATACAGACAAGGGTTAGACAGCACAGGTCAAGAAAGCCAACAGCTTCCTCCTGAAGATAGCCCTATACTCAACAGCAGGCTTCAGACCTAGTATGTTACCATATTTTTAATAAGACGTGTTATTTGGAATAATTGTCAATAAAAAAATTTATTACAATATCAAATACCTTAGAGAAATATGAATAAATTATTTCCAACACCTCTGCCATCAAACAAATAGATTTGGTACCGTGATGGTATTGAACCATTTGTTTCACTTAAGCCTAAACTGATTACCGTTAAGTGTAGGGGGGGTTTTTTGCCTTGCTATTAATGAAATTGCACTATTTTGCTCCAGCTCACTGTCTACGTCAGGCTGATATGTCTATAATTACCAATATCTGTATCTTCTTTTTCTCCAGGCAAGCCTTTCTAGCATTCCCATGATTTACCAACGTTAATAGCCCACACATCTCCTCATCCAGCTCTTTAAAGTTCTTGCTGCATCCAGACCTACTGGTTAAAAACAGCCGGCTTATTAGCTCTGCATATTGCCAAGTTACTGTTGGAAGGGAACAGATTTCATCTTCACCCTCTGTGAATTCTTCATGCAGACTTCTCAAAAAATCTCTTGGAACAACAAGATATATTGAAACTATTTGACATTTTACATTAAAAACATGTTTTTATAGACTAGAATCATTGTTAGGATTTTTTCGTATTATGAGACATACTAAAACCTTTTTTTTACTGCCATTCACCTTCTTGCCTTAGGTTTTTTTCTTGGTGTCTTGTCACTTCATTAAGACTTTTTCTGGTTTTCCATCCTTCTAATTTATATTCTTTACTATCTCCTTTCCCTCTGTGTGTGTGTGCATTTGTATTCAGCTACATTTGCCTATTTCAAGTCAGTCTGGTTCTTTTTACCAATGCAACATTTTTTTCTCTTGGGCAGCTGTGTGGCTTTGGGGCATGCAGCAAGCAACTGTATAAAATTCCCAATTACACTTCCCATTTTAAGACCGTGAGAACAGCTGGAAAGAGTGCAAACAAAGGTCCTCCAAAGTGACCCTCCAGCAATGGCCAGCTTGCCTGGAGTACAAACAACCAAGCAGCACAAACACAGGTAGCACCTCCCTGTACCTCCCCTCCAACTCCTCAAGGCCCTACATGTCCCCCCAGGCGGTCTGGGCTGGTATTGGGGGCCTTTACTGGGTCTTTCTTCCCTTCCTTTGCCTGGTTCTGGAATATATGTAGACTTTTAGCAGCCACACAAGCAGCATGACAGGAAACATCCAAGCATGTGAGAGGACAGATAAAGAAGCGCCTCTTTTCATTCACTCTGTCTTTTCATTCGATACCTCCCTCATTATTGCACTCAGTCATTGCCATTCAACTTTTCTGCCTCATTTTCAGCTGCATTCTGCCACCTTCCCTCCTCAATCAACTCTTTTCCAAGCTAACAAAGTCTAGCCTATTTAACCACTCTGTGAACGAAAGTATTTTCACTATATCTGTGACCATTCTTCTTGTCCTGCTCTGAACTTTTCCACTTCTCTGAACTTTTTGACCTCTTCTTTACTCATTTTGAGCTGCAGGGAAACAAAACTACAGTCATGTCTTGCATTTCAAGTTCTTACTCTAGGATGATTTGGCTTTTAAAGGTTTTTAACATCAGGAAACCGGGTTTTTAAACTACTAAGTTTTTCTGTGTCACTGACTTGGATTTTAGTTTCTATCAATGTAATAGAGACACTCAAGCCACCATCACTGCACTCCAGAACCAGACAAGTTTCACCTCTGTGCCCAAAGAACCCTTCTTTCTGAGTTAATGACTAATTCAGAGCTATATAAGGCTGAATGCAGTCCCCAGGCAGGGAATTGCCAGCTATGGGGTTTGGCAATTCTAAGGAAATTCTGTGCCTGCCTAACAAAAGCTGAAACCAGAAAAGGTTCGGGTGGAAGCTGCAAGAATAATCCAAGATGGGACAACCAGGCTTTATAGTAAAAGACTAACAATTCTTAGTGCCTTTTGTTTATTCAAGAGAAGACCAAAGGTGACTTGATCCTGACTTACAAATCATTATGAAAGGGATTTCTGGTGGCAGATGGATCTGTAATCTGGTGATGTAAAGGCATAATGAGATTCCATGGCTGAAAGCTGAAAGACCAGAAACAAGAAAAAAGTGTTAGCAACCAGGGTAATTATCCAAACAGCTTAAAGGGATGTACTGGATTCTGTAACACACGATGTTTTCAAACCATAATTAGGTGTCTTTTTAAAAGATGTGCTGTTGCTCAAGCAAAAATTATGGTCTCCATGCAGAAATAATCAGAACAGAGTTTTTAGCCTGTATTAAGCTACAGGTCAACCTAGATGATCTTAATTACCCCCTTGGCCTTAAGATCCATGAATCTAGAAAAGTGGAGATAATGGCATGTGTTCAACTATCTTGGGTTTTGAATGAGAAAAACTGGGAGAATTGTGCACAGTAAATAATTGATTCTACACATTCAGTCCAATTTTTTTGCTCATAACATATCTGGGGACAGAACATTAACTCCTAAATCTATTTCTCAAATGTGACAGACAGCTATCTTACCCAGTATTTGACTTGGAGCCTGTAAGCTGTACTGCCTAATTGGTTAGCTAACAGAAAATGGGCCAGTTCACCTCTGTGATTGATTAGCATGAAGGCAAAGCAGACAAGCATATTTAAACATTTCAAATTCAGTCTGGGTGACCATGTATAGGAACACGATTTTGAAATCCTTTTCTTTTAATCAAGCTCCACCATGTCTCCTCCTGGTGACTGAGGAGAAGGCAGAAAAAAAATGGGTAAGCACCACTTAAAGCAGATTCACTTATTTTAAATGTTAAGGTCTAAACAAGCCGTAGTCATGACATTATGTTGCTCATCAGTCATGCAGGTCTAGGCCTAAGGATGCGTTTTGTTTTGAAAATTAACAAATTTCCTAGCCCCTTGCTTATACAGTAGGTATACAGTGAGCTAGGAGCTAATGTAATCGAAACAGCAAACACTGAAGATGTCAGGTATTAAAAAAAAGACTGCATTCACTCAATGCAGGTTGATATTCAGGGAAGGAAATATAGCATACTGGGAAAGAAAACAAGAGCAGGGGAAACTCACTTGGGTTTCAGTTAAATACTACAAAACCAAGACTGGATTGTTAAGATAGGGTAACCACAAAGAGGAACCTCTGTTAAAGAAAAACATCTCTTTCACAGCAGATCCTCTTTTGCTAATGAAACCCATTTAAATGATTTTAGGACTGTGGAAAGACGTCCTTGGAGGTGCATCTGAGAGTGGTCCTCTGTAGAAAGAGGAGGGCTCCTCCAAGACCAGGGAACCATCAAGTCATGCCTGTGATGCTGGACCCCAAAGGGAAGGCACAGCGAAAACAAAGAAGTGGCTGGTTTTTTAGGAATATGTAACAAGCAATGCACTTATGGAGCAAGGCTTTTACTACCATGTTCTGGCAACCTGTGCTTGTCACCCATCTGCCTCCCCACCCACCGTACACACCATCCATCTCCACACTGCCCACACCTCTGTCTGCAGGGCTCATCCTGCAGCCACAACCCCACCTCATCAGCTCCCAGGCAGTGAGGCCAGGCCATGGCAGTAGGGGGGGTGCTCCTTCCTCACCAAACTCCAAGGGGTCTGCTAGCAACCTGGACCATCAAAATATGAACCAAAAACCTGGTGCCCCTCCAAGTGCCAAGTGCTTTCTGTCTCAGGCACGTGCACCCTGCTGCCAGGAGGTGCAACCGTGACATGCACAGACACAGCCGAGGTGGTCGTGGTCATGAAATCATAGGGAGGTACCCAGGCTGCCAGCAAGCTTTGACAGCTCACAGTGACATCTGTGATTCTGCAGCATCAGATTTTGCAGCACACCCCAGACTAACAGCAGTCTGAGTAGTACAACACGTACCTCAATGCTGTCTTTCAGCAGCAGTGTGGAGATATTCCATGCAGGAGCCGAATGCCTGCAGATGATTACAACAGCACAGTCGAGGGCGATTAACAGCTGTTTAGCCTGCAGTGAGCTTGTGAAATGAGCACAGTTTATATTACACAGAGACTTCAGGGAGCAGTGGGGAAAGCTGTGACGGGCAGGAGGGAGTAACTGCCCGTGTCGGGCCATTTCATTTTTCACCTGTTAGATGGCTTTCCTATTACATCTCCAGCCTGATGCAGAAATTACGCTTGTTCTATGCCTCCGATTCAATGCCAAATTGGAGGAAATTTATGGCTGCCCTAATTCCATGCACTTTCTGGTGGGAGATGTAACATGAGTTACCAAACCTCTCGCTTCTGCCAGCTCCTGGGGGGAGTGGTACCCCCTGATGCTCAGTAAAATGTGATGGTTTGGACCAGACTAATCTCTGCTCTGTTAGCATCAAGAGCTGTAGGAGCATCTGTGCTCCTGGAGACACGCTGTGGTACACAAACAAGAAATAATGCAATAATTTCCCTTTTTGCAACCCATGAAAACAAACATCTGAGCCATAAAACCTTTGAGATAACTGAGAAATACACATGCAGGGCAATGTTCAGCCAGCTGAACACACCTCCTGCTGTCCTGCCTTGCAGTCAGGCAGGCTGCCTTCTCCTCCCTTCAGTCACAGTGGCACACAGGCCACACATCTCAGCTACTTCCTGGTGTTTGGGAGATGCAACATTCAGGTGTCTGACCCGTCGCTGTTGGAGCCTGTGTCTGCCCTCGCAGAAGGAGGCTGCTTTAGCACCTGCTGAAAGCCACTGATGCCAGCAAAAACCTTCCTGTTGTCTCCAGTGACAGCAGGAGGGCAGACACAAAGACCTGGTCGTCCTTCCCCAGTAAGAGCACTTACTGGCACGTCTGCAGCCTGTTTACAGCCCATGCAATCTTGCAGCACTGGCAGTAAATGCCTGGGCTGTCAGGTCACACTTCAACTTATTGCAGTCTGAGCAGCCAGGACGAAAACAACTGCCTCCACAGCACACTTCCAGCCAGCAAAGCTGCTCTTCTGCTTCCTTCTGGGTTTGGTGTTGGAGTTAAGTGACAGCTGGGTTGACCCCAGCTCTGGATGCCGAGCCACAAAGAAACTATTTCTTTGCCAAAAATAATGTCGAAGGTTTATTCTGCCTTCACCAGTGGTGGAACAGTGTTAAATTTCTCAAAATTGGTTCAGTCCTAGTCACGACCCGGACAATCATAAGTCATGCTGCCTCTAAGGAAACAGTCTCATTTTTTCCCAGTTGTGATCTAACCCCACAGCAGGTCGTGGATGTGGAAGGATTTTTGTGATGCAGGGAGAGGACTGGGTGCCTTCATCCAAAGAACTGGACACGGGTGGCTATGGCAGGCAGAAATTCAGACTCATGCCTAGTCCAAGTCCACAGCAGCAATTCCTTCCTTACAGTTCTCCCTTCACGTTCCTGAGGTTACCATGGATGGTCTAACAGGCCAGAAGTGGGCCCTGGAAGAAGGCCACCTCTCTCTCTCTCTCTCCCTCCCTTCCTCCCTCCTTTCCTTCCCTGGTACTGACTCAGACCTTCAAAGCCAGCCCCGAGCCCTTTCTGTACCACAAGGCTAGGGAGAGCTGGCAGTGTGAAAATTCATGAAAGTTCATGGCTTCATTTGGGGGATTTTGAAGGGTTGTTGCATGTCAATGGGCTGACAGAGATGCTCAGGTGTAGCTTGCTTGGGATCTGTTTATCTACGAAAACAAGCACGCTATTTCCACCAGCTGCTGTGTGAAGGCTGAGGAAATGGGATATATGAATGCAATACCTATTCTTTGATTAGTGTGGTTTGTACATCAAGGTTTTATTAGCTTTTACTGCCCTACTGACTGCTGCCTGCAACTGCCTGCAACACTCACCTCCTCTCTAACAGCCCCTCTGCTCGCTCTGCTTTCCTTCCTGCTGGCTTTTTGTGAACTTCTTTATTGCCAGCTCCAGTGAGATGATAAAAATTGGCATCTGTTGCTGGACATTTCAGGTTTATTAGATCTGTTAAAAATAATCTTTAACTCTGTAATGTGCACAGGGCTGGGTAACGATGGGGAAGCAGAAGGGGCGGCCCCAGGGCCCCTGTGCGTGCACCATTTACACTGTGTCAGTGCCAGGGGGTAATTACCATGGGGTGAGCAGAAGGAGGGGCTGGGAGGTGATTTATAGGCTGGCTGTACGCACACATCTATCCACCTACCTGTCCACGTGTACCTGCCATGTCCACGGGTAGATGTTCCAGATATGCATATTCACCTCAGAGACTTTCATGTCTTACTCAACGCCTGTGCCTCCTTTTAAGTGCTATTATTCCATGTATTACCCTTATCTTGGTCATTGTCCCAAAGCCTTTGAAAGGACAAGATCAGGACTAGGTAATCTCTGGTACTTTCTCTTCCTTTTCTTCTAACCCCAAGCATCTCTTAGTCCACTGTTTGTGAGCTCTGGGTACTCCATGAGGTTTCTTGCCTTCTCCTGCTAGTCTTACATTGAGCTTTTTTTCCTATGTGCCTGCACTTAGACTTCTGCCTTCTACTGAGCTGTGGGGAGTTCTGGGCTCTCCTCCACAGGGTCTGCCTCACCTCAATGGATGTGCAGGACCTCGCATCCAAAATGAGTTACATGCTCAAATAAATACCTCCAACTTCTGCCTGTTGGAGATCTTAGTTCTTTCTTTCCACAGGCCCATACAAAAAGGTGAGCATAGAGCAGGTTCCTAATGTGGGAAATAAAACTTTTTTTCTTCTTCCTTTCCCCTCCAGCAATCAAAACATGGAAGAACTGGGATGTTTCACTCCAGTGTGCCCAGAAATGTGCTACTGAACAGAAAAGCTGCATAAAACTTTTCACACCAGGAAAACATGTATTCCAAAATGTCCTGAGAATGTGGAAATGAGAGATAATCACAGGAACTGCTTTAAACTTCACACAGAGTGGTCAATGTTGGCAATTTGCATAATAACCCTGGGAAATAAGCTATTATGCTTCATGACAGCAGCAATAATTACATGCCAGAGCTGGTCATTACGAGAGTTAACCACTGATTAATTAGTCTGTTTATATTAAAAAACAAGGTTGGCTTCAGTAACTAATAAATTGCCTGTGTACAGCTGTTACCAAAAAGATCACTTGTTAGAAAATTGATTAAGTAATTTTTAAATTGTTTTAATTAAATTTCAGTAATGAGACTCCCCCAACTTATTTCCCTCTTTTTATGGAATGGGAAAGAAATAAACAGGCACTGAGTATGTAGAGGTGATTTGAGGCAACAAAAGGATGGTTGGAAATCCACAGGAAAACAAATATCTGTTGCAATCATCTTGTCCTCCTAAAGGCTTGTAGGAATCTAGAGAAAATTAGATTTTCATTTTATTTTATTTACTTTGCCTCGCAGAGACTTGGTGCCTACTTCACTTCACTTGGTGAATTTGTAATAGGGACAGAAGTTCGCAAATGGGTAAATCTTTCTGTGCTCACTCCATTTATTATGCAAGATATTAGCCAGCCAAGTGATGCTACGGGGGGCAGTTTACAGCTTAATCATAAAATCTCACAGCTTCATAATGCCAGGTCCTCTCTGGAAAGTTGCTGTTTGTCTTTTTCTTCCTGTCTCCTAAAGGGGCCTTACCCTGAGCCCACCTTGAGCTTAGCAGGAGGCAGGGGCAGGAGACAAAGCACCCATGGTGACAGCAACAGGGCTGCCTTCCCTGAGCCAGGGTTCTTAACATTGCCAATGTGACAGATCCAACAAAGCTTGGCAGAGAGAGAAAAGTTCTTTTGTTCCTGGAAATTCAGTTATAGGCAGTTGTTGTAAAGGGCCTCCTTAATATCTTGCCGCTCTCTGCATTACCAGCCATTACTGTACAGCCTGCTCTAAAAGAGGGCTCTTGAGCTTCCATCACACAGGGCTTCTGCATTGCCTCCCCTATCCATAAGGTCACTTTGCTAATGACTTCATTGATCCATACCTTTGCATGGTTCAATATGCCATTTTCTGCCATGTTGTTTCAATGGCGTGGAGCTTAGCTTCGGGACAGAGCCATCCAGGTGTGACACTAAGTTTTGCAGAAATACAGTTGTTCGACAGCTTCCTGGCTAAGATTCAGCCTTTAACATATTTGCAGGCTTCAGGTCCAGAAAGGCAGTAAAGTAATAAAGTCAGAAAATCAGAAAAGCAGGAATAATCACGTTCTGTTATCATTCAAAGCATTTACTACCTGTACCACATCTAAAATACAGACATATATATATATATAGATACACACACACCTCCCTTGCCCAGCGTGAAAACAAAACCACCTAATCCATAAATTCACATCAAAAGTTTCCTCCCCTACAGAACATTCAATTACATTCAATTTATATCCATAATCCACCTGTGTGGCTCTGCTAATAATAGTTCTTAGAGCCATTTTTCCTTCCTCTTAAGAAAATGCGATTGCTTTTTAATTGAGAAACAGTCTCATCGGGGAATGGCAAACCCAGAGTTATATCCCCTGGAGATTTCAAAGCATGCAATACAATCACTAGCGGTATGAGCAGTGTAAATGTGGATCTGCTTAATCCCTGTTAATCTCTGGATTTTTCAGCACATTGGTGCAACAACACTTGTACCTCCCAGCTGAGGCGCCCTTGAGCAGACAGCTATGAATACATCAGAAAAAAAGTATGGATGGGTTCAGAGGGAGAAACAATGCGCATTCCGGGAGAAGAGATGAAGGATGCCTGTACACATGGTCAGTTGCTTGCTCTCCTGCAAGGGGAAAATCTCCACTTGCCCTTTCCAGCCCCTCATTGGGAATCACCAACAAGTGACTCCTGCTCTTTATTTTCCCCCAGTGATTAATCCTGGTGAGAAGCCTCTCATTTTCGTGACACCACATCTGAGGAGAAAAATTTTTTTCTGTTGGACACAGAGCTTGCCTCCTGGCCTGGACTGCAACCGCCAGTGAGCTGGAGTGTGATGGACTGGGGGTGAATTTGATGCAATGTCTCATCAGTAACCTTGCTGCAGCTGCTTTCGCTTCATGTTAGTTGGCACCTGCCTCTGGGGCTTTCAGCACTACTTCCCCATCGTGTCCAGCACATCCTCCCCGAGCAGCAGTCTGACTGCCAAGCCCCTGACAGTGAAGGAAGAACACTTGCTGTTAATGTTCCCTTCCAGCAGAAGAGAAGAAATAGGAAGGACGAGAGGAGGGCTGACAGGTGCCACTGAGATTCTTGACAGCATCAACAGACTCGCAAAGCTGTTGCCATGGCCAGCCAAGCCCCTCACAGGACACCCAGAGTCAGTGTCCCTGCTTACCTACAGATACTTCTGCCCTCTCTCAGGGTCCTAGTTGTCCTTCTGTACACATGGCTAATCCATGTCTCATTTCTCCTTCATTATTAGGCTGCCTTGCAAATGCTTGTTCTTATTGATCCCATTTTCCAGATCTTTTTCTAACACCCCTGCCTCCAGGCAGCCCTGTAGACCTCACACAGAAGCTGTCTAGACAAATTCAGAAAAACTTGGAAAGCACTTGGGTGGTACCACAGGAGGTTAGGCAGGAAAGTTAATCAGGAAATTGCTGTCCATTTCCTTCACAGCACAGTTTGAATTGTGGATTGTAAATAAGGCATGAGATGTGTTCTGAATAATGAAGAGAAATGATGAAAAGTATGAAATGGCTGATCATGAGATCACAATTTATTTTGGATGGTGAATGTAGGAGAGGTTCCCAGGCAAAAATTAGTATGCAAGTACGTAGGTACAAGATGAAAGATGGTATCATAATACATATGAAAATGGGAATCAAATGAATATTGCCCAGACAATCCTAAGTCTAACCATTCTTATATGCCAAGAGCTTAATTTTGCTGTTTTAAAATCCTCTTACATTCAGAGGATCAAGGTCTTATTTTGTTAATCACTTGTATGGAAATCCTCCCAATGTGGAAAAGAAATTCAGTGACCAATAAAATAGACAAAATAGCATTCCATGTTTTCATCATCTCATTGATGTTTGACTTGTTTGTAAACTGAAGTGTGGGGTTTCAACCATTTCTTTACTTAAGAGAAAAAGACCTTTGCTGAGCAAGAAAAAAAAATCCCAGGAAAAACCTAGTCACACAAAAAATGTTCTTTACTTTTGGTATATTCAGCATTTTTCCCGAGTAAAGTTCACCGAACACTCACATGAATAAAGTAATTTTTTTGTTTAATTGGATTGAGCCTGGAGAGAGAAAACCAAATAAATCTTTAAGTGAGGGCAGGAAAGGATAGGGAGAAATTCGTCAAGGTAAAGTGAGAAACGGTAACACTCTCATAGAAATTTCCTATGGCAGAGTATTATTTTGATGCTGGGTTATTTTTCCAGACTCACAGCCTTAAAGGCAGAACATTGCCTATCTCATTCATAACATAGGTCATAGGATTTCATCCAGCTGGTCCTGCTTTAGGACCATACCTGAAAGAGCTGAAATTATCACAGGCAGACTCTGCTCCAGCCAAGTGGTGGGATGAGGAGGATCCTACGGTAGGCTACAAGATTTCTGTACTATCCCATCAGCTTGGATCCTTTCTATCTCATCAGCAGAGATTTCTTGCTTGATTTGTTCATCAGCAGTGAATTCTGCACAGCCAGAATCCTTTTTGGGTTTGGAGGCTCTGGGAGCTAACAGAAGACTTAGAGTGCCCCATTTAGAGTACCCCATGACTTCAGTGCTGGGATGAAGCTGGAAAAACTTCAATCCCTTGCTGCTTCCTCAAAATTAGAGACTCCATCTCAGCTGAAGGCAGCCTAACTACCAGTGCCATACATGCCTTCAGGATAGGTTTGACAAAGGTGGCTCAGGCTTGGGATGAAACAGCAGTGGTTCAGGCTGCAGTAAGCACTACAGAGTTCCAGGCACAATATGGCACAGCCTCCTGGGCTTTGAGCTACCATGATTTTATTGCTAGTGGTTTACAAATTAGCTGCATCAAGACTAGATCCATTCTGCTTGTGATGGCTGCAATCACAGCCCAGTAGCTTGAGCAGCTTGATCCCTTTTGCTCTTTTAGGTCAGCAATGAGAAGGATAAATGATCTGCTCCAAGCAGTTTTTCTCTATGATGTCCCACAGCTCAACCTCATACACACACATGAAGGAGAGTTGGAGAATGGCAGCCTGGTGTGTAGATGGCAAGCACACCCACACTGTCATATTTCTGTGTGCCAGTTCATTTCAGGGCTATTGACTTCTGCAGGGATTTAACTTCAGGGTCAACTTGAGAGTTAGATGAAAGAAACATTCACTTTGGTGAGCTCCTCTGTAGGGCTGGGAAAGGAGACAAGACTCTTCAACGATAGCAATTATCCTGACGGTGTTGGCAAATCCTGTCAGTCAGCAGTCAGTTTTGGCTCAAAAGGAAGCAGGGGAGTGAGTGTGATGGTGACACTTGAGTGCTCTGCACCTTTTAGTTACTACCTGTGAACGAGCTGGTAGGTCTTGCAGACTGGTGTCCTCATTACAAGATTGGAAACTGCCAGTGTACATGTCATGTTGGTAACCCTGAGAGAGAAATCAGAAGCTCAGCTGGAACAAAAACCGCTCACCTTCGCAAGGATGCATCCTCCAGAGTAGGATGGAAATGCATCAACAGCATGCTGTGATTTGACACAGCAAGCACAGCTACTTCCTAGGCTGCACAAAAACTGTGGTTGGAGAGGGAGTCAGGATGCAGACTTGTTAATCCAGCACATCTCAAAAGCGCTATAAAAATAGGAGATATCTTATTTACAAATGAAATCTTATTTTTAGCACTGGGGAGAAAGGAAGTGCTGAGGGCTGTGACACTGTTGTTCACACTTGTTCATTTACCCAGGCGTCCCCCGGAGAGACCAGCAGCTAGCACAGGCTAGTAGAGGAGGTTTGCAGTAGGAGAGCCAGTTTACACAATTTGCTTAGGAAAGAAGACCTTTTGTGGCAGTCAGAGCAGCACAAAACATGTTGTTCTTCACTATGGGGTGAGCTATCTCAGGCAAATGCTACCTATTGAACGAGGAGATGAAGAGGACCAGATGGAAAGACGAATTTCCTTTTCTAGGATCCAAGAGAGTGGGCTGATGCTGTTGCGAGCGGAGATGAAGGCTGAGTTGGAGAGTGAGGATATGGCTGCAGATCTAAAATTTGTTGGATGGAGGGGGAGAGATGTGCTGGCCTGAATGTTCACAGAGAAACTGTAGGATAAAGAAAACTAAAGGTACTTTTAAATGTAGTTCTGACCTTCAGCACACTAACACCTGCCTTCCATCTGTGTCCTTGAGTCAAGATGTTTGTGCCTTAAAAAAACACAGATGAGAGCACCCCACCCTACATTACAGCGAGAGGATGGTATTCACTTATTGACCATGGCAGTGCAGCTGTCAGAACATCTTCCTGGCAGCACTCAGGCCCATCCTCCCTCACTGGGCCCATCCTTCAGGTGGGGACAGTCACAGCTTACAGCTATACCAGTCTTCTGTTTGCCTGTGGTGCCCCATTCCCCTCTGTCCCTGTCTCTTCCCATACACCAGATCTTCCAGCCTTGTCCAGAACCTTGGTCCCTCCCCAACACTCACTGCTCCTTGCCTCTGCACCATCCTGGCATGAGTGCACCCTTGACATCTTTCCTCCACAACTCTTGTGTCCCCACAGGGTCATTCCAATCCATGGCTGAGAAGGTTTCACCCCACACTCTCGACAATTGGCAGTGTGTCCGTGCTGCCCATTGTCCAGCATCAACACAGGCTGGTGTGCTCCCGTCCCCCTCCCCCTCTCCCAAGATAGCCGCACTTCAGAGGCAGCTGCACGGCTTTTTATAGATGGGACTTAATGCCACTTGACGGACCATAGCGCTATTTTTGTGCCAAGTTAGCACAGCCTTAGTATTCTGCGCGTGTGAGTGCTTCACCCAAGACTAGTTGCTGAAATATAAATACCACTCAACCAAAGTTATTTAGAACTTCAGTTGGATCGACCTGATCCGAGCCAATTATTTTCCCCGATAGAATTAATTAGACTGCATATAAAGTGAGTGAGATGTGAAAGACAGGTCTGCAGAATTACTTATTCCATTAACAGTTGGTTTGGAAAAAAAGAGGCTCTGTCCTTGACTTGGCTGTGCCATGGCCTCGTCAAGAAGAAGGGAATCAGGGTTTTCACATGGGAAGCTGCTCTGCTGGCAAACACAGTTCATTTGGTGCTAGTTTGCATCAACAAGCTCCCTGCTCTCTTATATTCATGAAGATAAGGGCTGGCTGTGTAAATGCTGTTGCAGAATCCAAACTCCCTCCCTGCTCAAAACAACTGTTGCTCAGACCTCTGTGGAACTAATTTATTGCCAAAGAGAGTGAAATGTAAATAGTTGCAGCAGGTACGCGAGCAGGCGTTTCTTCACTGAGTATTACTTGGAGAAGAGCCAATCGGTGCCTGTACACAGAGCTGGGGGGAGCAGCTTTTCAAGTATGAGAGAAAAGTAGGACTGGCTTCAAAAGCAATTATTATTTTACGGGAATGACTCCAGCAAGGTGGGGAGGGATTGAGAAACTCATTTTTTCAAGATCGAAACTCACACTCAAGTTACCTTGGGACTCATTTCTCCTCCAGAGCTCAAAACACAATGACAGCAGATCTGCAGCTCCAGTTCTGTGTGAGTACTGGGTTTTGGGGAGACAAACATCCCAGTAACTTAGTATAGACAAAGTCTATTTTTTTTTAAACACAGACCATGAGGAAAAAGATGCAACTGAGACATAGAGCTGGGGTAGCGTTTCCCGTCCTCTGCACAGGGAGAGGAGTTCACACCATCCCACTGAGCCTCCCTGTGCCCATCTCATGGCTGCTCCAGTAACAGAGGTCTGGTTGCACCAGGGCCTGTAGGGATTGGGGAACCATCCCCAGCCTCAAGAACCAACATTTTACATCTCACAGCCAGTGAACTCTGGCCCTCTGCATTCACCATTGTCTCTGACGAAATCCACCAGGGCTCTTCCTGTGTAAATCACCATCCCTGGTGTTACAATGGAAAGAAGGATTCTCTCTGGTGGCAGTTGAGTCACTTGCATCCTCCTCTTTTCCAAGACTAGCTTCTTTACCAACTCAGAGCCTAAGTGTCCAGCCTTGTGGGGAGGGAGGCTGGGACACCAGGGAAGACACCACCTTGTCCCTGCAAACAGCTTCACCTCAGATGTAGTTTCATACAATTGTGATTCTTCCTCCACCAGCTCTTTGGATCTAACTCCTCAAGGGCAGGTTAATATGGAAAAAAGATGACCTACAGAACATCTAATAGTTGTAAAACAAACTGCACATAACCTGCAACACCATCACCCAGACTGCAAGGCAGACCCCTTCACAGCACACAGGACTGCCACTGCCGCCTCTGCCAGGTCAGACTGAGCTTGGGACTCTGCTGTGGTGCAGCAGAAATTAAAGGTATTCATTCCTATTTTGTGGGGTTATTTTAAGCACCATTATCCTGTTTCCTGAAACACAGTAATGCTTTGCAGTTAACTGTGCTTTGGGGAGGAGGAATGGACTATATAGTCGCCCAAAATCCCTCCTCAGTTCCATAGCCTGGCTTGAGAAGGAGGTCACAGCAATCTTGAGAGGTGCTTGACTCCATCCCCTACACCCTCTTACCTGCTCTGGAAGGCTTTCAGTGAAGGCAATTCTATGATATCCTTCTTCTCCCCATGCTCAGGGTTTACAACTCTCCTACAGGCTGTAGGATATCACAGGAGATTACACCTAATCTTAGGGTATGTTTCTATATATTACACCAATTATTTCTCATCCTGCCTGTAGGAGACAAGCAGGAAAGTAAAAAACAGCTCTCTGTGTATTGAAAGCTTTGTTATTCCCCTCAGTTATCTACTTTCTAGACAAAACCAAACCCACTTATCTTGTGTCTTCTGAAACTTTTCTTTTTTTTGCTGCTTTGCCCAGATTGTCTCTGACATGATATCCAAATCTGGCCACATTGCACCAGGTGGGATCTCAGCAGCACTGGGTGAAGTGGCATAAGTAGCTCTCACACCGTCTGCCTGCTAACACCTCCTACCCAAAGATTCACCTTTCTCAAAACACCAACATATTATTGGCTTGCTCAGTTTGCAGTAAGCCAAAACCCCAGCTCCGGTTCTTCTGTACTGCTCTCTCAGCATTTATTGTGCAATCTGTTTTTATGCATTTGATTTCAATGTGTAATACTTCCAACTTTTCTCAAAATAATTCCATCTCACTGGGCCCAGATCATTCTTCCAGCTCATTGAGATCACTCTTTTTCTTATTATGTCCTCCAGTCTCGTTATAGCTCCTTCCCAGCTGGGTGTCTGCTGCACATGAAGTCTCTTCCATCATCCACCATGATAATGAACACAGTGAACAGAAATAGTCCCAAGGAAAAAATTCCCCTGCAGAATCCAACTTGAAATACCTTCTCATTTTGACAAGAGATGATTGCAAACCAGTCAGTACATTTTTTCAACCACTTCAATGAGACTTCATGGCAATTTCTTTTCTAATGAAGATTCACCCAAAAAAAGCATCAAATACTTCAAACACCTCTTCATCATGCTTTATTTGTTCTCTGCGTCCATTAAATAATGGAGCTACGACTCCCTTTACCTCACTCCTGCTTCTCACGCGTTTAGGAGAATTGTTTTTGTTGTTTTCTTCCCTGGTTTTTACTACTTGCGGAACTCCTTTTTTTTTAATTTCAAGTAATGACACACTCCTGATGCAGCTATATAGGGTTTACTGTAGATGCTATCACTTGTCTGCACTGCTTTGCCTGTAATATAGCCATCAGCTTTCTGCACTTCTTCAGTTAGAATTTCTTCCTGAGATTCTGCCTAACTGCTCTCTGAATTGGCCAAAATCTGCTTTTTTTTCTAAGACCAGGTTTTAATTCTGTCACACTTAGACCCTGAAATAGCCAGTGATTTGTTCTTCATCCTCAGTTTTAGTGGAAGATGAAATAAGACACAGAGAATGTCCAATTCTAATTTCAAATATTTTCCCTCTCCAGGGAAGAGATGGAGGGGCAGGATAATCTGCTCTCTTTTCTGTGCTTGATCTGTAGGTAAAGGACTTTTACTTACTGAGTTGTAAATCTAGTAGGCTTCATGAGCACACCAAAAAGTGTGGGGGGAAGGGAATCCTGTTAATCAAGGCAGGGGAGTCTTAACTGACATATGAGAGAGTTATGTTTTAATTTGTTCTTTGAAAGATGGACATGACTAGCAGCAATCTAGGATTATTGAATAACTTGGTCAGCTGTCAGAATGGACAGAACATAATTTACTACATCCAAATCAGCTATCAAGGGAAAGGAAGTTGGAGTTAATCTAGTAGGATCAGAAATCATCCAGAGACTTCAACAATAAATGTGAAACATTTATCCTAATGTAGCATTAAAATTAGAAATTAAAACCATGAAGGAAGTCTGGAAATCCACTGACCAAGTCCCCTCGGCTCACTTTTCATACAAGTGCCCTTAGAGGAAGAGGCACAGAGTTTCTGGTGCCTGTTAACATACCACTGTCACTGTGATGGATGACAGAAGCTCTTGGTTTGGGAATTCAGGGGAATAAGGGAAGTGTTGACTTTTTCATTTTCTTAATAAATAAGGGTTAAATACTGCAAAAAGAGGTTTAGAAATACTTCAAAACCTAATTTTACTATTTTATCAGCTTATAGAGGAAGGATCGCATATGTGACTTTCTCAGGAACACTGGCAATGAGCCACATCACAAAAATACTTCTTTGCACATACATCAAGGAGAGGCCAAGTGCATTCATGATACATATATTAATTCTTCCTAGACACTACAGCCACCACTTGAGTGAGGATCACAAGCCTTACCCCAAAAGCTGTTGAGTAACTTCAATAAAATTCAGAAAGAAATGTAGATGGCCAGTGACTTAACTATGTTACCTGGAAATTTTGACAACCACTTATGCATCTGGATACCTTTATAAACCCAAACCTCATTCTCCCTATCTCTAGCACCAAGCTTTTTTCAGATGAGAGTCTCAAAAATCTGAGCAGAGAAGGGTTGTTTCACTTTGGAGTGAAGGTAAGTGGAAATGTAGTCTCCTTCCAGATTTGGAAATTGCTGCTTCAGTGGTGGCAGAGCACCTTTAGCAAACCTCTCAGCTGAGCTACAAAAAGGTTGGTCAGCGTTTTTCAAATCAGCTGTACTAATTTGGAGTGAGGAGTAACCTGGCTTTCTGAAGTAATTGCTTTTCTGTTCTCTTTCCCTATCTCTTTTTCAGAGGCCAGGTTTGCATGCAGCTTGACCTGTTTCTCATCTTCATGCCAAGTTCCTACTTCACTTCATCCTCTCCTCCGGGCAGAAAGAGGAGTATGTGGAGGAGACTGATGTTTCCTGACAGCCCTACAAAACGTTTCTGCTTTCTAAGGAAAATAAAGGCCAGCCAGACTGTCGTGCAACCAAAAGCCCTGCCTCAGGAGGCTGCCCGCCCAAAGGATGGGGCAGAGCACAGCTGGATCCAGCAGCCACTCCCCTGGAATGCACAGGCTTAACCGGAGTGGCACTGCAGGGAGGGAGCAGCAAAAGCTTTGGCCAGCCCCAAACCTATTGGTGTGGCTGCAGTACGGCGGCACCAAGCCACTCCTTCAGCCCAGCTCCTCAGGCCTGCCTAGACACAGACAGCAAATGGATGGAAGGATGTGCTGCTCAGGGCTGGTCTGAGCCTGTCCTTGGCTCTACTTGCACCCGAAGCAGGCTCGGGCATCAAGTCCTGCTAAACCGACTGCCAGCCATGCTCAGCCACCATTAATTTATAATAGAGACAAGGCATCCTATGCCTTGAACACACACCATGAGCTGCAGCTCTATATTCACATGACATTCACAGTGGGTCATTCTGAGGGCACGGACCCCTAGAGAAGTTGTCAACCCGTATGATCAGAAGTGAAGTTACAGTCATGCATGTGCTTTCAGGCTGCGGTGAGCGTGAGGAACTTACCTTCATTTGCTACAGAGTAAGGGCACAAATGTGAATTATCACTCTAAAGTAGCTGACAGGCTTTAGGTTGACTCTCCAGCTTGTTCCTGCTAGGATGCTGATTTGCCCTTATCCTCTGGGTCCTTGGGTTTGATGCTTGCTCGTCTTGTAGAGTAATTTGCATTTTGGTATATGGTTCCAAGAAAGAATAATAGCATTTTACATGTGTAAATGAGTATAAAGTGCATCAGGGAAGGGAGAATTAGACCCTTATCTTTTGAAAGAATATCAAAAAAACAGGAGAAAATTTGGACTTGAGCCGAAGGATATTTCCTCATTTTGAATCTAAAATGCTAGGAGAATTGTATTAAAAAGCATAATTATGGAAGAAAAAAGCTTTAGCTAAGGTTGTGTTGCTAAATATTCAAAATCCCCTTCTGCACAAGATCTTACCCCTTCAAAAATCCTCTGAAATTAAGATAATGTATTCATTACAGTATTCAAAAGATTTCCATTTCAATTTATTGTCAAGGTTGAGAGGTTCTGAATAGGACTCCTGGGGAAAAGGGCAACTTCCCTATTAAAAAGATAGGACTTTACTGCCTGTAAGTCATTTTCAAACACTGACTAATTCAGCCACAGAGTAACACAGTGGCACTGTGTTATTTAGGATAGCTGTGATTCCCCTTGCAAATCCCATTTCATAGTGGGAAGCTGAGGAACAGCTGTTGAACACTTTCTTCAAAGCAACAATCAATGGCAAGGCAAGTCTTGGAGAGGATTCCTAGACTCCAAGTACAAGCATAATATGAATACTTCACACAGGTTATCAGGAGCTTTCCTAAATGCCTTCCATGCAGTCAGAACAATCCTAATTCTGCCTTCTGGCAGTGAAAGGGTGAGTAACTCTCTCGGGGGGAGGAAAAACAGTTTTTTCATGGCTCATATGGACCATTTGGATCCAAGTGGTTTTGGGGTTTCTTGGGTTTGGTTTCTTTTTTGGGGGGGGGGGGCGAGGGGGAGGTTTGCATTAGAGGAAAGAAAGAGTCACCCACACAAAAGATGTAGATTCCCAGAGAATCCATTTGACTGGCTGCAGTATCCATTGTTTCCTTTCCACTCATGGAGAAGACTCATCCTAGCTCCTGAGCAGAGGCTTCTGTGCAACAAGCTGTTACTCCTCATAGGTCTATGAGCCTAGAAGTGCAAACCGGAGGGAGATTGTGGCTCCAAATTCCGTTCTGTGATGAGAAAATTTTGTGAACTGCAGCTCTGGAAGCTGCTGGCTCAGTCTCCTATGCATTGGACAATGTGGAGGATGCAATCAAAGTTGGAGTCTGTCCACGAATTATGCAATAACTGAGTTCTGAGAATAAAATCAACCTACAGACAAGGAAAATTTGATTTCCTTCAAAAAAAGACCTGCCATTTTAAGTCAAAATAAAGCTGTAGGACATGTATGAGTGTGGCTTCACCACATAACCTTCTAGTCGAGGTGAGGCATCTGTCTCAGTCCAACTGTTATTACGTCAAGCTGAGGAGGCAAAACATCCAAGAGAGCCTGAATCAATCTTTAAGAATAAACGACACTGGTGCAAGTGACTATCTGTAGGGAACAGACTCCATAGTAATGGTCTTTCTCCAGGAGCAGGGAGGAGCTTTGAACAGAAAGGCCCAGAAAAAATCTTGATGGATCTGAACACCAAACAGTGGAGGATCTTGATCTGAGCCAGGGGATGTCTTACGTAATCTTAATGACAGAAAGAAAGAAATTCTTTCTTTTCTTTCTTTCTCTTTCTTTCTTTCTTTCTTTCTTTCTTTCTTTCTTTCTTTCTTTCTTTCTTTCTTTCTTTCTTTCTTTCTTTCCTTTCCCTTTCTTTCTTTTCTTTCTTTCTTTCTCTTTCTTTCTTTCTTTCTTTCTTCCTTTCTTCCTTTCCTTTCCTTTCCTTTCCTTTCCTTTCCTTTCCTTTCCTTTCCTTTCCT
>VZTE01001193.1:320528-373255 GCA_013397775.1 Eulacestoma nigropectus
TCCTTCCTCTCTTGTTTGCTAGAGGTAAAAGGCTGGGAGAAACACTCATGGCCTAAATCAGCAGAGACTCCCTAGCCTCTGAGATTAGTCTACTAAGAAAATAACTATAAACACACAGGACTGGAACATACCGAATTGTGTTTCCACAGACATTATTGTTTAGTCAGATACAATCTGACTTTATGAGTCACTGACACTTCTACGGTGCAAACAGATGACCAAGAACAGCTCTTGTAGAAGTGGATGCAATTCCAGTGGCTTTGCTAAGGTGAAACCTACATATCCCAGCCTTGGGTTTGACTAAGTGCACATGAGATTGATGAGTGTCCTACAAAGAAAACACTCAGCAGCATTAAATTTAGGATGCCCCATCTCTGGAGTTGTTCAAGGCCAGGTTGAATGGGGCTTTGAGCAATGTGGTCTAGTGGAAGGTTCTCTGCTTATGGCAGGGGGGTTGGAACTAGATAATACTTAAGGTCCCTTCCTTAAGTCCAAACCTTTTTATGATTCTATGAAATTGTTCTGTCAGATTTATGATGAGCACTCAATCAAAGTCGTACATGCTAAAAAAATCCATTGAAAGAATGTTCCCTACAGGTAGACAGTGCATTAATGAAATAAAGTATTTTCCTCAAATTATGCCCAAGGATAAATTAATTACTGGGGGAATGAGGGAAGAAAAGGATCTCTACCTTCTGCAGTCTCAGGATTCTGTGCTATTTTTGCCTCTTGAAATCTAATTTCCATGAAACATTTCTGCAGAGTGCTTATTTTCTAAACACGAGTTCCTTAGCAGCCTTGCTAATATAAATGCCATAATTTCAGTATAAAGAGACCGTGCCCTGCTCCAAAGGCCTGTGACTGGGAAAGGCTCTATTTCAAAGGGATCCTACCACTCATGCCATGGCATTGTAAGTAACCACTGCCCAAGTGGGAGTCAGACTGACAGAGGGAGGCTTAAACTCCCTGAAGGTGGGTGGTGGGGAGGATGTGTATTAGCTCCAGTGGTATAGGCTTAGTTTGTGCCCAGAATACAAATACAGCTCCACTCCGATTTTTTTGTCCCCTGCTGGCTCATGCTGATGCCAGATTCTGGCACAACACTGTGAACAGCATTTGCTTGCAGTTAATTTCAGTAAGGGGAGTTTACAATAATGATGATGTAGCTTGCAAGGCATTCCTAGAATCATGTGTATGCTTTGAGCAGTGCTGCTTCAATGCTCCCTGCTTCTCCAACTTGCTTTCAATATCCTTTTTTATCCCATCTGCACCACTTTCCCACCTCTCCTGCCACCCAGCAGATAGCAGAAAAACACTTGGGCTTTTCCCAATCAGCCTCGTGTTCAGAACGGAAGAACAAGTGCCTCAGACAGGGCCAGCCCCCTTGAAACATCTGCCTGAACATACTGAGAACACTACCCCTGCCAAAGGGCTGCAGGTGAAATTCTGCCCCTGAGAAGAGGGATCCAGGCTCAGCTCCCACTCCTGAGACCACCACAAGAGTGTCACCCCTCAGCAGGACCTTCCTGGCTGCTGCTGTGGGAGATGCTGCCTCACACCCCAGCATACCTATGTAATGGGCTGGATCACAGACTCCCTGGCTTTGTCCCAGGAGGATTGCTGCTAGTTATCTGCAGTGAAGAACAAAAACCTTGAGGATTTTATCTTTGAAGATGGAGAGATGCATGACAGGACCCTGTTTCTAGCACTTCTTTTTGGGCTACTTGATCTCCTGATCCTGTGCCACACCACCAGCCTGTGGTGCCATCCCACGCCTTCTGTCTTGGCAGTGGAGGGGAAGCCAGCACAAGGAGACTGGTATGGGCTTGAGAAACCATCAGCTCTTCATGCCATCATCTGTCATTCTCTCAATGAGGCACTTCTGCGCCTACTTGAGGTTTAGGCTTGTCAGCATCAGCCAGTCTTGTCCCCAGAGGTGGAAGCCGTTCTGCTGGCATGCACAATATGGCAAAAGGTATGGCAGAGGTGCCAACTTCCACAGCAGGCAGGTGAGGCAGCCCTTACTCAGGCCTCAGTCTCTGAAGAGCCATTGGCCAAAGGAGAGAGGAAGGAAAGCCTTCTTCGTTGCTACTATAAGAGTGAGAAGAAAACAGAATTTGGTGGTGCACATTCTATGAAGTTGGTATTAACCCTCGCATGAGTAACCAGACAATGCTCAGGGCCCTGCAAGTTGTTTCCAGTCTTAGGGGAAGCAGTGTCAGTCTTCCACATCTTTGATGGATCCCTGATCACTGAGTAAAGTCTCAGAAGAGTCTGGTTTTCATGGATGCTGTAAGCCTTAGAAAACAGGAGATTGTTCTCTGCCCACAGCCTTGACTTGATTTGACTTGAGAAGTCCCCCACCTCTGGAATTTCTTTCAGTGCCTGACTCCCAACACCTTTTCAAGTGATGCTGAAGACTTCCTCTGCTGCCTCTGTTCCCAGTTTCTGTGGCCTTCTTTCTCTCTTCTCCCAAGTGTGCAAACTCCCCTTGCTCACACTATGCCCTTAGCACGCCCCCAGTTTCAGGCAATGAGTGACCACTGTTATTCCTGCTCTTTGCCTGCAAAGAGGTCTTATTCTTTCCATAAAGTTCTTGGAAGAAACGTCTTATGCTCCTAATGCCAGAAGAAAGTGTGAAATATTACCTATATTGTCTTAATGCCTCACAGGCTCATTTGCACACCTACTACAACAGCACAGCGTTAATCTAGACACACACAGCATCATGACTGTCATCGTGGGCTATAATGTGCTGGACTTCGTGAACACAGCAGTTTTCTTGCTCTCCGTGATGTATAAACCAACAGCCTCTGTGCAGAACAAACTCAGAGGCATGGCTGTACCCACGAGTGGTGCCTTCTTTCTCCTTCAGTTCATGGGAGAGAAGACATGCAATAAAGGGTTTTACCTATTCAGATTCATCTGGCCAGTGCGCCATGTCCTCAGAAACATCCTCCCTGCAGGCTGTGCCAGCCATGTCCTACCTGGTTCCACATCACTTGCGTCCAGGATGAGTCACCAGGCCCTTTGCAGGCATGTTTCCACCCTGCCAGCCAGCCGTGGCTCAGGCTCTCCTTAGCACAGAACATTCCCAGATTCACAAACAACTCTCAGCATGTGACACCACTTCCTCTCTTTGGGAACAAATAACTCAGTGTGTGGGTTCAAAGTGGGACTCTTGCACTCTCTTCGGTGTCTCCGCACACAGCAGGACTGAGCCCGGTGGCTCTGACACACAAGTGGGATGGTGCAGTGGGATTTGTGGTCAGACAGTTGCCTTGCTCCTCTCTGGAATGTTCCTGTCCCCACTGCACATATATCAGGTGCCCCTGAGGTGGGTCCTAGACCACCATAAGCTGCACACCAAAAAATATGTCAGAGTGCAAATTGAACAGGAGCCTCCTTGGAGAGGACTGCAGGGGAAGCTGAAAGAGGAAACCGCATGTCTGGAGGACACTATCCTCACTCACAGATCAGAGACCTCCTTGAGAGCAGAACCAAAGTGATAGCAAGGTTCCTGTGAAACACTGGTGACAACATTTCTAAAATCTCTGCTATGCTCTCACAGTTCAGTTCCTTACAAACAATCCCATTTAGAGGCATGAATTGTAAAGCGCCAGGGGATGGCTGTTGGAAAATGGGATTTTTGAATTTCAATGAACTTTCAAAGAAGATGCACACCTTTCCTCCACTTAAAGTTGTAGGAGAATGAAATCCAGTTGTCAGACAGGCAGGTTGATCTGAAAATGCCCTAAAACCCAGAAACCCAGTCCTCAGCTTCAAAACTACCCACAAAACTACTTTTATTTTTCCTTTCATCATTGTTTATCTCGCCTTTTAAAATTCTGCTGATACCTTCAGTAGCATATGAACTGGCCAAGTCTCTTCTTTTAAATCTCTCTGGAGAAACAGAAGAAATATTCTTGCTCTTGGTAAATGCAGCAGTACAGGTGCTCCTTGCAGATAAGGTAAAAAAGCAACTTCAAACATTAGTAACAATTTATGTGGGCCATGGCTGAATTTTTAGTAGCTGAAACAAGTTCTGGGATATGAGTACATATTTAATATTTGTCTTTATTTCAGCACAAAAATATGGGTTCAGAGACAGGTTAAATAATGGGGTTTCTCCATTGTAAGAAAAAAAGGCACCAAGGTTATGTTCAGGTCTATTGGACATGAGCACGCGGTTTGTTTTGTGTTACAAAATCAAACAATATTAAAGGAGATGTCCATTTTGGAGCTAGCTACTGAATTCCAGCAATGACAAGAGGCCTCTAGGGAAACAGACTCATTTCTTAAAAGATATAAAAATGGTTGCTCTGAATCACTGAGCACCTCACCCGAGGCAATGAGCTACGGCAGGGTAAAGGCACACAACAGCCACCAATCAAATCAAGCTCACCCATCGTGGAGGAGTAGCACCAAAACCACCCTGCTTCTCCACCCCACCTCCTCTCCACCAGATTAGACAAACCACAGTACCCTCAACCTCACCGTCAGCGCTTCATCCTGTGCCACGAGTACTGACAAGGTTTATTCCCACTCTGATGGTGGGTACTGCAAGGGGGTAAGCCAGACTCCAGCCCCTCATGCCCGAGCTCTTCCCACAGCACCATTGTGGGTCTCCACATACAAAATTGTGCCATGTCCAAAGCACAGAAGACCACACAGAGCTGGCGGGTCTTATTCCCCCAGTTTGGGACCCAGACAAAGGCCAGGTTTGCAGAAATTATGCTGCTGTGGAAACCTGGCTTTCAAACCCCAAGACCTTGTTTCCCCAAGTCTGGTGGAGGATAAGGGGCAAAGACAATCACTGGGTGGTTTGGGGGATACGAAAATTTTATGCAAAGATGTCTGCTTCAAAATGTCTACACCAGGGCAACCAGGAAAGTTGTCCCATGAATGACTACAATACTGATTCCTGATCTGGCCTCTAAAGGCGTGTGACATGGAATTTTTAAAAGTAATTAGCTACAATCAAGTGTTTTACATTTTTGTCAGCCCCACACATTAAATTACAGTTTCTCAGATCTTTTATGGGTTGCAGTTGAATTTCTTTTTCAGTATCAAAGACTGCATTCTTTTTCTCTGTAATACATTTTTAAGACTGACAAGAGATCGATAAAAACATGTAATTTAAGGATCCATAAGCCCCACATAATTGAGCTTCATATACCATGCTCTAATAAAACAAGACATACCAGTCAGGTGGTTTGCACGCAGGTATACACATCTATGTCTCTGGTTTGGTTTATGGTAGGCTTTATGTTTATAAGCTCTGACAGCTATTTAACACTTTATTAGGAAAACCAAAATGCAATCAAATATTGTAATGTGAGTCTCCTCTCCTCGAGTTCAGTTGAAAACCATGGCCTACCCCCACTTTTGCATGGGAAAGAAAGAAAGAAAAGACAGTGTTAATCACTCCCTATCCTTTGCAATTTTTATGGGCATTTGTTGCAGTTAAACAAACGAGCAGCACCTTTCTGTAGAATTCCCTCTATAGACCTGGATGACTGTGACAGATAGTCAGCAGCCAGCCTCAATTATAAATAACTTTTGGATATTTAACATGATCCTGCCTGGAAAAGGGAAAGCTGAGAGGCAGAGAGCCCTGACGCTCTCCATGGGGATCTTCTTCCCTGTATAAAGGACAGGGCTATGAACTAGACAGAGAGCTCAGAGCTGCCCAGCTCCTCAGCAGCAAGTCGGTGTGAAGAGTCAACCAGCCACAC
This sequence comes from Eulacestoma nigropectus, assembly GCA_013397775.1. Classification (NCBI taxonomy): domain Eukaryota; kingdom Metazoa; phylum Chordata; class Aves; order Passeriformes; genus Eulacestoma; species Eulacestoma nigropectus. The sequence continues at coordinate 326,267 of VZTE01001193.1, forward strand.
TAATATGTCCCTTGACTGCAGCCAATGTCACACCAGGCCAGTGGAAGGAGCCAGGAGAAAACTTTCCTTCTGTAAAAGTGAGTGGCAAGCTGCTGAATCACTCTGGCAGGCAGGAGTCAGCATGTCTAGGGGAAGTGAAAGTCAGTGTCTCCTGGAGGGAATATTAATAATAAAAGCCAAAGCAAGGACATTCAGAACTCAAAAAGATCTTTACATTTAGTAAAAAAAAACATTCCAAGAGTGACTCCATGCACAAATTAATATTTCAGGAACTGTAAACCAATATTCATTTTATATTTATGATACAACATTATTCATCTACTACAGTTTCAAAGTATTTTACAGCCGTACGCTAATAAAACATCTAATTTGCTATGAAATGCAGCCATCTTGTCACGGGAGCACAGCGGCTGACAGGACTGTCTAGGGCACAGGGGAGAAAAAGCCGCCCTCAAAGGAATTTGAGAGAGCTCAGCACTGCTGACCTTCCTTTCAAAGTCCAGGATCGGCCAAAGTATTTACAGGAGTTGGGCTTAGGGAGACAAGACAAGTGGAAAAAATAGGTATAACAACCACAGTTGAATAGAGACGTTTTAGACAAGTCCTTGTTGAAATCTGACTCGCCCAGTGCAGATATATAAATACATAATAAATCACACTAAGCAGATTTTATTGTCCTTCCTCTCATTTGTGTCATAGCAGAAACTAGCAACTGTCAAGAGCAAACCACCTGGGATTCCCTCCTTGCTGGGTCTCATCCCTTCCTCAAAAGTGGAGAGGGAGCCTCCATTTCTCCTTTTTTCCATCCCTGGTAGCCTTTCCCCAGCAGAGGAAAAGAGATGCAAAGTTAACCCTTTTGATTACTGGGAACTGTCATTATTCACCAGTCCATCTGTATATCCACCTATTCCATAGATTGAATTGATGTGAACAGTCAATTCAAACAGTAACAACCAGTAATACCCTTCAGCAAAAAAAGTGCAGAATGCAACACCTCTGCCACCAAACTAAATAATCCTGTATGCATAAATATTCTTGAGACACAGATTTTGTATCAGAAGCAGCAGAAGCTGTGATATGCGATGTGCTTTGTTATAGTCTGATGTAGCTTAAAAGCCAAATAATGCACCCTTGGAGATATACATACCCAAATCCAATTTTCCTCTCAAATAGAAGTACAATAAATAAAATAGGCATCCAAAATCGTATACATAACTCCAAGCAATGCCATGTGCTTGGTTTTTTATGTGTTTAGGAATATATATGTACACAGGGATGTACATACACATGAATATGAATTTGTTTATTCAGGGATGGAGTTTGCTTTTGGTGTCTCTATGAAGAGTGAGTATTTCGAAAATAACCATTAGAAATCAAGTGAGAAGGGAAAGGGGGGGAAAAAGCCTTGAATTTTCATTTGGAAAAAGTCCCTCCTTATTGATAAGGCTTCTGTTTGATGGGAAAATTCCTAGGAAAAAAATTGAAAGAAAATGTTAGCTGTAGCTTACTAATGCAAATGCAAGCATAATTTGGTATGGTATCTCAGACAGCATTTCTCTCCTGTTGAGGAAGTCCTCAGAGGTCCCTAGGACAGCAGCTCAAGTGTCAGGGGTTTGCACTGTTTCACAAGACAGGGAAAGCAGCCACTCTTTTGGTCACTGCAATATAAGAAAGATACTAAGCCATTAGAGAGCATCCAAGGGAGGGCAGCAAAGATGATCAAGACCCTTGAGGGAAAGCCCTGTGAAGAGCAGCTGAGGTCACTTGGTCTGTTCAGCCTGGAGAAGAGGAGACAGAGGGGAAACCTCATTGCAGTTACAACTTCCTCATGAGAGGAAGAGGAGGGGCAGGCACTGATGTCTTCTCTGTGGTGACCAGGGACAGGACCCAAGGGAATGGCCTGAAGTTGTGTCAGGGGAGGTTTAGGCTGGATATCAGGAAAAGTTTCCTAAAGGTTCCACCCCAGAGGGTGGCTGGGCTCTGGAACAGGCTCCCCAGGGAAGTGGTCACAGCACCAAGCCTGACAGAGTTCCAGAAGCATTTGGACAACACTCTCAGACACATGGTGTGATTCTTGGGGTATCCTGTGCTGCTGGGCCAGGAGTTAAACTCAATGATCTTTGGGGGTCCCTTCCAACTCAGGATACTCTGTGATTCTGACTTGCCTTGACAAAACCTCTCAGTCAGACCCTGTAAGTTCTGGGGTCAGCAGCCTGCTCTTCCAAATCCCTCCTCCTCCAGTCTAGGCACTGCTATGGGCTTGCTGCCCCTCTCAAACCTGAAATTGCTCCAAATTTTACGTTATTTCTCCTATCTTTAAACATAAACTGAACATACACTTTCAAAAACCTGTCCCGCTACGGCACTGTGTACACTGGAGTATCAACCATGCAAGTGCCGTGTAAAAGCTTGCTGAGTACAGTGGAGCATTTGATGTAAAAATATTTGAGTCCAAAGGTGAGTTAGAAATACAGCAGATGAGCAAACCAGGGGAAGAGGCTAATTCAGCAGAGCTTATCTGGAACTGTGCAAGCAGCAGAGGGAGATGCCAACTGTATCTGAGCTTCCAGCAAGTTTATCTGTTTAGTGGTGCCATATTGCCTCAGCAAATTTCCATTGGCTATTCAAGCCTCAAAACTTCACATTGCTTCCAATGTATTCAGGAAAAATAGTAACTTTGGTCACAATTAACATGTATAGTAAGACTTGTATGGATGAGATGAAGGAGTGAGTGGTCTATCCCATATTTTAGTCCCAGTTCCAGAACCTCTGGAAAATAACAGGAACAAGCATTTCACAGCTCAGTGCTCAGAGGCTTGTAACCTGTGTGCTTGTATTTGTCATGACACACACACATCGTCAGGTTTTTCTGTAAGGTGAGTCTTTCAATTCAAACAAGAAAGTCTTTTAAAAGCAACCCACTGCCAATCTATTATAACAACGGTCTCTGCCAGTGAATCTAAGCCAAGGATTCTGGGGACAGTGAGCACCTCAATGTTCTAGGAAAGTCATTAAACATCTGTCTCTTTCCATTTAAACCATGGTGATCCCCCCATGGACTTAATTTTCCCAGACATAAAATAAGCCAACAATATCTACTTACCTGGTTTGTGGATAGAGACGTCTGCAGTAAAGGGCCTGAGGAGTGAAGTAATTAATGAGGAAGACCTTTTTGCCTGCCACAGACTTTGCCATCTGTGTGAGGACCAAGTTGAGCGTGAAGATCAAGTTGAGCAGCTGAGATATCTGATAGAGTGATTTATACAGAAAACTGAGTCAGCTGCAGACAGAAGGCTGCTGTTGGAAGGCACTGTGGGTCAGTGTGACATCTGCTGTGCTGTGTGGGACAGAAGGCAAGGTGGGTGAGATGTGGTGGTAGAAACAGACCCTCTCTCTGCAGCACCAGCACTGGGGTTTGGGCTAAGACCTGATGCAGGGCAGGACATGCAATGGGGAGGCAGAACTGAAGTTTGTGTTGAAGGATGTCACTCTCCTATTTCAATACTGTTAAAGCATAGATCAACATGAATATGTCTCCATGACAGACCCCCTGGTAAAGCTGCAATGCAAGCACCATAATCCAACCCCTAAAGATCTCTCTACCCGTGGCTGCTCTCAGCTGATCCTCTTGCAGGACAGGGGAGTCTCTCTCCTGTGTCTCCCAGGGTAAGGGCAGGGAGCAGATCAGTGCTGTTCCCCTGACAATCACAGAGCCAATTAAGGACTGTCTTTCAGTGCCACAACTCAGATAAAAACAAGAGGCCACATTTCACCATCTGATTGCCTTTTTCACCCATGATGCTTAACCATCAAGAAATACATGAATACAACACCAGAAAGGACAGCTCTAACATATCCAAATAGTACACCAATCCCTTTGTTTTACCCTCCCCTTGTTCAAGGTGTCACCCTCTCTTTTAGAGCACAGAACCTTACTCACCCTCATCCTCCACTAGCTAGAGCTGCTCCTGAGCCTGGTCTGCACAGCCACCAACACAGGTGACAGCCCACATCTCCGCTGGGCCCGCTGAAATCTGTATCTCAAGTGCACGACTAGGCAGCTCGGCTAACTCATGCCCCTTCAGAGGCACCTGGTGCCATCCACTGAGCTTTTATAAACCCTTTGGAGGAGGAAGAAGGCTCTGTAGGATGGGCTGGGATCACCAGCAGGTTTGGCATGGGACTGGTCACAGGCAGGGCCAGATGGCACTGCAAGGTGCATCACAAACACATCCCTGCACAGACTTTCTGGTTAACCAACAAATAATTACCATGTCCCTTTAGGATGTGCATGGCATGTGCCAGCCCAATTACAACACATGGAGTAGGAGGGGATGGTGCCATAAAACAGCAGCCAATAATGAAAACTAGCCCTGGAGGAGGCAGGGAGGAGGAGACCTTAACTTCCTTTTCATTCTTTTCCTTTCCCTATGTTTAGCTTCTTCTGCTTTTTCTCCCTCAGCTTCTTTTCTTGTTTTTGCAATCACTGCACAATTTTTTCCGTGGTTTTTGTTCTTGATGGAAGCAGGCTTCTCCTTCTGCCAGGCAGGGGCAGAAATGCTTGAGGGCAGAAGCACTGCCCCTTTCAAGCTGGTCACCCATGAAGGCAGCTCCAGATGACCCACAAGCAGTGACACAGCCACATCTTGGAGCATAATGCTCTTGTAAGGCTGCTTATGGTAATAGAAACTTAGCATTCGCTATGAATAATCACAGATTTTATTTATAGTGACAAAATGAGAGGGCCTTTTATGCAATATTGACTCAGGTTACCCAGGTCAATAGCAGCCAAGTCATAGTGACTCACACTGTGGAATTAAATATTTTAAACATAGCACAGTTATAGTCTGAGCCTGACTTGCCTTCAGTAACCGCCTTGATCTCATTTTCCTCCTTCTTCCCCCAAAATAGATTAGAGAATTGAAAGTATCCCATGCAATACAGCACCTGATGATCAAAGACATGGAAAGCAGTGCTCACGCTGTCTTTTGGAAGTTTTGCCTAGTGATCTATAGCAAACAGGGGACACATGTAGGATGCAGCTGTGATGCCAGGACATAATTTTTGCAAGGTCATGTTATTGCTGCTTTTACAGTAAGGTTACTTGAGGACCCAGGTAGCTGCATGATTCATGCAAGGTCGTTGAGAAAACCAAACAGAAGAGCAGGGGATGGAGTTTTAAAGCTCTGAGTGCACGGCCCCACCAAGGACTTGCTTGCAAGTTTTACAGTTCAGATGACTGAAGGGAAAGTAATGCTTGCTGAAGCCTTTTGACCTCTCTCTACAAGGTAATGAAGGACTTGTGCTCTTGGTCCAGGCATAGGTCTTGCTGTCCCAGTACAGCTTTAATGATGATGTGATAAAGAATCCCCCACTGAAGGTGCAAGTTGGTACCAGGGCTACCCCAAAGCAAAGGCTGGAAAAAAAAGCATCAGAGAAACAGCACCATTTGGGCTGGAGGACTTTCCTTACCTGGGACCTGAGAGTTATGCTGTGGAAAGTTCAGACCACTCATCAAAAAGGATTTGAGTTCTCTATGGTCAAAACCTGTGCATCAGTGTATCCCCAGTCCCAGGAGGATCCACCCAGCCTTGCCCATTACTAGGAACAGAGGAGAACTGTTGCACATAGGTAAAAACCTTATAAAATGAAGGCCTTGTTGTCTTTGTAAAATCATGGCTTAGGCCTGTTACTTTGGCTAAGTAGAGAAGGACTGTGGGAAAGAGACACAGATGAATTAGGGATAGAGAAACATGCTGCATGACCATCGCGTGCTCCCATCGTGGTATATGGTGGTTGGTTGAATTATGTTTGTTGTGCCTTAAAGCTATGTAAACTGATAACCGGCTAAGTGCTTAAAAAGGCTGGGTTTTTGCAATAAAGGGCTCTCCTTTGCACCTGCCTGGGGACTCTGCGTCACTTCATATCGCAACAGAGAACCACTGCATGAATCTACCAGAAATTAAAGGAAATAAGGAATTTAATGGGGACATAGTTTTTTGTGATTATAAATTACCTTCTCTATAAGCTTTCATGCAATGACAAACTCCCGCTTTTTTACCATATGGGGTTAACTTTGGCTGTCTCTGAATACATGGACCCAAACTACAAGCCTGAAACAACTTAGGAGTCAGGGCAAATTAGGAACGACCCCGCTGGATGCCACAGTGCCTCTTCTGCTGGGAGGCAATTCAGACTCCTTGTGCCTGGCATGGCTTCGGGGTATTGATCGACCCCCGTGCTGCCAGCGAACCAACCACGCTCTGGCAGAGCAGGCACTGGGGCAGAAAGTTCAGTGGCTGTGTCAGCCCTGGGAGGCGATGTGTGCTCTGCAAATGGTTTTTAACTATGCCATTCAACATGGCTTCCCGAGACCACGCAGCATGCAAGCTGCAGCCATTTTTCACACTTTGCAGTGTGACTTTTATTTTTCCTCCCAGTAAAACTGACCAGAAGAGAAACTACACTGAGACAAGGACTAAATTGCTCTGATTCAAGTCTATCCCATTTGGAAGGGGCATTATTGGAACAATGGATGTAATAAAGTGATCCTTGTTTGCATGACTTTTCCATTAGCAGAGGAGGATTTGTGGGAGATGTAAGCTTCTCCAGACATTCAATTAGAGCTGTTTAATGAAACATTATAACCAAAGCATCAGGGTATAAAAGGGTGATTTACCACAGCTTATTGCTTATTTAGAGGAGAACACTTTAAGTAAGTGCGAGTAAGAGATCCAGCCTACAGTCTCTCTCTACACATCTCAATACTTAACAGCACACACAATTTTCTCTGACCAGAGAAGACCATAGTCATTATTTCCCAGACCACAGTCATTATTTCCACGAGGTCCATGGCAGCCCCACGAAGTCTGCTCAGGGAAGGAAAGGCTTCCCTCAGCAGTCTCTAGTTACACAGCCAGGTCCTTCAAGGGCAGCAGTGTCTGTGTTGGGGAAGGCATTATTGCTGTGTGTCACGTAGCATCTTTGGCCTGAGCAGTGGAACCTCTTTTACTAAAAAAATAACAAATGTTCAGCTAAAAAATGAAGTAATTTCTCCCCTCTCTAGGAGAGCCACTTCCACGGCAGGGAGGTGCAAAAGGACTATCCATTTACTCTGCAACCAAAACATTGCTTACCTTTGAAGGAGCAATAACTCCCTACAGCTGCCTTAACACAGCCAAAGTGCTGTGAAAACAAAACTTTGGCATAAGACTTGAACAGCAACATGACATCCGCCACCTGGGATCTCATTGAAGGGATTTATTGTGCTCTCTTCTCTCCAGCCAAGCCTGTTTGGCTGCTGAGTAAAGACAGCCCTTAGCATTTTTTGGGTCACTGTGATACCAGGAAAACGCTGTCTCCTGCAGCAACAGCAGTCATCTTACCAGATGTATCTGTGCTCATTGTAGGGAAGGATGCCTAAAGCAGGAGGAATTTGTAGTTCACCATATTGATAAACCTGTTGACAAGACAGCATGCTGTGGAAGAGCCCGGTGCAAATGGAAACGGAGTCAGAATGGGGTCAGGATGCTCCCCTAATGGTCTGAGTATCAGAAAGCACAGATAGCCACCGTGCTACCACATGGAAGGATCACTTGCTGCAAGTCAGTTATTGATCCGTCATATAGCTGCTTCCCGTGTAATTAAGTCTCTGGAGAGGATAAGGAAGAAAATTAACTTCAGAAATGAAAAGTATCAATAGCTGCAGCTGAGGTCCTGAAGAGTCTAATGAATTCAGGGTGATGGAACAAGCACCAAGAGCTTCCCTTGCAGAAAAATTACGTTCTTACATAAAAAGTCACCTGGAAGTCAGATTACGGCAACTGCTAATTCAAATGGAGTTATAAAAGGAAGAAATTTTTATCCCAGAGTTTTGCCTTTGGACATAACTTTATAAATTACAAGTTCTGCTGGGAATACATGGGATACAGCACCTCAGGGCTGGCCCTGCTCTCCCTGGAAGGGCAAAGGTGCCCTAGCACTAATACATGTTTCAGACCCTCCAAGCAAAATTTCTGGGGCCTCTCTTTTAAGTAGTTTCCCACAATTGTAACTCAATTCTAATAATGAACTTGCACTGCAACATCACCAGACTGAAAAAGTGTGCATTTCTATTCTAAAAGCCCTGGCTCTTCCACACCAGCAGGCCAACAGCACTAATAGCTGTCATTAGCTAATAGCACTTGGAGCATCTTTATGGGTCAGCTGTGAGTGCATGACATCCATACATGACATGAGGAAAGAAGTTCCCTGAATATGAAATTAAGAGGGGAAAAAAGTGAAGAAGAAAATATTGGAAGGAAAATACATACAGGAAATACAAGCAATTAGGTGACATCAACATGGCCAATGTAGTTCTCACTGATTTTGAAGGAATTGGTGACCCTACAGTTCTTATATTTGGCATTACAAAACTGGGAAACTCTGCCACAGGAAAAAATGTTAAATGCACTAAGATGCTCTCAGAGTAAATGTATGAATAGCTTGATTTGTCCTGATGGATGGATAGACATTGTCACAGTTCACTTCATCTGACAGAACTAAGACTCATATATGGTACAAATTGATTTAGAAAAGAGAAGACTGTCACATGCTATTACTGCTACATTTGATCTTAATAACTATGTACTATAAACAGATTTTGGTGCACGGCTGCTTCCAAGGGAAAAAATGAGGAGTAGCCCAGCAAGAATCATAACCTCTCCTGAGTATGTAGCCCTTTGCACACCCTGAGCACTTAGAAGGGTGGGAAGCATCCAGTTAAATCTTGTTCTGCTTCCCCCCTTATGTCCACCTCATCATTGCTGCATTTGGTACTCCTAAAGGATTTCATAAAGGCCAGGGAAAGAGGGAACCCAATCTGTGCTGCATGCGTCTTCCTGATGTTGAAACCAAACACTCTTACAGCTGTTAGTCCTTCTTCTCATGCCTGGTTTAGAGAAGAAATTCTGGGTTTTGTTTATCTTCTCATGCAAGACAAGCAGGATTTTAGGGCTTTTCCTATATACTCCAGCCACTTGCCACAGTTTCCTTGCCTGGACATACAGAATGGCTGCATCTCTGAGGAAGAGGAATTTAAATAAGTGGTATCATTGAAGAGTAACTGTAAAGCTCTCAAACACAAAATCTAACAAAAAAGAGAGTAAAATAGGCAGTAGTAACACAGAAGCCCAGGTAACAACCTCCATCCCCTCACCCACTGCATGTCACAGCAAAGGCTGGACAAAGGAGCAAATTCTGCAGCTGGTGACACGGCTCACTGCTGGGGGATGCTCCAGCAGCTCAGGAGAAGTGTCCAGCCTGGCACGGAAAGCCCTCCCCTGTGTTCAAGGAGATGACACTGTCCTTGGCCCTACCCAGCACTTGCAAGGTGATTCTGGATGCATCACTGCCTGTCTCTTTGCCAGCAGTAGAGCAGCCTCCCTTGAGGAATGGGGGGAAAAAAAGACGTATTTGTTTATATGTGATCAGTCACTGAATAGATTTGCTTTTTTTTTTCTTTTTTCTCATAAATAGCAGAGGAGGAGAGAAACAAGGTATAATCTGGGTGTTAGCAAAAGTCACCCTTTGCAATCAGAAAAGCCCTAAACATCTTCCTTTTCCTTTTTTCTTCCTTTTCTCTTCTGAAGCAAACAATCAAACGCTATCCACCAGAGAGTGTGATTCATCATAAAATCTCTCTGTCTAATGAGCATGCCCAAAAAGATTTTTGTTTTCTTATAATTGCCTGGAACACAGAAGTTTTAGCAGTGCTCCTTCCCAGTGTACATGAACCAAGTGAGACAACCCTTGGAGTCCCACAGCCCCTTATCTGATGGGCAGCCTCATTCCCTGGTCACAAGGCAGAAGTTAAAATTGGTTTCATTACTGTCAAGGGCAACTTGTCTGATACCAGCATATCACACTTCTTCCCACTTCATTCTCCTCTCCTCATCCCAGCACTTGTGGACATAGGTACAAGTCCACTTGCACACACTTAGTCCACTTTCCTTATCTGTGTGGTGTATCACTGGTGGATTTTGACACCTATAGGGGCAGAGGCAGTGAGCTGGGTATCTTTACCAAGAAAAACACTTAGCTGCAGCATGGCAAGCTAGAAGGTGAGGGAATTGGAAGAACATAATGAAGAAAGCATCAGCAAATGAAAAGATGGAGTAGATAAGTAAAGAAGAAAGAGCCTTTAACAAAAATGCACAACAAATAGAGGAATGTGAAAGATTGTTTCTATGGCAATGTAAGTAAGATTGCGAAACTGCCGCCTGCAAGCAAACGTATTTAAAATGAAACACGAGGTAACTGAGGTAACAGATTCTGTGCCATTAATGGCAAAGCAATTTAGCATCACCAAGTCTTCAGCGTCCCCCACACCTTTGCCAGAAGGTGCAATGTGACCGTCCAGATTTCAGCACTGGAGACGTTGTCCGGGCAGCCGTGGCCAGGGGGCACCACTCGGGTCACAGGTCTGCAAGGGCAGGCAAGAGACACAAGTCTACTCCCACATGGATCAGGCCTGTGACTTTATCCAGCAAAGCTGACTTGAATAATCCCTTCCTGCACAGTTTTTGGCAATCTTAAAAATTAAGTATTTTAGATTCCTGTTGAATCCCTGGTTGAATGAACTCTGTAATGGGATTTGCTCCTCTCTCTCTCTGGCTGCTGCTTTCTCTGCCAGACCGCTGCCTGTACCTGGCCTCGGAGGCCAGGGAGCCTCTCTGGAAAGGGGTGGCAGGATGGGGCAGGCAGGGGCAGGTAGCCCCATTAAAAACATGAGCTGCCTCTCCTCTCGTGACCCCAGTGCCATCAGCTCACCAGCACCCTGTTGAGCCCTCCCCTTAGCTTGCCTTAGATAGGTGACAAGAGATTGTTAAGATCGTGAAGCTGTGTGCACATAATAGACTGTAAAATAAAACATGTTACTCTGTATGTGGTAGATTAGGATTAATTTTTAGGTCAAATAGACTGAAGTAAAAGCTTAAAATAGAGGGGAAATAAACTCCAATACAGCTACCTGGCTGTATGAGCCTATTCGTAACCTGCTGACAGGAAGGCAAGATTATTAAAAACTTAAATCAGCTTCTCTTCCACATGACCTTTCTTTGAGACCCTTGCTGTTGTTTCCTGGAGACATATAAGACCTTCCTTTCCAAACCAGGACTCAAATGAGAAGCCATGCATGCGCTGGGAGGCAGGTGGACAGCTGCCAGCAGCCCCAGCTCTCCCAGACGGGGAGACCAGCCCCTCTCACTCACCCCCAGCAAGCTGTCTGTGCTATACCAGCTTCAGAAGCAACAGGCCAAAGATGACAGGTACACTTGTCGAAATTAAATGTTGCCAAGTGGTTCTCAAGGAAAGGGCTCGCAGCAAAGTGTAAGATGTAAATTGAAGTGCAGGGAGAGTGCTTCAACAGATGCTTTTATCAGTTGTGCTGCTAGACGCCCTCTTTCAGCTATGTGACATTTCAGTTCCCTAAACTCTATTATGCCCTATTTATTTCCATTTTCCGAATAGTAAAAGCTGTAACCTAGCACCTCAGGCACTGGTCTGAGGCTTTGGAGAGTTGGGTCTGGCTTGCTGCTGTGCATGCAGCATGACAATGCCTTTACTGAAAGAACAGGGATAATACGTCCATGCTGCAACTAAATCCAGGTTATAAGAACCTCATATGAGGGCCCGTTGAGTGCTGAGGGCTTATGCTGCTACAGGTATTGTTTTTGAAATAAACTCAACCTTTTTTTCTTTTTTTTTAATGTTAGACAGCTTATTTACTCTTAGTGCTCTTATTTGTGCTATGCCAACACCGTTTATCAAAATGCAGTTGGTGTCAGCTATATTTCTCTGCTGTTGACCTGAGCAAAACAGCAGTGAATGAGGCCCTTTCCTTTTAATTATCTGCCTCTTTTCCCCAAAAAATCTGTACCTGGATATAGTTTTGACTGTATTAATCAAGGGATACAGAGCCTTCCCACTCTCTCCAATATGTTGCACGGACACCACTAGTTCCTCTGTCCCTTTTCTGCTAGTTATGGGAGAGTGGCCATGACTATAAATCAATTACGTATGCAAGGAAGGAAGTCATGCTGGTGCCTGAAACATCCTCAGGTGAGGCGATACCTGCTTTTGTTTCTCACTGGTCCAGACTTCACCCACACTCTTCCCTTCCACCTTAAAAGGCAAAGCTACCCTCAGCCTGCTGGTAGGATGGGCTGAAAGACACCTTTGCTGTTAACGTCACATACCCCTAGTTCTCTCTCTTCTTCTCCCCTTTGAGTTCAGGGTTTGTTTTGGTAGCTGGGGTTTTCTGTTTAAAAACAGTCCTTGCGGAAGCAGCCTGCTTGACAGCCCTGCTGGCTAAAATCTGCTGTTTATCCACAGAATGGAATGTTGTGTGCCACCAAAGCTTTCTTATTCTCATCACCTACATGCCACGGGTCTGCTCTGCCGAAGCACCTCTGGGGTGAACGCATGCTTGTCTCTAAGCTAAATTCAATCCCTGATCTCTTTGCAGAAACGAACAACAAGGGAGAGATTTGGCATGACTGATGGGAACCAAATGAATAATTCATGGCAGATCATTTATTTTGATGAATTTTATCCTCTTTTTCTGTTTGCAAATCGTCTGCAAGTAGCTTATGAACATCTCAAACGTATATGGGATTTGAAATTAACTGCTGGATACTTTCCGCAAATAACTCCTAGCCTGTAGATTGCTCATGAACCATTCAACAAGCATTTGAAATTTCAAATTCTAGCCACATCGATTAGTTTTGATTGCTTTCGTGAGCCAGAAGCTCATCTATAGTGCTGCTGTAAATGCAAAGGAACTCCATGGACTGCACTGAGGCATGACTCCAGGTTGACATTGGTGTTACCAGCCTCAGAGTCTGTCCAGAAAACGTTTCTGTTCTCTGAGCAGGAAGGCAGCATTTGAAATCAAGTGTCCTCAGTGACTGGGAGAGGAGAAAGTTAAAAAAATAATTTTAAGTTTGCATTTATTTTCCATGAAACACAAAATGCTTTGTTCTAGTAACAATCCCTGCCAAGTAAACATCCATATCTTTAACATGCCTGGCTATAAATTATGAAACCTGTCATTTCTTACCTGCTTAGCTGATGCATTTCTCATCAGTTACTATGACATTTCCACTTCTAGAAATCCATTCAATTAGTTTGCTAAAGCAAATGCAGGACTAGATCCATCATCAAAATGTCTCAGCTCCATGCCAGTGGTGCTGCATTGAAGTCAGGAGTGTAAAACTGGCAGGTTACAACAGAAGATTCCACTGGGGGAAGTAACTTTTATTTTAATATTTATCAATAGTCTTGTAGTAAAGCAGACCAAGAGAGAGCTTTGGTTGATGGGATGCTATTTTTGGGAATCCTCAAACCTCTCATTCAACTGGATAAATCTTGATATATGCCAATTTAGTGAATGCTTATGTGATATTCATCTGAGCCTGGTGGTACTTGTGCCAAATTCCTGCTGGCTTTCTAGGGAGCCCCATGTCTATTTTACACAATGTCATAAATACCCAAGCAGCTGGTAGAGCCTGTCGGCCCCTGTCACGCAATTTGTGTGGAGTACATCTGAACAAACACCCCAGCACTGAGAGGCCAAGTCACCGGCTCCCAGACTCACGGTTGTCAGCCAAGCGAACAGATATGAGTTTGTCTTAACTTACAGCTGAAAACCTGGCTGCAAGTCCTCTCTGATCAGGTTCTCTCGCTTCAGCAAGGCTCTGGCTACTCAAAAGTCGAAAGACACGCTATCGCACACATCAAGACACAACCCATCTGACCTCGGAGCGACAGGTGGACATTGGTTTTCTCCAAATTACTCCAGCTGCAAGCAACATGCAGCACAGTGAGGGGAACAGGGAACTCTTCATCAGTGGGAATTAGCACCTGATGCTGCTCTCTCTTTACCCTTCCACATCTCTGTGCCCCTGAAATCCCTGATATTAGACCTCCTGCCAGCCCCCGAGTACTTTTTCCTTTTGCCACAGCTGTGCTTCGCCAGGCCTGCTGCATCATACTTGTTTTCTCACTCTGGTCCTATTGCATCAGAAACCCTGGGATGGGGGAGGAGGCAGGATGACAAACACAAGTACCCTTTGCTGCAACACCAACAGAGGCGGAGGAAGGTGCTGTGCCAGGGTGGGGGGTGGCATTTCCTCAGGGCAGAGGATGAATTGTGTGGCACTCCCAGCCCACCCCACATTTGTGTCAGCCTTTTGCTGAAATACTTGTAAGCTTGTCATTGCTGAAGTCTTTTTGGCAGCCAAGCCTTAAATATAGACTCTAATCACAACTGCACATGTTGTACAATCAGCCTAAAAACTGATTAACTTTTGTATAAGCTTATGTTCAAGGGGCAATTCAAGATGTGGGAGCTGGCACCAGCTCAGGGTCTGAGACTGTCTCCTTGTCATGCATACCACAGAAACAGTGTATGGCAGACTTAAAAGGGAACCAAATTATATATAATGGGAAATTAAGAAGGGGAACCATGGAACAGCCTTCATAAATTAGGGGGACCATGGGGCTATATTACATATATGTAATATATAATCTGATGGAATGAACTGCTTTGAAAATGCTTATTTCACCTAGGAGTCTTCATATGTTTTCTTATTCAGTAGTTTTATTTCATCAACAGGAAGGTTTTTATTTAATTTTGAGAAAAGGGCAGGAGGGAAAAATAAAGCACTCCAGCTCATACCATTTCTGTAGAGGGAAAAGGATGGTGTGGGAGAAGGAGGCATTTGTACCTATCCAAGCCCATCACCGAGGCACTCTGTGAGTTCAATTCAGACACATCTGGGGGGATGTTGGTAACACAGCTGGTTAGGACAGCAGTCATACCTCATGACATAAGCTGATCTACAGCAAGGGCTACAGCTCAGGCCCAGCAAAATAATTCCCCTCTGGAATTGAACTCCAGAGAAGTCTTCACCATTGCTTGAAAGACTTAGGATTCACCATGTTGGAAAGCACAGAGTTTGACTTGATGGCCCTGTGATCTCTCCTGGTTCTTTAATTGCACACTATGTTTCTGAGCAACTGGATGTTATTTTCCATGCAATCCTCCCTACAAAAATAACCCCTTTATTGGTCCATAGTTCCCACTGGTCATATTTCATATACCAAGTCCCCAGTGCTTCTCACTGCCTCTTGGTGCACTGAAAACGAACTGTAAAGCAGCTAGTATTTGAACAGGTGCCAGGAAGAGCTCCTACTCTAAGGGCTTGCTTTCCCAGGCAGTGGGTGCTTCATCTTTAAAATCAATCTGATGCATTGGCACAAGGCCAGAGAGTGTTAGTCCATCTGCTGCCTAACTCTCTGGGTTTGTTTGCAGAGGCTTGCTGTCAGCTGTTCAAATCCCTCTTTTTCCCCTCCAAGGAATTTCCTTTTTTTTTTCCCCCAAGCC
Source organism: Eulacestoma nigropectus (assembly GCA_013397775.1). NCBI lineage: Eukaryota > Metazoa > Chordata > Aves > Passeriformes > Eulacestoma > Eulacestoma nigropectus. The sequence goes on from VZTE01001193.1 coordinate 341,694, forward strand.
TCCACCAGGATCCCATTAATCCCCACTTTACTTTCTCTCTCTTAATCAGCTTCCTGAAAGCAGTGGAAAGAAGCTTAGGAGCACAGAGTGCAATTAACACTATGTCTTATTCAGCTGGCATGGTGAGCGCTGTACAGTGGGGTAGGTGAGGCAGGAGAAGCTCAGGTTTCTAAGTCAGAGTTTTGCGTGGTCAATCCCCAAGCCAAACACCATTTCCCTGTGGAGCTAGAGAACAGGGTCCTACATCCCACACTTTCCTCCCACCTACTGCAGAAAATGGTAGGCTTCAAATCACTCCTGGTTAGAGACCAGAAGACTCTCACCTGCTGTCTGGTGGTGGTCTCAGACAAACTCCCACCACTTGGATACTTCTATCAGACAGTCAGCTACCGCAATGAGTAAGGACTTCTGGGGCTGTGGGAAGAGAACACTGTTGATGGATACAGCAATGTGTTCTGTAGCTGCTAGCCACCAGTCCGAGGGGTTATGCTTTTCACAATCCAGGAGTGCCTGGAGTCCCTGGGGAGGGGCTTTCCAAGCTGCGTGACAAGCTAACAGCCTGCTAAAGCAGTGCCAAGCCTGCCCCAACAAAGTTTGGGGAGGCATCCACCACTTAACACCTGTCTGAACTCAGGTGTCTGCTAGAGGAACAAGTCTCTGCACCGCACTTGATACTCTGTCTCCACCTATACCATCCTTCACCACCTTCTGAAGGCTTCATCTAGGGAGGAGACCATATCCCAGGCAGGCTGGATTTAGGACTCTTCAATCTCTTGGGCTCTACTTGCTTGAGTAGAGCCCAAGTAGCTGCAGGAGCAGGATGCACCTTGTGCATGCCCTGGCTTACTCCTGAGTGACCCTTGGCCACAGTTCTCTGTGAAGAGCTGTAGCCAACCCCTTCTCCCCTTCTCATGCAGAGCAGAAGTGAACACCAGCACAGATAGGCACTGACCTCAACTGACCACAGGGCAGCCACTGGAGGATGGCATTGTTTTCCCTTTAGGGCATCCCGAGGTTGCTGAGCAGCTCCCCTGGACAAGAGGAGAGATGGGGTAGGCTTTACCAGCACCCAGTTTCTCTCTCTCCCGCGAGGTCCCCGCCTCCCGCTTGTGGCCACGCCGTATGACACAGAGCTTCGGTGGCGACTGCAGCGCTCCTGCTGCCCCAGCCCCGAACAAAGGCGGCCATTCAGCCCCGGCCGCGCAGGGGTTTAATGCTACACATGAACATCTACCATTGTTGCCAGCACTGCAGCCCAGAGAAATTAAATGCAAATTGTCTTTGTTCCCGAGCACAGATCGCCATTTCTTCAGCCCCAGGAGCCAAACACACACCCTCTGTACTCCCCATTTTTTCCCTGCACATCACCTGCTTGTCAGCTAATACCCGGCTAGGCTGCGGGATTTAGCCTTGGGCACAGCCTGCTCACGTGCAACAGCATACAGATAATCTTCTAGGGCTGTAGCTGCGCATGTATCTGGTACAGTGGGATGTGTCCCAAAATAAATACACCAAAGATCAGTCCGGAGGTCAACAAACAACACAGCTAAAAGGCAGAAGATATCCTGCTTGTAAAGGAAAGGCATCACTGCTTCAAAGGCTGTCCATCCACAACTCCTCCACAGTGGGGGCAACGGTGATACCACGCCTCCAAACCTTGATGCAAGAAATACTACTTCTCCTGCCATTGTTCCTTTTATCCAGAAATAGAGGATAAAATTGAACCAATGAATTCAGGCTTGAGATCAAACAAAATTTCCCATGACAATAATCTTTAAAGGTAGGAAGTAACTTCCTGAGGATACTGAGAAAGCCCTGGTTTTGAAGTGGTTAATCCTGTGACAGAAAACAAACAGCATGCAAAAACCCCCAACTTTTGAAAGAACAGGTGACACACCATGTAATTTAAAGAGTTTGGTCTGCCACGACATTTCTGATGTAACAAGGCATCCATCTGTGAGACCTCTGAATACACAAATGCCTGGATCCCCACTATAAACAACTGGACTTCCAGCAAACAGGCTGAACCTCTGCCTACTGCAGCTCTGTCTCCTTGTGACTGGATGTCAATTACTGCTGAGACAGTTCAGTCTCACGGTAGCAACGCTGTGCCCTCCACTCACAGTTCAGATACCTGATTAGTTGCTACAGCTCAAGAAGACACTGCTTATCAGCCGAGCTGCGCGGCAGACTGCACGCACACATAGCCTATCACAAAAGTGAGATAAAAATGTATTTGCTTAAATCTTTTTCATTGTGGCTTATGCAAACATGCTTTACCTCCTGTTAGGTCACAGTGCACTTGCCTGCCTGAGCCTCCAGCTCATAGCAGGTTGTGCTTTTAGATCCAAAACTCCCAAATTTAAGCCTAGATGATGATGATGCCTAAGGCCATGATGTTCTAACAGAGGGCACAAGATCTGCACAGAGCTGACAGCAAGACTAAGGTTTGGATTTTATATCAGGCTTATCTCCATGGTATCTGATCAACTCTATCCACTACCAGCTATCACTTACCTCTGTAAAGCAACAACATTCAGGTCACCAGCTTTGCAATTTGTGAGCAATGAGGCAGACAAATCTCTAGTTTAGAGTAGATGAATCTGCAAATGGCTGATGCATAAAACAAGAAACTTAATTTAAAATAGTCAAATATGGGTTTCCCCCCACATTTAGCAATATTCATCACCTGCACATTAGCTCACTAGCTTCTTCAAATACACATAGATATTTGCTCTCACAATGCATTGAGGGAAAACTCCATTTCCATGAGTCAGTTCCTGGTAGAGAGTACAGAGAGCTGGACAGTCCTCTGCCAAGAGGAAGTGATTAAAGCCAGGAATCAGCCAAAAGCATATGGTTACAAAATGTTGGGGTTCCCCACCCTCCCTGTAAGGGCAGGGCAGAGTTCTTGCAGATGTTGAGAATCTTTCCTTGGCTCACAAAATGCAGATGAGCACATCTGATCAAGTCTTAGCTGTGAAAATACCCAACCAAGACAGGAGGAGCTAAAGGATGAACACAGTAGCATGGCTTAATACAGATGGCCTATCATCAGACTGACAAATGGCAGGGCTTATAATTTTCATACGGTTGCAGAAGACCCCCAGAAGCTGTTGTCAGCAGAATCAGGGAAAGAGAAGGCATTTCGGAAGGTGCACATTGAAAACAAGAGCTAAAAAAGGTTGAAAAATTTAGAGCAGGTGAAGCTGCTCAGAAGTTTGCTATAGAGGCTGGCTTCACCTCAACTTGTCTTACACACCACATTCATTTCTCAGACCAATTTAAGCTCTCAGAAGCCTGAGAGTTATGGACATAGTTACCACATCTGGCTGGGGGAATATTTCACCCTCAGTACTGAGCTGCAGCTTTGCCTTTATTTAACAATCACAATAATAGCCCGCATTTCTGGAACTTAAGGAATGCTCTAGTGCAGGCGAAAATTATTTCTGTAATCACTGTGCAAACAGAGGAAGTGCACAAAGGGGTGAAATACTGCAGATGCTGAGACATGGCACTTAGCAAGGAGGACAAGCTGCCTCACAGAGATGACCCTGCCTAGCACTGAAGATGAGCACCTGGGCAAGATGAAGGCTCACGAGCGTAGCTATCCACAAGAGCTGAGCACAGAGTCACCTCAACCTTTGCTCAGTCAGGGAGCAGTGGAAGATATTACCTTCAATAAAGGCTACAACTCAAGGAGAGCACAGCACATCCCAGCTTATGTGGGCACAGTTGGGTAGGGCTCCCCTCGAGTGCTAAACACCTTGAGAGGGAAAAGTGCCACATCCTGTGGGAATCCAAGGCAAGGAGAATGCAACTACCCATATGTAACATATGCCACGCGGTCTTCAAGAGCTGCTTTTCAAAGCCCTCAAAGTCCACCGCTCCAGCTAACATCCGTCAGCTGCAAGAAATTAGTCTCCCTGTGGCCTTGCTCACTTACAGCCTACATTGGCTCCAAAAGAAAGGGAAGACAGGGCTACCATGGCGGGGCTTTTTTGTTTAAGCTTTTCAGCCTTAACCTTTCCCATTCCATACTGAATTTCCCATCCCAGCTGTCATTGAAAAAACTAAATAAACACATTCTTGAAGTATTATGAATAGAAACAGCAGGGCAGACCTTGCTTTGAACTGAGTTGCACTGGCAATTTCTTCCAGGGTGCTTTTGACTTGAACATTTCCTACTAGCTTTGAAACAAAACCATAAAACACACCTGCATCTGATATTTTCTTTCAAAATTGTCCCAAAAGGATGGACTCCCAAGCGTTCTGGTTCCTAGACAATGGGGGTGTTATCACTGAACCCTGAAGTAATGAAGCCTTAGTGGCTTATCTCATTCACTGAACAAGGCTTAAAGCTCAGTTCTAGCTACAGAGGGGAAACTGCATTACAAGCCCTGCAACCACAAACTTAATTTTGCTCTGGTCCAGTTTCACTCTCTTCTTTCTCTTTTGCTGCAGAACAACTCCCATGTTGTTCTAAGAAAGAGAATCCATTCTTGTGCGATGTCCAAGGCAAGGCTTTAAAGCCAAGGCATGTCTGTTTTGCCACCAAAGGTGTAAATAACTGCAGTACATCTGGCTAGCCTTTGGCCAGCTTTAAACAAGGTGTTTGTGATGGCAGCCCCCAAAGCACCAGGGTAACAAGAGCTAAAGGGAAGACAGCACCCCCCATACCTCCAAGGCAATTAGTGGCCAGGACTGAAGCTTCACTTTTGAGCTTTGGCATCTGTGGGAAACCAGCCAAGAGCTAGTTTGCCTGCTGGTGCTGTGAGTGCCTCCATCTGCAGCACACACCTACTGCTGGGCAGAGTGGGAGGTGTGGCAGGGCTGAGCTCCACCCTGAGTGTGCAGGACCAGCAGTGCCCTGGGATTTCAGAGGCAGCTCCTCTTGGTTGCATTGACCTAGCTGCATCTCTTTAGGTATTACCTTGAGTTTCACCAGCTGTGTTTGTTCTGCCTGTTGGCCAAAGGCTACTGTCCCACTGTCCCACAGCAGGGACCAGAGACAGCAGAAGAGTGTTAGCTTCTCTGCAACTCAGCATTTTACTTTTAACCATCCTCTCCAGGGGTTTGGGGTAATGGATCAGGCTCGGAGCTGTGGGGTCTGAGGCAAGACCACAGCTTTGCTCCACTGATGCTGCTATGGGGAAAGTAACCTCCAACAAGGTCCAAGAGACTGATATAGCCCTGCACTGCTTTAGTTAAACCAGCTGAAGCTTCTCCATCCCAGGGTTGTAGGAAGCAACTGCCAGTGGTGGAGGGGGCACCATTCCTGTCACAACAAATAAACTCTGGTCACTTTTTAGTGCACATGTTCATCTTGCCCAGCCCCTCCGCAGCCTGCCTGCAGTCCATGGCAAATTCTAGACAGCCAAGGGCGGCAAGGGGAAGCGATGAGCTCCTCTGACAGCCAGGCAGGTGGTTAGGAAGGATCCTTCCATTCCTATCACCCTGTCCTGTCACAAACACTTCTATTTTAAGTCAAGGTTTTATTCCTGCAAGATTTCAGACTAGGTTAGCTCTTCCAGTAAAAGAGGATGCTGACAAACATCTCCCTGGTCTGACAGAGTTTGAGCAAAGCTGTGGGAGTGTCAAATCCACATTAGCTGAAAGAATTCTTACAAAAACCCCCAACTTGCTCCATTTGACAAGCCACTTTCCATCAAAATGGCACAGGCAGACTACGTGATCCTTAAATTGGGAATTAAGAGATAGAAGAATGGGGCTGATTCCCCATGTTTATTAAAATTACATTTGAGACTCAGAGCATTTATCCTGCATACCATCAGCAGTAACATTTTACTCCCTTACTGCTGTATGGAGATTAACTTACTGACAATCTGCATTGCTGGAGAGCAGCTCCTGGCTATGCTGGTTTGGGGGGTTTTTTTACAACCTCCTCCACTGCATTAAAGAGCCCTTCCAATACCTCATCTGCTGCTCTGCAGAAGTATTTGCACACCAGAATTGAAAAGCCGCCTCTTAGTCTCCTTTCTGAAAGCTATGGTTCATATATAATGGCTGGCTTCACAGTTAAAAAGAAAATTCAAAACAAAACAAGCAACCTAACAAGCTTAGCCAATAAAATATTAATAGATTTTATTATAATTAACATTATTGGTATTACTCTTGGTGTTATTTTTCTTGGTGTTAATACTGGTTTAATAGCACTGCTGAGAATCTCTAATTAAAGCATGGATAGAACACAACTCCTGCCCTGAAGAGCTTAATGTCAAAAATTTGGCTTCATGGAAGATATGTTGCAACCACCCACAGGTTATTGGGTTCACTACAGCAGTAACTATATCAAGCTCAATTGACTGTGATGTGATACACAAGAGGTCTGGCAAGATAATCTAGTAGTCCCTCCTGGTCTTGAGCTTGTGAATCTAAATAAACAAGACAGGAAGAAGACAGAGGTGAAATCACTTGGGAAATGGCAGAGCACTGCAAAAAAAACCACTAAATTCACAGTGCAGCATCCCAGCCATTAAGTCACCAAGTCTCTGAACTTTTGGGATCACGTACTTTTTCAGAGAAAATATTTTGTGTCCTTCCACCAACATTTACTGCAAGAGTATGATCAAAACTGCATGTGTATGGTAACAACCACACATCGTGTATTTGTGTGTGCTTTGAGGGCACAACTGACAGTGCTTAAAAGGGTAAAGAGAGAGAAGGAAATCAGGATTTCATTTGCTTTAGATGACAGTTTTCAACACCTTAAACTCCCTGACATAGTCTTTCATGACCTTCCTCCACCCTTGTAGCTCACCCACTGTGAAACGCTCTGCTAGATTATAGCAGTTCTCATAAAAACACCTAAGATATAAGCATATGTAAAAGTCAAACATTCACATAGGCTTTCTTCACCTTGCAATTGCAAACTATTTTCATGTTCTCCTTTTCCGCTGATCCCAGTCATCCATGACCTCCTTTTTTTTGCATTTTTGTGTGCTAGCATAAATGTTACATAGATGTGCAATTCCACGTAGGTTAGGGAAGACAGAAGCAAGAAAGGCTGCACAGCTGTCAGCTGGGAATTGCAGGGGTAGGTGGAATTACACCTAGAATCAAATTGTTCCTCTCCTTTCATAGCACAGCTTTATTTGCCCTGGTTTCCTGTTCTCATCATCCCCATTCCTTTTTATGTCTTTGTTATTAAAGTTATTAGGAAAATGATTCATTCAATTGCTTGTAGAAGCTGCTCAAAGATAAATACATTCAGCTTAATAAACCTAGTTAGCAGGATGGAAGGGGAGAATGCCTAATTAATGTATTAATGATTATACTGCACTTTGAAGATGAAAAGTGGTGGGAGCTCTAAGGGCAAGTTTCTGCCCTCTGAAGTCCCTAGGAATCATGTGCAGAAGCTAATTCCAAACATTACCACTGCTACAGTGTGGCAGGGAAAAAGATGCATGTACCACAACTCCTCCTCAACATCCCGGACATGGATGCAGAGGTGAGCCCATCTTTCAGATACTGCCTGCATTAAGACAACACAGCTACATATTCTCTTCCAAAAACAGGATCAGAGGAGTGGTGCTATTGCAGGGAAGGGCATGTGGGTCAAAGGAATTTCCAGCTGGTGAAGTTTCCATGGCTCAGGGACAAAACTATTTCTCCTCCCCAGGTTTCTTCTCATCTAGACAATATGGCACAGGCTGAGATCTGAAGAACAGATTTGCCTCTTGCCGCAGTAAGAAATCTTCCTTTACAGCAAGGGAAAATAAGTTGCTTAGAAAGTCCCTTAGATGTCACTGCAGAAACAAAATACAAGCTGCTAATAACAGGTTTCTTAGTCACACTTCCTTTGCATGTGGTACCAGGAGGTACATACTCTAGGCTCTCAGTATTATGGGCTTAGGTTATGAAAATTTTCATGGACATATTTTAAATTTCAGTCTGAAGAAATCAGGTACTAGCAGCTCTAGCAGCTGACATTTTGGGGAGTGTCTCCTGAAAACACTGAACAATCTCAACAAAGCCTAGAAAAGAGAGTAAAATGCGCACTAAAACAACAGCAAGATTCATGTACATCTGGTGAGAAGACAAAAGGGGCAGAAATTATGCAGTCAGTCAACATATTTTCTGGTCATCACTGGGGATACTGTGGATCAGCTAAATAATGCTGCATCACCCATTTCTGTAGCAGTTAAAAAAAAAAAATCTCAGTTCCCTTAGATACCCACAGAGCATTAAAAATTCTGCAAACTTCACAAATCTCTTAGAACAAAGACTCCTGTCTGTATAAAAGGCCAGAGAAGGTAAGGCCTCAGCAAGCAAAGCACACAGGTGACCTGCAGCAGGTGCAACACCAAAGCCACCACAAAGCCCCGAGCTTTATTCCTAGCCACAGGTGCTCAAAATCAGCTCAAAAATGAGCCTCGGGAACAGGAACAAGCAGCAGCCACTTGCATTTGGGCAGACCAGCTGTGCTCAAGTGGCAGTGCTTTCTTGCCAGGCTAAAATCAGCATCTGTTTGTTCTAGTGTCTCTCCTCAAGTGATAAGCACGGATGGCTACTTTCTCTTCAGGGGATTATGGGCTGACAATTACTGGATGAAGTGTGATAAATCAGCCTTCCCTCCATGAGTTAATACACTCTCTGATAAAGCTGAGGCTTTGTTTGCACATAATTTACCAATGGAAGTATTGATCAAATTGTCTTTTATGGATTTGTCTGCTTATGCCCCAACATGAAATTCTGGGGATATTTTTTTGCTTGTTTTGTTTTTTTGTTTTGGTTTTTTGTTGTGCTTTTGGTTTTGTCTTGGGTTTTTTTTGTAACATGGTCCTTTACTCTTCCTTTCTTTTCCTGGGATATTAACAAACCCCAAACCCAAGAATACTCTTCCCTGGGGTTACTGGAGGAAACTCCCACGTGCTGCTCTAAAACTGGCATAAAAAACTAAACACAAATCAATCACTTCTTCCTACAATGTTGTTTCTTCTCCCACCCACTGTCTCTCACACCTGGCAGCGTGCTGGGACAGCGAGTGCCTGCTCACAGTTCACACTACTGCACACGTGGTGGCCCGTTGCCCAGAAAGGCTTCTAGGTACTTGGAGCACACCAAATAAAGCAATGGATGTTTAAGATGCACTGAAAATCAGGAACAGCCTGGTTTTCAAAGCTGCTCTCCTTTCAGCTACCAGAAACTTCCTTCTGTCTTGTAAACTGCTGATTCCTACCCAAAATCAAACCATTAACAAAGTTATCTCAGCAAAGAGTCTTGACAATAGACTGGATGCATCCTAGACCTCCATTCTTGCTCTTTAGCTTCTCTCCCTTCCTACAGCAGAAGCAGCCCACGGTTGTCATCCTTAGGACAGCAATGTGTCGGTTTTGTGCACATTCCTGAGCAGCCTCAGCTCTGTGAAAGCCTGGAGAACCAATCCCTCAAGCAGAGGCTGTAAAAATAAAAGCAGGGATACCTGAACCTAACAGAAAAGTTGAATGGATGAATTAACAGGGGTCCTGTCCCTGATTTTCCTCTCCTTTTATTCTTTCTTTGCTTTCCAAATCCTCTCTGCCAGCTATCAGCCAAAACACCCTGTCCTCTGGTTGTGGGGAAGAACTGAAAGGGCACTGCAGTGACTTCCCAGCTGAAAAGAGGGTCCAGGCCCTGCAGCAGCCTCCACAAGAAGATGTCTAATTCAGAGCAGATCATCTGTGGAACTTCTTTCAAGAAGCAATTCTGAATGCAACTTTTAAAAAAATGTAATTAAAATAATGACAAGTGCTTTGGGGCAGAAATTGGTCTCCACCAATCTTAAAAGAGAAACCTCAGAAGCACATGTCAGAATAAAGCTCTCCTAACATAAAGAAGTCTACACCTAGAAAGGACCAAGGAGTCACCCCTGGAAAGCCATGGCAGGCCTGTACCTCTTGCCACTCTATGCTTGCATTAGATGGTTCCTACAAAAGACAAAACTGATTTGGTCATTTTTGTTTGCTACTATCTTCAGAAATAGGTACAAAAATGTCAGTATCCTTCTTTGGGAGTAAAGGGATGGCAATACAGCTTAGGCACTTGGAGGGCGTTTACTTGTTCTTCCCAGATTCTCTTCAAGAACTGCCAACGGGTTTGCTGGAGGGCTCTGTTAGACTAAAACTTCTGAGAAGGTCACAGGGACACACTTCCTTTCACAAATTTTCCAGACCTTAAAGTCAATTTAAAAAAACCAAAACAACTTTCATATTTTTTTTAAAAAGGTATGTGAATACAAGTCAGTACTGCTCCATAACAAGTCAGGTTTCAGTTCCACTTGTCTGTGACATAAATATTACATAAATATTACTGGGTAGGTACAATAACAGGAGCCTCTTCCTTTTTGGAAATTTTGACTACTTGCAGAATACATCACTGATCATTCAGCAGCAAATGTCAGTACTGCCTACAATGGCACTTTTGTATGTTTCTCATTGAAAAAAAATCAAGCAGTCATTTAGCTGAAAAAAAAATTAAAAATTGTTCTGTGTTGAGGAATCCACCACTTCCCTGGGGAGATTACTCCAATGGCCATTTGTTCTCTCTGTGAAAAATTTTCCTCTTGTGTACAGTTGGAATGTCCTCAGTTTTACCATTACCTTTTGTGTTTTCCATGTGATTCCTTGTAAAAAGGGAGTCTTCATCTTTGTAGTCACCCTTTAAACACAGGAACACAGTGATAAGGTCTCCTCCTAAACCTTATTTTCTCAAGGCTAAACAAACCCAGTTGTCTCAGCCTTTCCTCCCATGGAAAGCTTCCCTGTCATTTGATCATCATTGTGGCCCTTTCCTGGACCTTCTCCAGCCTGTTCACAACTTCTTTACATAGTGGAGAATAAAATTGATCACATTATTCCTGGTGTGGCCTGACAAGCACAGAAGAGAGTGGGATAATGACTTCTTTCTCTCTTCCGGTGATGCCCTTGTTGATGGGATTGAGTATCCATCCCATTGGATTTCTTTGCCACAGAAGCCAACGTTCTCTCATATTGAGCTTGTTGTTCATTGGGACCCCCAGGTCCCTTTCCACACAAGCTGCTCCCCAGATGGGCAGATACCAGCCTGTGCTGGATTCTCGGATTATGTTTTCCCAGGTGCAAGACCGTGTGTTTGTCTTTGTTGAACTTCACAAGGTTTTTGTTAGCCCAGCCTTCTAGCCTATCCAGGTGTTCTTGCAGCTTGGCTCTCCTGTCCCAAGTGTTCACTTCCCCACTCAGTTCAGTATCATCAACAAACTGTATCACTGGAGACGTTTAATGGTTCGGTAATAATGGTATAGAAATCTCTCAAAATACTCCTTTATTCATATTATTATGTTTTGACCCATAAAGGTAGCTTTGGAAGAAGCCGCCTGTTATCCAGAAGCTCCGGAACTGCACCAAGAAGTAAACAAATAGGAAGCTACTGATTCATTTCAAGCTTAAAGGAAAGTACTCAGTACATTGTCTCTTCCCAGAAGGTATGATCAGGAAAAACAATTTTTGAGTAAGTAAGAAAATTTCTAATGTCTTACACCATCATTTTTTTGACATTTCTATCCACAATTGCAAGGTAAATCAAGTATTAAGCCCCACTGCCAGGGAAGTAGAAAAATAAGCTGATTTTCACAGCAGCTACACAAAAATAAAGGGTAAATAAACCCAGCATGATCTATGTTGGTCTTGACTGTTCTTCTTGCCTTTCCTGTTCCTTGCCATTTGAGCCAGTTTTGGCATAGCAGACTTGGGCACTGCCCATGCACCAGTACCAAACACCACATGCAGAGTCACAGGCTGAGCCAGTGGCACAGCGAGCAGGATGCTGAGATCCCAGCTCTGAGTTCTGCCTACGGGAGGTATTTCTGTCTGTGCCGCAGTAAGAAAAGCCCTCGGAAGAGATGCGCTGCATCAGTTGGAAATCTGGCCAAGAATATCTGTTGCAGAAGCCTGTAAGGCCTGGAGATTCACTCGCAGAAAGCAATGCTCCAGTGAAACAAAGGTCACGATTCCTGGCCTTTACCCCTGAGATGGTGCTTCTTCCAAATCCTTTACCTTCCTGATCTTCAGACCTCATAAACTAACCCAGCCTAGGAGGAAGGGCTCCAAAACTGATTTCAGACGGTGCTTTGTACCCTTGCAGGATGGCCCCACCGTGTGACAACAGAGGAACACTGCACCCAAGTGAGAATGCTCTCGGGAGCACAAAGCCTGCTTTCTCAGCAGGTGGTCCTCTGCCAGTGATTTAATTTATTCCAGCTAAAAAAAAAAACGGAGCAGTTCTTGGACAAAGACCTGGGATTAGCAAGTGAAAGACAGCATTCCTTTTAACCCCTTTGTCACTTCTATACAGAAACGCTGCTTTGTGCTTCAGAACGCCGCTGCTTTGCATGGAGAAGGAGGCGGCCTGTGGGATAAGCGGCAGTTGCACAGGGTGCTTGAAATAAAGGTTTAATTGTGGCAGGATTTCAATTTTCATTCATTCAAGCACTGTGTCCTTTTGATAGTGGGGAGTTTGTTAATTCCATCACCCCTGTACATCTAAGTCAGTTACACATTTTCATTTCCAAGCCAAGGGATTAAAATCGGTAATGTTTAAAGTTAGTATTAATGAAATAAAACTAATCTCAACTCAACTCGTTTGCCTCCTTTGGCTAACGTTATTTACTGTGGTCTGCACTCAGAACCTTTCGAGCTACGTGTGTGGCTTGCAACCATATGGCTATATCAGGGGAGCCTTGACACTCACACGCCAGAGATGCTACCTCACTTCCTTCCTCCCTCACTTCCTTCTTCCCCCGCTCCAAACCCAGCTCTCCTTTTTTCGCTGTTCTTTCCACATTCTCTCCCAGTGCTCAAAACCTTCTTACGTTTTCCTAGTGTATTAACTGTCTCCACCCTGGAGACTTCCCCTCTTTGGCACCCCTTTGGATGCCCCCAGCTAATACATGTTTCCCTTCTGGGACCTATGTCACTGTCCCACTTCCTGGTGGAGCAGAAGTAACTCCCCTTCCCATTGCTGGCCCACATGAAACAAAATACAGAAGTGGCCCAGTGGTGAACAGGATCCAGCTTGGATGGAGTTAACTCGCTTTGTGGCAGCCTATATGACGCTGTGGTTTGCATTTGTGGCTAGAACAGTGTTGATAACATAGCACTAATTACTTCTGAACAGCACTTGCACAGTATCAAAGCTCTCCAAGATGCTTTTTCAGGATGAGAGGAGGGTCAGCTCCAGTCCAACGGATGAAGCTTAGTCAGCCGTGCTCACCTCCCTCACCTGAGCCACGTGCAATCTCTTGCCCCAGACAAACTTCATGCTTTGGACCTTGCTATGAGGCAGATGGACCCAGAAAAATGGTTAGCCACATTCCAATCTCCCTCTGCCCACCCCCTATCTAAAGATTAAAGCAGATAATCAATAAGAGCATTGAGTTCTTTCTACTACCTACATGTGTGTGCGAAGACTGTTTTACCACTTACACAAAAATTTAGATCTTTAGTATCTATCATTTTCAAGAAAATAAACTTCTGTCATTTAGCTAATGAAAGAGAGCTATTTGATAGAACTTGATAAAGCTTCCTGCCAGCTGAGCTGCAAGAAGTCCAGGCCTTACACTTAACCTAGAGTGAATGCAAAGCAACAAGGCTCAGCTTAGACGAAAAAGGGTCTCAGATAGTAACAGTGGTAATTAACATTTGTCACAAGCTAAAACTGTACACGGAGTGATCACAGCTCAGATGACTAAGTGTAATTGTTTAATGACAGTAAATCGACCAGAGCTCCAGGTAGTCAGTCTTTTTGATTATCATGAGATCAAAGGATAACACAGTTGGGATGGAAATTCAATAGGTCAGACCAGGTTGCCCAGGGCTGGACTGGACAGCAAAATCAATCAAGGAAAGAGATACAATCTTTCAAATTTTTTACTGTTACTTCAGAAGTTTTGCACAGTAACCTACTGTACAGCTGTGTAACACTGACAAATTTTTCAGCTACAAAATGTAAAATAACAGGGTACAGAAATAAGCACTTTAACTGCTTTAATTCTGCTTACCATGTAAGCGAAAGCAGGGGTTATATCCCTCACTGGCTTTTAGACCAGACTGTTGCTTCCATAGGAAAGCACCATGATGTGCCAAAGCCTGAAGCCTGACATCTGCTGCCAAATTGCAGTGAGCTCCCCAGGGCTTCCAGCAAGTTCACCAGGGCCAGCAGAGGCAGAACAATTCTGCCATTTGTGGCACAACGCCGGACCAGACCAAACACAGCACAGCACATCCTCCCTCCCCACTTCCCTTTTTCCCCATTATGAAGGCTGGCTGTATAGGGATAAACGCAATCCATGTTTAGCACCCTCCTGAGGTTCCATCTTACTGGTCATCCCAAACCAAACAGCAACTGAGCATCTTCTGAGCGCTGCAAGATCAGTTCATAACTGATCACGCAGCACCAGGCAGGATTCATCATGCAGTGTACTTTTCCTCCCCCTGCTTTTTTGCTTTGTGGTAGTGGTTGTAATCATTATACAGGTCCTTAAAGACTTCCCTCACGCCTGCCGGGAGGGATGCATTCAAGAACTTGATGTCCCGTTCAATGCAAAGGTCAAGGATGTGATATATGCCTTCTGTGAGATGTGTCTTCACAGCTGGATGCAAAGTCACCTACAAGAAGAACAAAATTGCCTTAAACTTGAAGTCAGAAAGGCAAGAAAACACGGTTTCCACAGTCAGTATACATTAAATGCTGACAACGTTACCCTTTGCATTAGACCATCTGGAACAGCCTATTAGATAAAATCCAAGATTTTGACTTGTGCAGTATTTTCCTGATTTTTGCAAACATGTTTTGAAAAACAAGCACAGCCCTTGCAGTAAAATCCACAGGAGTACTATACACATTGCTGCGGTGGCAAAGACTGATCATCCTGGAATCACATGGACACTCCTCAGCACAACAACTGTAATTAAAAAACCCCTAAAATACTTGCCCTGGATTACACATTTCAGTAGATTCTGTATGTCTCCTATAGGCTGTATGCTAGTAAGTCAGTTTCAAATGAGCACTTCCTTTAGGCTGCCCTCTCATTTACATTGGGTAGTCAAACAATTATCACTTAGTAATTTGATATTTATCTAACAATTTTTTTTCTGAGTACTTCAACATGCAAGCCATAATAAAAGAAGCCTTCAAAAAGCTCAGGAGATGTGTATTTCCTTAATCTGGTTTAACACCAGGAACCAGGTACCTTGCCTGAAGTCATGCAGAAAGTTGGAGGAATACAAGAAATGACTCAGGACTCGGCGCCCTGCTCTCGACATTACCTCTGCTCAACCCCACAACCAGCAGCCACTACAACCAGGAACAGCAGTGCTGACTCTGGAGTCCTCTGCTGCTCTAGGCTAATTGAAATTTGTACTGTGCTCACAAATCACTTGCTAAACACTTCACTGCCCAAGACAGTGCTGGCCTCTGGCATCATCACGTTATTTTTGCTGCAGAACCATGTCTTATCTTTGCTGAATCCCAAAATTAGCCTTATGCCTCCAGATGTGAGCTTCTGCACTCCAGGCCTAATGAAAATTACATAAAAAGCTGTCATTAAAATTCAGGCTTCTTTCTTCCTTAGGCAACTAATAAACTTTCTGCTAATGAAGTGCACTCCTCATCACTGTGACAGGCTCCCACTCTCCTTCTGCCCTAAATGTGGAACAGCTAATATATTTTGTTAGATCCACTAACATAGCAGGGAAAAGCATATAGCAGGCATTAAGGCACATAAGCCTTCATTTAGATCTGTGACCCTGAAATGTTTGCGTGTCCAAGAGGTTGTAATTTTTCCCTTCTCTGTCAGTTGATCAATTGGTTTGTTTCTAACAGATGTTATTTCTCCCTACACTGTGCAATACGGTTGGAGAACAGCTGAGCATCACAGCTCCCAGTGAATGCACTGGGCTGGGCTCTCCCTTCCTAGGGCAGAGAAATGACTGCAGAGAACAAGGACAGGAAAACCCACAGCTATTGACAACACAGACCAGATGGCCCACCTGGGATAAGTAGCTATCTCAGAGCTGCAGTTAATGGAACTGCATCCCTCACACCAGAAATTCATCTGGACGTAGGCCTTATTTGGGCCATTCTTGCTTTGCAGTTTCCTATAAACACTAATAACACCACGGGAAACAGAACCAAATTTAAACAGCTGCCACTACTGGCTGGCAGTTAATTATACTTGTAAGCGGTTTATGGTCTATATAGTTAGCACAACCAATTTGTCAAGCATTATAGAGCTCTTGATGTGAGACATTAAATGTGTGAAGAGGTATTTCACTATTGCTGAATTAAGCAACAGCTCACAGGCAACAAGAAGAAAGCACTGTCAACAGTATGAAAGAGATGCCACCCACTCCAGCAAGCAATCTTTCTAGATTAATACAAAATAATTTGTGGTATAAAGAGGAAGCACTGAGGGAGCTGTTACGCAACCACTTTAGGGCTAAGTGACTACTTAGGCCAGTAGCTTTCATCACTTTTAGTTTGCAGACCCTTAAAAGGGTTCCAGTAAGTGTGCAGATGCCCATATAAAGAGTTAAACCTACCAACATGTTTTTCTCAGTTATCTTTGATGGACCCTCAGGGTCTTCATGTCACAGGCAGAAAGCCACTGATCCTGACTCGGAAGAGATGAATGGTTAAAACAGTTTTTCTCTCCCTCCGCAGAGCAACATGAAAGATGTGTACATGCCCCATTTAAGACAGGCATGCTGAGGCCTCCCCTTCCTCTGATATCCATCAATTCTCACCAGTCTAATGAGCAAATAAATCATCACCTACTTGTGATCTATCTATTCTGTCAGACAGAAAACACTCCTTTGCCACAGTGTCTGGTGGCTCACTACACCAATTCCCAATTCCACGCCCAAAGGTTCCATGCATACATGACTGATCTGTGGTTTCAGCTATCATCCATCACTTTCCATTTCGCAGTGAACATCTTGCACAAAACTTTCCTAGAAGTCTCATGAGACTTTGTACTCCTGCTAATACTGTGACAAGTGTCCCTTCAACTTAAAAACGTCATTTGACAATCCAAGTCAGGCTTTCAGACTTACATTCAGTGATGACCAGATTACAGAATTCAGAGATGGTTAAAGGGAACAGAAGCTGTCTTAACAGCAATTTTCCCTTTGCTGAACTACTATGTTCACTGTGTAAACAATAACCTACTAACCAGGAAATCTGACACCTCCCATTGTTTTGCTCCATCCCCCTCCCCCCCCAAAAAAAGAAAAAAGACAGAAAAAAGATGGGTGATAAGAGAAGGCAGCGAAGTTTAACCTCTGTAATAACCTTCATGGTTAGTAACACCGGTTACACCACAATCCTTCAAAAACATAGCACCAGTTACAAATTTTTTGGTAAGAGGGCCTAAAAACAAAGACTAAAATTCCTTTCTGTATTTCAGCCCATGCCCAGGCCAGAACCACAAATAATCAATTTGCAGGTACTTGTGCCACAAGCAGCATTCAAACCCTGGTGAAATTTAAATATATTGGGCTGAAGAAAATGACAAGCTGAAGTTACCTCTGGATGAGAGAAAAAACTGATCTGGCTCTGGCATCCATAAGAGCAGAAGTAGTTGCTTTCAGTAAGGATCAGAATGATATCTTTGGTACAGAAGGAGAATTACTGAAAAGCTAGTAATTCTTGCCTTGGTAACATTTTTTCCATTCACTTAATCATTTAGACCATATTAAAAGATATTTTCCAGAATTTTCCACCATTACCTTGCCAGATAGGGCCTTAACTGCTATCAGACCTAGACAACTGAGACTATTTGGGAGATAAACTTAATTACCAGATGTAGAAGGAAGACATTTTTAACAATGATGGTGGCAAAACTCTGGAACAGGTTGCCCAGAGAAGTAGTGGGTACTTCATCCCTGGAAACATTCAAGGCCAGGTTGGATGTGGCTGTGAGCAACCTGATCTATTTTAAGATGTCCCTGCTCCTTGTAGGGGAGTTGGACTAGATGACCTTTAGAGGTTACCTTTCAACCCAAACCATTCTATGATTCTATGAAGAAAAGCAACACCCAACATGGCACAAAAGCAAAGCAGTTCTGTACCTGGGCACTGCATTGTTTTATCTTAAAAAAAAAAAGACACAGCCCACACCTTTAGACAATTTTCCAGGAATTTGGTAAGAAAGATTCTCAGGAACTCTTGCTCAATATAACAGTCTGGATCAAACCTGCATCTCCATGAGGCATAACAACTTCTGTAACTTCACAAAATTTAACAGAGTTGCCTTTGGAACAGAAATTCCAAAGCTAGCACAATACTATGTATGGCACTTTCAAGATGGATGAGAACATACCTTCTGCAATTCAGTCACATACTGAGCCACAATGAAAGCAGAAAACACAGTGAAGTCCTCCATTTCTGCAGCAATATGAGTATACATCCGTTCCACCAAGTGTGCACATTTCAGTATCATTTCAAACTCATCCGTGTTGCCTAAAACACAAAGTGAGATGCAGCCTGGCATTTGAGGCTTAAAACACTAGGAAAAAAACCCCAAAGAAACAGTCTTCCATGATGCTTGAACTACATGAGGCCAAGGACAGCTTGCCTATTTTATTGTCTTTTTGAGGGTCCGATGCTTGTCAAGCACCAGTATGCCATGGCCTTCCTAGAGAGAGTGTCCCGCAGAGAACAACTCTTCTAGGGGCGAGGCAAGCCCTCCTAGACAGTGGGTGATCTCAGCAAGTGTAGCGATTTCTCAGCTACAAGTGATTCCAGCTCTTGTGATTCAGCTCTTTGCAAGATCACCCGAGGCAAACTCGGGAACAGAGAGACAGGAGGCCTGTATGGCAGTTCCACAGCGACAGCTTTAATGGTCCAGCAGTCCCTGCCAAGGGGAGGCCAGGGACAAGGCTCCCTGACTCAGGGCAAACTCAGGCCCCTTTTTATGGGGAAGGCAGGGGGTGGGGTAGAAACCAATTAGCCAACTGGATCCAAGGTATTACCATAGGGGAACAAAGCATGCTGGGGTTGCTCGCCTGTAACCTAGAAGTGAGTTGCTGGAGACAGTGTCCCTTTTTGCCCTCAGGCCTCTCTTCTCCAAGGGAGCACAGACGGCTCCTGTGCTAGAAGTTCACAGCCCTCTACATTTTATCATCTTTTCTTACCAAGCCACAGCTAGAGGCCCCCTACAACACACAAAATACATCTCTTAGAATGGCTATTTTGTAAGAGCATACTGATTCCAATTTCATGTGCACCGCAAGGCAAAAAATTATTTGTTATAGATGCTGAAGTGCTCAAAGCAGCAGTTATGGTTCCTTCCATGATTCAGTCTCAACTAGCACTTTGGAGGAAAGAACAAGGAGACAAGAAAACTGTATTCCCTACCTAGAGAAAATCAGAAGACATTTCTTAGAAACAACATAGTAAGAAAGCTTTCTGATGAGATCTATTATGTGGGATATAGCAGCAAAAGCTACATCACTGGAGATATTTAAAGTGAGACTGGTGAGATCAGCTGAGAATTAACTCAGTAGGCAGAGAATGAAGAGAGCTAGCACAAACAAGGGAGAAGCCAGAAATTACTTTCATGTTATCTGTTACAAAACCAGAACAATCCTCCAAAGATAAACAGCATCATTTTCAACTTGAGGATGCCATGTACCTGTAAGCTTCCTGTGACCCTTGCCTTATGGAAACATACTGCAGAAGCAAGAAAATTCTCCAAGTCTGGCACCAGTTTAACATACCTTTCCCTCTATCACTGAGCCTCAGCTAATATATTCCTCTACAATGAATATATACACTTAAATTTGCCCACAGCTGTGGAAAACATACCAGCTGAGATAAATCTGCACATGGCACAGGCTGTAGGACATCAGCAAAAAGCTAGTATACAATCAGTTTCAGGCCATGAAGTCAACTTGTCTCAAAACTCACCACTATTAATGAGAGGGTATTTGTGTCCTGACCATCTTAATCATTGTGGACATCTTTGACTTGTCTACTTTGACAATGTAAATTCTTTAATAACTTCCAGTAAGAAGTCTGTTTATTCCAATTCCTCTTTGGATATTTAATTACACTTATTCCAAATCCTTGACCATAGATATATCATCTAATCCCAACTGATACTTCAGATACGCATAGAGTTCTGGCTTTATACTTAGCACAGAATGGTGACAACTCAGCTCCGTAGTAAACATAGTTCCAGTCTCAAGAAATTCCACTTCATAGCATTGATTTGGGATTATAATTCACACATATTAGTGTGCATCACTGGAGCTTGCAGCCACCATGCTTCCAGACACAGGAGTTGATAGGAAGAGCAGAAATTGGGCACAATTGGGCACAGCAAGCCTTACTGGTTCCTTACTGTCTACTTGCCAGCCAGTCAGTGAAGAATAACTTATTCTGTCTGCATGCAGCTCCACAGGAGCCCCAGTTATCTTCCTAAACCCACACCACCTCAAATCTCATCTTCAATTTTACATAAAGGACAGATAGGGCTGACAGTTTCAATGTCACAGCTAGGTTTTGAGGAATTTGCCCTGTTCAGCATCTCCTCTTCTAGAGTATCTAAAATTACAGTGTATATATATGTAATGCAAAGGTAGAAAAGATATGGTACCTCTGTCTCCTTTCTGACGTCCTTCATGCATGACAGAAACAACCAGACGATGGAAACTGCTCAGAAAAGATGGTGCTGCTTTCAACAGCACCTGAAAAAGACAGGAAATAAAAACATCTGAGATTACATAGTAAAGGGAGTGGAGAGGGTGGAAATTCTCTTTACATTCTGCATTCTGAGCCATTTGTGCTTCTAGAAATCAATCACAGAAAAAGGAAATATTTTTTCCTAATCTAGCATCAGATGTTCATAAGCAATCCACTGTCAAAGAACAACAATGCAGGCACAAGCAAAGCAGAAGAGCAATTGAAATTACGTGATTTTGAGATTCCCAGCCTTTTAAATGACAAGCAGTAAAACACACTTTCATACTAACAAGACAAGAGATTTCAAAACCATACTAAAAAAAATTCTATCACTGCTGTTTTGCTCTTTCTGCCTTTTCCCCCGCCTCCCACCCCCTCACAGATATACCTTTGGATGACACTGCACAATAGAGAAGAGCACTTCATGAACCCCCAGGAAGACACCACGATAGTCTTCTGTCTTCAGATGATCCAAAGGGACTGTTAGGAGAATGCTGAATGCCAATGATACGTGATGTGGATTCACGAGAACCCCTTCTCCTTGCCTTAGCAGAGCTGCTACAGTCTCTAGAATAGGTACAACTATGATGGAAATCAGTGACTGGTCCTGACAGGCCTCTTTAGTTTGCAGCTACAAGACAGGAAACAGACAAGGAGAAATGCATTAGCCACCTACCATTAGTTTTGGAACACCAGAGAACCCTAATGCTCTGACTGGAATCAATGGAACTAGACCGGTGCTAGCTGGACTGGCAGAGAGACTCCTGCACCTGAGCCATTTTCATGCAATTGTGCCCTGGGTGAGGATGCATATAATGCATTTCAAACAAACACTGCTGTGAGCGTACCTGGAATGGCAACTATTCCCCAGCCCCTTGAAAACCACCACCTCTTTGCACCTCTTCACACGAATGCAATGATGCAGTTCACTCCTTTACAAGCATGCAGACCTATCAAAACGGGCAGAAACTGCAAGCTTATGATGCCCAGGCATTGCAGAACCAACCTCTGATAAATTCTTGCCTAGAGATATCATCCCAAGGGAAGAAAAACTCACATCACTAAGTTTATATGCTGTACAAACAAAGGACAGGAAACTTGGGTTTGTGATTAGTTTCAGTTAAGATTCCCTTTCATAATTCAGTGAATTTATATAATTATTTTCATATAAGCACTTTTTCTTTTTGTTTTGTTGCTGTTGGCTTCTGCTGCAACCCATGGCTGACAGTTATCTTTTCCTTTAGACAGAAGGAAGGACAGGAGACAGACTCTCTACTCTGCAGTCTAACAAGTTTCTCCATATTACATGGTGTCGTTCCATAAAATTACTGTGTATAAGAAATAGATGACCTGCACATTGCGTTCACAAGAGTAGATTGACTTGAGGAAGGAGGAGAAAAAGGGTCTAGACAAAAACATTCAGATGAATCTGGCATTGATTTGTTTAGTTTTTGTTCCTGCGTGCCTCTGTGCACCTTAAATGTAATGGCTAGAGGCTAAGAAATAGGAGGGGTAGGTAATGAAGTTACAATAAAGAGATACTTACAGCTAAAGCTGTGATTATCTGTGGGCTGGCAAACCAGAAAGCTTTCTCTTTGTCTCCACTTAATGGGCAGCTGAGCAACAATTTGGTTAGCGTAACAGCTGACAATACTTCCTGCAGAAAGCAGACGGTTCATCAGTCAGGGGTACAAGGCACACTGGCTCCTTTCAAGTACAGAAGAGCTCTTTCAAGGCCAGTGGCACTTTTGAGCATTACCAGAGCCTTGACACATGAAAGGCCTCCCACCAATACTTCTCTTTGGAAATTGTGAAGTAAGCAGCAGTTCAACAGAATTCAATACTCTGAGCAGCACTGACCCAAATGGACTTCACGTCACATTTGTTTCACAATCAACTTACTGTACAAAAAGGCTTACACGACTTTTAAGAAAGGAAAGCCTTCTCATACAACTGCCACTAGATAACAGAGGGAAGCAGAGGCAATACAGTACACCATAAATTAATAATACTGCTTTTGGCAGCATGTTTTTTTACTTGCTAGTTGTTTACACAGACTAATAAAAGAAGCATATTGCAAGCTACATTCAGGTGGCAGGAATTATCTGTTCAGTTCAGGAATTCCAAATACACTTTCAAAAAGATGCATCAAAAATTGAGGCAGCACATCCATGTCTCTTTCTGACAAGCAAGACGGGGCCAGATAACCCCGCAAGTTTAATCCAAGTGTCATTCTCAAGTCACTGGGCTTTCTATGGAGCATACAGCTGACTTTTTTTGCCAAAAGTGTTCCATACATCACCACCGGTGATTAAGCTGCTCTGGAGAAAGGCACAGAATTTAAAAAGATACTGAGTGGTATCTGGTTATTGCTGAACAGTCTTTAGAGCAACAAGTATCAAAAGCACAGGTGCAGTTTTGGTTTTACTTAAAAATGCTAGCATTTCTAAAAGTGCCTTTTCCTCGTAAAAAAGAGCCACAGACAAAAACTGACTGCTGGTGTCTGTTGTGCAAGAGCTCTGAGCAGTGAGCAGGAAAGAGCTTTCAGCACGGCCTGTAACACCACAGCTGTGTGATTTCTATTGACAATACATGGAATTGAGACTGCTGAGTCCTTAAGCTGGACAGAAAGTCGTTTGAGTTGGTTTCTATGATCTTTCCACCTCTCAATTTATAGAGAGAACATAACACAGTCACCGAGCCCTTATCCATGTAAATTAATTTGACCTGATCACTGAAAATAAAGCAGGAAGAAGAAAAAAATGTTTAACAAGTGTCATTCAGCCAACAACCTTTTTTTAAGGTACAGCAGACTGTAGAAGGAAGTTGACAACACATTAAGCTCATGCCTTACTTTAGCCTTCTGTTGCCAAACATTCCTCACTTCCAGTCCCTGCAGCACCAGCCTCATTATGGCATAAAACTCCTCGGCAGAGCAGTTTCCCAGCACCTGGACAAGCACCTCTCTCAGCTCCATCTCCATACTTAGGATCACCTGGGTTGTAATTGCAGGACCTGCATATTCAAGAGACAAAAGCAATCAATTTCCCAGACAAGGACTTCCACAGGTAAGAATAGGGCAAACTGAAAATAAAACAGCTCTATGGGTACCTTTTTAACACTCATATACATAGAGGGCTCAATACTTTAACTCTCTCCACAACAGTGCAGTAACTTGATGATCTCAAGTATATCCTACCCTCAGGTTCACAGAGCAGTCATCATACCAATAAAAAGTCTTCAGTAGTACAGAAAGACTATACCAAAGCAGCTGCACAAAACAAGGGAGCAGGCTAAACAAGCCACAGGTCTTTTCTACAAATGGTGGCCAGAGATCCATCACAAATCACAAAAGCATAAAGCTTTTTTTAGGACTACTTAATGGCAGTAGAAACACTGAGATCATGACTGTAGTTCACTTGAACAGTAGTCTCCAAAGTAAGGTGTGCACACCACAGGGTGTGCACCAAGACAATTCATTAGGGTGTGGGAATTTTAAGTAAAATATCTTTAATAAATATTAAAAAATATTTTAAATAGTGTTTATTTCATCTTCATCTCATGCTCTTTAAACATTTTCTGTATGTATGATTTGTAATTTACATAATGGAGTAGCATGTATATAATTTAAAAGTAAATTATATTCAGGCTGCGTGTTCAATTTTTTAGGTTTTTTTTAATGATACATATGTGCAATCAAAAATGTTTGGAGACCACTGCACTAGAGCATGCCAGTAATAAGTTTGATAAATTCCAACACTTTAAAGAAGTCAAAGAGAACAGTTAGATCTGTGCAGTGTTCACCTCTCTTTCTGAATGGGACAATATAAAGGAGCCATTAGGTCCCACAGCTGGCAGCAAAGGTTTTTCATGTAATCTCCAGCCCTGGCTCCTTATTTGATGAGGATAAAGGAACCAACCTGCCAATATCCCACAGAATTTATCAGAATTACCACATGGTGTGCAGCATCCTTAACAGTTAGGTAACTTCCATTGTTCTATAAACTCACCTACCAGATACAAAAGCAGATGAGTATTTTACTGCAAGATCTGACCTGGAGCAGATCAGCTGCCTCAGTGGTGCCTACTACATAAATTACACAAGCAGGACACTGCACTTCAGCCCAACATCCAAAAGTATTACCATGTTCCAGTTACTTTCAAAATGTTCTACCAGGCATGAGTAACTCAGGACCTTAGCTTAAGATGTTAACATCCATCAGAAGTTCATTACCAAATTAGATGGTGGCTGTGGTCTAGGTACCACAATATTGCCTCCTTGAAAATTTTCCTGTTACGCATTCAAAAAAGGATAGCCTGCTGTTTTAACACAAGTAAACCGATACAGACTTTTAAAGAAGCTGTATGCTTTGCTAAATGGCTTTTAACTCACAAAATTAGCAAAGGAGGTGGAGAAAGAGTGTTTTCATACCAGAGAGAAGCTTTTTTATAGCAAAAACAACCATGACTGCAGTTTCTTTTCCAGGATACAGCTCTGGCACGGAGCAGAAGACGGTCAGGAACTGCAACGCAGGCTGAAGGAACTGCAGATTACTCCCTGCACAGGGCAGCTCTTTCAGTATCTGAGAGTAAAACTCTCGGTAGAGTTTAATACAGGGCCGCTCCAAAAACCCACCGGGCTCCTTCTGCCAGTCCTTGACAGGACGGCTCAGATCTGCTTTGAGGAGAGTAGTGACAGATGGTATGAATGCTACAGGCAAAAGCTGGTTTGGGGTGTTACTCTGAAGACCATGTTCAACAGTTCTGACCATCTGCAGAACTACTGGTTCCAACAGAGCAGACAGCACATGCGAAGAATGCAGCTTCTTTTCTGGCAGCTGCTGGAGGTGCAGTGTGATGACATGACAGAGTGTAGTGAATGCTGTAAGCAGTAACTGCTCAGCTGCAGGATTCCAGTTTTTCCAGTCTTTGCTTTTGGCTGCACCTGTGTCTGGCCTGCAGTTCACCAGGAAAGACATGAACTTTTCCAAGTTGAGCTTCACACTTTGTCTTCTTTCAATAACCATCTGAAGAAAGTTGTCCAAAAACTCTTGGACATCCTGGACATACTGTGCCCAAACAGGAACAGTCAAGACATCAGTGAAGAATTTGCTAGCTGTAAGCTGGGAAGTCATGACAGCCTCAAGAACTTCGCTGGCATGTAACACCTTAAAAACAGAGTTGGCATTCCTGCCAGCTTGCAGGCACCTCAGGAGGTGGAGGCAAGTACTTAAAACCTTCAGCAATAACTTGCTGCAAGAGACACTAGCCCTGGTATTAACTAGCAGGGACAGCAGCACCAGAAAACACCGAGTACAGTCAGAGGGAAGAAAACTGTCCAATTTCAGAAGAGAAGCAATTTCTAGTAAACCCAGGCATCTTTGTAGCTGACGTTCTTTCAGGATGACAGGGCAGCCATTTTTTGCTAACAATACTATACATTGGGCAACTTTCTCCAGTGTTTTCCAAGACAAGCTCAGCTCCTCTTTCTGCAGTTTGTTTTCTGATGGTACTTCCAACAGGTCAACAGTTTTGCAAGGAGCCCAAATTTCTTCATGCCAAGGAGTATTACTCACAGACAGCTGCTGAAGTGGCAAATCTACTGAATCCCTGGTAGCAGCAGGCAGCACCATAGCAAATTGATTAATAAGATGGGTCAGAAAAGCACAGTGCAGGACCTTCATTTCTGGTAGAAGAGAACTGTGGATCAAACCAAGGGATATATTTCCAATGCTGATGGAAGGCTCCTGGTCCGTGGCAGCTTCCTGAGCTTTGGCCAACATCAACGTCTCTAGAAGCACATCTGCAATGTACTCTACATCTTTAAAGGAAATATACGGCAACAGGATGGTCAGGTTGGACATGATGAGGTACCAGTGTGCTGTGGGGTAGCTAAGCTCAGTTATCGCACTGATATCTCCGTCCCATGGTTCGGATTCTCCTCTGCTCATGGTGGATCTTCCAGACTCCAGGATGAAAGCTGCAGCATGCTGCAAGGCCTGTAGGTCAGCTTCAGTCTGCATTAACATCATCTTCATTTTCTGAAGTGTGAGCAGTTCTAAGCAGTATTTACTAGTGGAGGCAAAACTATTTGCAAGTTCCATAACTCTCCCCCAACACTCCTCCTTCACACCAGGCAGGAAAGCTGAAATGCCCCAGTGGCTTGCAGCAGGTTCAGTAATAGCAAGTTCAGCTGTTGGAGACACGTATTTACTGCAGCTAACACCAAAGAGAGCATCTACCTCAACCCAAGTGTAAACAAGGAGGAGAGCAGCGTCACTGGCCTTTCTTAGCCAAAGCTCTGACTTTTCTTCCTCTCTCCTAGGAGCCTGCAGCAGCTCCATCAGTGGCTGAGTTATTCCCTTCTGTATGTTTGCCATCAAACACTGAGTGCGAAGCACCAGAGGGGAAGGAGTGACATCATCCAGGCTCCTCATGTTGAACAGAAAAGCATGCAGCACCGAGCATACTGACATCAGCTTCAAGGCCATGTCAAGTGACCCTTCAACAGCTGGAATGATAAGGGTCTGGCATTTCTCCACAAAGAGAGACAGAATGTCCAGAATCTGGTTGGGTGGCAGCTCAAGGAGGCACTCACGAAGCTTTATTGTCAGGCCAGCAGAGAAGATGGGCGGCCTCAGTTCATCAACAGCTGGCCGGCAAATGACTGTCAGCACCTCTTCAAAGAGCCGTGGGAACTGCCTCAGCTTGGAGTAAGTCTGGAATATGGTGTTGATGAGAGTCTCCTGTGGCTTCTTCGTACGTGGCTCAGAGGCCTCAGCATCAATCCAGGCCGATGACACCAAGTCATCCAGGTCTGGCTCTACTATAAGGTGGTTTAATGACATCAAGAGTTTGAGACACCTGAACCAAGCAGGGATGGAAGCTTGGGAGTGTGTCAGCAGCATCTGTGCTAGCTTCCGGTAAAACCCAAACTGCACCTCCTTGTGCTGGATGCGGTCACTGGCGACATTATAGATATCATTGCTGAGCACCGAGTTCAGAAGCTGTTCCAAAGCAAGCAGCTCTGTGCTCCAGTCCACAGGGGAGAGCGTATCCCTCCCCACCATCTGTTGTAGGTCAGAGAGCCTGAGACAGCCAAAAAGCCTGATGAGCATGTGGAAACACATAAGGTGGTTTTCTGCCTTACAGTATGAGTCCAAAAAGAGCTTATATAGCAGGGACACTGAACCAGCCACAACCACTCCATGGAGGGCAGGTCCACACAAGGCACTGCCCAGCTTGGTCTGCACTGTGTTGACTGGTAGCAAAAGAGTTTTCAAAGGTCTTTTCTTCTTTTCCTGTTCTGGCAGCAGCTCTTCTTTGTAGGATGAGAAAAGCTCAGGCTGAAATAACCCAGCCTGCAGTAAAGTTTCTATTTGGTTTCGTATTTCCCGGCTCAGGTGCTGACGCACATGGTTATCATCTGCTGGTGTCCAGCTCCTCACAGTCAGCAAGTGCCTCAGGAGCAAACATGGCTGGAGCAAGTGATTTGTCACTTGCCCAAACACACGGTTTGGGTTGGTTTGCTGCCTCTGGATCAGGAGGTACTGAGCAAAGGTAAGTTGGAGGACGCTGAACAACTGGGAGGCCACAGCATCATCAGAAGCCAGCTGCTGACACGCCAGTTTGGACAGCTTGTTGAGGAGATCAACCAAAAGCTCACACTTTGCTGTGTAAATGATGGACAGCGAAGGAGTAGAAAGGATGCCACTGGAGCAGCTCAGCACTGTGCCAATGTTCTGCTGTGTTTTTTCAGAATAGGCCTCTGATAACCTTTTGTTTATGACCTAAAGATGGGGAGAAAAGAAAAAAAACAAACCCCAAAAACCAGTCAATTTAGCATACAAAGATAGAGCCCGTCATAATGAACCAACAACACCTTCTGTGAGCTGTGGCTGCAAGCAGGGGGGACGTGACAACAGCTGCTGCTGGGCCTCTCACAGCATAGGTTTCAAACTAGAAGCTCCACTGTCCTTGCATTTGTTTGCAACACCAGATGAGTGAGGAAGCCCTCATGTGTGCTACTGGCAACAGCATAAGACTATCCATACCTGATCCTAATAGTTCATCCTGCAGAAATGGAGTAGGGATAAATTTCTTCCCTTCTTGAATGGTCCCCAAAATCATGCTCCAAACAACAAACCCCCACACAATACACATCCCTGCTCTGATACAGGGAGCTTATTTAGTAAGAATGTCCATGACTAAATGTCATCTTTATATTTGAAAATGAGACAGTTTCTGGTGCTGATACCTGGAATATGAAGGACTATTCTTTATTCTCTTTGAGGGATACACATTTCTAGAGAAATAATGTTGCATTTCTCTTCCTTTTCTCAAACTTTGTGTGGATTTCCCTACTGTTTTCTCCTTCGATCCACTTTTCATTTGCTCCCTTTTCTCGCCTTCAGAAAATGTCTGCAAACAAATTCAGTAGCAATTTACAAATCTGCCTCTATTTTGTTAAAAACCTCATCTGTCTCCTTACACCTTACTGTGGATGGGTCATCTCCTCAGCTGGAACACTGCTGGACTAAAACAGCCCCTTAAATGCTTTCCACTGGACCCTCTACCACCTCTGTCTTTGGTATTCAGGGTATCCTGTTCTGTACCTCTGACCTAATCCTCATTCGGACAGGTTTTCATACCCAGACCATGTTTAAATTTGGCACACTTTCTGCGTAACATCTCTGAAGCACAGATTTCATCCAAACAATTCTCCGTACTTCACGGTTCAACTTCTGCATGTAAAAACAATCTTTTCTTGCTTCCCTTCAATCTGATAAAAACTAAAAGGGTCATTTTCCCAGTCATTTTCACTGCCTTTACAGCCATTCACTAATTCTGCCATTTTTAACCTTAGTGCTGCACCAATACAAACTGTA
Source organism: Eulacestoma nigropectus (assembly GCA_013397775.1). NCBI lineage: Eukaryota > Metazoa > Chordata > Aves > Passeriformes > Eulacestoma > Eulacestoma nigropectus. The sequence continues at coordinate 371,306 of VZTE01001193.1, forward strand.
TTGCAGGACAGAAATAGAGAAACTTTCAGTATAGGTCCTGCAAGCTATCAGATTAATACATATTTCATGTAACATCTGACACTGTGAGGAAGAGTCAAGTACTGTAAAAGATACATATTGCTATTCAGAATTTTACCAGATATCCAGAGTTATAGTTACCTGTGCAATTGAAAAACTGAGACCAATTGTCTTCCCACTCTTTAACAGATCCTGTAGCCTTTTACTATGGATAACATTGTCAAGATATGCCCACAGTTTTTCAACAACTTCATCCTCCAGTTCAGATTCCTTGTAGTTTGAAACCAATGCATGGCTTACCCAGTCGAGTAAAACCTGTTAACAGAAAAGAAAACAAGAAATCTTTAATAACTCCCAAGCAAAAACAGGACAAAAACAGTACCTCTTCACAGTTACAGCGTTTGTGCCTGTGCTACCTCCAAGCAGAACAGACTCTGAGTGAGCAGAGAAATCTGCCCCTTAAGGTTTCAATTCCTAAGAGCTTACACTCTGTACCTAATGTTAGCCCTGTGCTCAAAGGTACCATCCCAAAACAGCATTCAGGAGTGAACATCTTAAGTCTGACAGCATTCTAATTCTAACAATTGATACCGGTTAGCAAATGCAGTCTTTTAAATCAGTGCTCAGAGAATCAGCTGGTTTTCACTGACAGTTGCTATTCCACTCACATCCTTCTCTTCATATGTTTAAATTCACTACCTAAAAATTCAGGCCGAGGAATTTAGATGGGTGCAAACTGGAAAAGGTTGAAATTTACTAATTACTGTTTTAAAACCGAAGTTATAGTGTATGGCTGAGTTTAATATTCTAAGAAACTGAAATAACAAGAACCCAAAACATAGATCTCAGGTGTGCAAATCCTAGACCCCACAGTACTACCAGGGCTGGAGGAACAGTGTTTCCCCTAACCTGGGGAAACACTGCAGACCTTCAGAAAGCAGGGTCAAAACAAAAGACTTGGGAGACAGAGTGGGTTTCAAGAAGAGAAAACCAAATCACCTTCCAAGCAGCAGTCCATGAATCCACTGTGTGCTCTTTGCTCATGCACAAGTTCTGAGCACCAGAGAATACACACATAACTACAGTCAGTCCTCCCACCCTGAAGTTCTTGTTTTTAACTATGACCAAAAGCATCTGACTTCGGAGAGTTCTGTATCGGACATAATACCAATGGCAATGGCAGCTCTGAAGACAATGATTTCTCATCTCTCTGAGAGACAGGAAACAGGCACCACTCTCTCTGCAAAAGAGTTTCTTCCATCCTGCACTAATGCAGGACTTTGTGCTAAAGCTACCTGCAAAATGTTGTTAGAAAAACATTTCATGTAACGACAAAGAAGTCAAGAGCTGATCACAATCCGAAATCAGCGCTATATTTACAGTGCTATCAGCTAGCTAAAAGCTAGGTCTGGATTTTAAGAATTGATTCATCCACAGCAGCAATCCGCCATCGGTATTTTCTTCTTTCATCATTGTTCACCACTAAAAAGTACTCACTTGCTCCTTATTAGGCAGGACGCACTGGTGAGAAATCCACGCGAACCGGGCTAGTTTAAGTTTGTCCTCCCAAGAAGTCTTGCCGCTCTTCAGCTTCAGGTAAATCCCGGAGTAGATCGCTGCCATGGGGGCGGCACGTGGGAACAGCGAAGAGGCAGACACGTGTCTGGAAGAAACGCCATACAAGGAGAAGGCGGTCGGACGGGCAGCGGCCCCGCACCCCGACCCTCACACGCTCACCCACGTGGCACCGCTCGGGGCCCAAGCGCCCCCTCCACCCGCCAGCCGCCCACGGCCCCGCTCCCCAGCGCCCAGCTCTCCTCCACCAGCCCCCGGTCCCACTCGCCTTCCCCTCCGCTCGCACGGACGTCGCTGCCCGCACCCGGTACGGCCGGGCCCTCCCCGCCGACCTCTGCCCCCGCCAAGCAGCGCCAG
>VZTE01001193.1:373714-394120 GCA_013397775.1 Eulacestoma nigropectus
GGGGGCACCTCGGGCACAGGCGCGGCCCTGGGGCAGCCTCGGCTGCGGACGGGGCCGGGCGCGTGCCCTGCGCCCGGAGGTCGCGGGAGGGGCCTCTGCTCGTGATATCCTTCTTTCCTTTGGAAAGTGCGTGGGTTTAATGAGCGTCTTCTTATCGGGCCATCTCTCTTCCCTTTCCTTTTTTTCCTTCTTTTTCTTTTTCCTTTTTTTTGGGGGGGTTTTTTTGTTTTGGTTTGGTTTGGTTTTTTGGTGTTTTTTAGTATTGACAGGATAAGCCTTTCACTTTCGCGTCTCTTCAGCGAGCGCCCTTCGGCCCGCGGAGCAGCCCCGGGACGGGCGTGGGGTCCGCCGGCAGGGCCCAAACGCGAGCAGTGCCTGGTCCCGCAGCTCCGTTCGGCCCAGGAGGGGCTGGGTGGCGGAGCTGGAGTCGAGGTGGTGTGAAGTGGGCTGGAGGAAAGCGTGTCCCGCAGAGGACATCGGTGAAGCACTGTTTGACACCGCCATGGGGCGGCGGGTGGCTCAGGGGGGGAAACAATGTGGAATTGGCAAAGCGTCATTCGTGGATGGTGAGCCAGATCTAGGTCCAAATGCAAATGGATTCATGCTTTTTTAAAATCACAGCTGTTCCTTCTCTGTCTTTTCACGTTAATGTCACTGCTCAGGCAAAAGCCTTCTCCGTAGTTCCTGCTATCCTATTTTCCTGTTTTGCACGCCACCATGCTCTCTAAGTCTCCGAGTCAACTTGTCATGTTTACTTGCCTGTTTTTGTGAATTGCAGCTCCTGCATGTGTGACATCCCTTGCCTTGCAGTTCATGGTTATCTTCATATCAGTTTATCTTTATCTCGTTTATTCTGGAGTTTTGTAAATCTCAGATTATCCTAATGTCACAAAATTAAAAAGTGGGACCTAGTATTACTGGTAGGCCCCAAATTTCACCTGTAGTGATAAAGGATAAAAGATTATTTTTTTGCTGTCCACAGCTGAGGCCTGAGACAGAGTTCTTACTAGAGAATAGTCAAAAGATGCTTCTGTTTTATGCTTTTATTGGTTTCGGGTTTGGGTGTTTTTTAAGATTGCTTGTTCTTAGCTCTCTGGTGTTCACAGGTCTTTCCTTCGTCTCTTGGAAGAAAGAGACTGCTGTCTCAGTGTCAGGACAGGAATACAGAGTCTTTAAAAGCAGTGTTTCCAGTGCTAGTTTTAAAGCTCTTTTTAGTATGTCTGTACTGAGATTATTTCAAGGCCGTGGAATCTGCCTAAACCTGTACCTTAAATGTAGCATAGGCGGGAAATTAATTTCCTTGGCCCAATGCTTAGTTCACAAGTAATTTCCAGCTTTTCTAGGAAGGAGGAACTTGCAATGTGTTATTAGCCTCTGCTCTGTCTTTTTTTTCAGTGGTTTTGTTTCTTAAAAAAAAATTACCTTAACCTTTTTTCAGTTCTCCAGTTTGCAGCACTGCAGAAGATGCTGCATTGTAGCTCTGCAAGCTTACAATGTGAACTTTCCTCTCTCTTTCCTTGTGTATTTTGCTTATCAGTAAAATTAGTTAACAGCATTATTATTTATTGTTCTCTTTAGCTGTTTGAGAAGAATGAGACAGCTGGGACTTCTGAACAATTGTTTCAAGCTTTATGCATTTCATGGACAGGGAACTCTATATGCTTTCAGTTTGTTTCGTATTTTGGAGTTTATCTTCAGTTATGAGAGCTAGAGTCTTAAAGTTGATTGAAAGTTAAAAATGGCAGGCTTGTCCTTTTATACCTTTAAATTCTGCATCATTGACCTGTTGTGCATTGGCTTAGCTTGAACCCAGCTGAAGACATTTTGGCAGGCCATCCTTATGTTTATTTTATTATATACTCCAACTTTGATAAAGAGCTCAATAAAGAATATTTGTAAGAATGTTGGTTTTGCTCTTGCACTTTTCATGAATGCTTTTCCTGCCTCAGTGACATTATTCTTTGTAATGCTGAGTGTGCAGTATAAAGGCAAAAGTGAAGGAAGAAGCAAAGAGCTGAAATTAGAGTATAGGTGGCAGTGTGTCTGATGCCAATGGGTGTTTCTTGGTGAAGACGTAGTTCCTGTTGTGTTGCCTGGGAGTAGGGAAAAACATCTCCTTGAGATACTGCTGGTAACATCCCCTACTGTGACTGCAGGGGGGAATATATAGGGGAGCAAGAAACTGTACAGGTTGCATAAATGCCTGTGGACTTGGGCAAATCACTTGCACGTGAGTCCATGCTGCTGGCTGAAAGGCAGAATGGTAACCATACGTTGTGAAGCTTAGTTAAGGGTGTTTTTTAGGAGGGTGCTAAGTTGCTGGTCCATCCTTGTGTCCAGTCTTCTTTGTGGTCTTCATTAGAGTTCTGTCTTTCCTACAGTTTTGTGCAGCAGAAGTGTTACATTTGAGACAGTGCAAGTCTCAGATATAATTTCTTTAATTGCAGGGAAGATGAAAAGGAAGTTTGCTTTTGGAGTGAAAAAAGGTGTGGTTGAAATCTGAAAATGCTTTGAAAACTCCCACCTCTTGATGCCCCTTCCCCACCCTCAAGAGTTACTTAACCTGTGGGAACAAACAGGAATCTTTCTAAGATTGTCACCCAAGCATGTGGGTTTGCAGTTCCACATATCTGTTGAAAGTGAGCTATTGCTGAAACCTTGCATCCTCATCCACTTGTACCTAACTTCACAGAAGGGTTATTGCTCTAACAGGTAGAATAAGCACTCAAATGTGCTGCATGTGCATATTAAAAAAGACTCATTTGTTACAATATTTTTAAAGCTGTCCTTACAGTAGAAATAATGGTTCTTACAAGGGGAGGAAGAGCATCCTTGTCTCAGAGAAGTTGTGTTTCGTTGGATTTAGCTGCTCAAACCAGGAAGCACTAGCACTCAGGAAACATTCATGTCATTAGTAGTGGGGCTGTAGGGTGTTGAACTATCTCGAGGCAGGCTTCACCTAGTATTGTTATAGGGAAAAAAAACCCTGTGGCTTAGTTCTACTTCATTTAAAGCCTTTTAGGTTATCTAAACTTTTGTGTAAACTTTATGGCTATTGTGAAGGATTGGTGCAATGAGCGACTACCCAAATAGCAAGGGATTTTCTAGCTATTGCATTCATCTTACTGAGGTTCCTTTATTACAAGCCAGGGGCTAAATGGTAGCCATGGGCTCATTTTGATTTTGAGGTACTACCAAATGATGTTTGTGAGGATGGCTTCCTAAATGTCTATTAAAAAAACCCTTCAAAGGATTCTTTTTGTTTCAAACTTCTGTAGGAGGGAAGCCTGGATAGATCAAGGCAGGTGACAAAGACAGAAGGCTCTGCTTTTAATTTCCCTGTTTTTTTCCTGGGGACCTGTCTGAGTGAAGTGCCAGAAGTCTAGCTCTAACCTTTAAGTTCAGCCAATAAGCTATTGCTTCTTGGACTCCCCAAATAGATTTGCTGTATAAAGCATTATGTTTCCAAAATTTCCTTCTTTGTATGTTAATTTCTCATTCCACTGAATCTTCTGGAGGACTTTTTTCTTGGTTGGTCAAGCAGAGGAACCAGAAAATGACTGAAGATTACACAAACTGCTGCTGTGAAAACCCGAGGAGGAGAGACATTCCCTTTTCATGAGCTGTTTTTAACAAAAATGCTTCAGCTCACCGTTGCAGTTTTAGTCCAGAATCCTCCAAACTAGTTTGATTCCTCTGTGAAATTAGTAGAATTAGGCAGCAAAATATCTTCAGGAGGTCTACAGAATGTCTAGTTAGGCCATAGTACCAAGAGGCAAATACCTGAAGGTTCTGTTTCATACTTCAGCAACAAAAATAAGGAGCTGTTTGTTTTCTATCGGCATTATTGCAGCTACGGTCTAAGCTGGTCTTAGCCTACCCTGTAAGAGTCTCATCACCTCTTTCTTTTCTTTTGAGGTCATGAAACGCGTACGCACAGAACAGATTCAGATGGCAGTGTCCTGCTACCTCAAGCGCCGTCAGTATGTGGACTCGGAAGGTCCCCTAAAACAAGGGCTGAGGCTATGTCAGACCGCTGAAGAGATGGCAGCTAATCTCACAGGTAATCCTGTCGTATTTTCCGTGACTGCTTCTTGGCAGAGTTGTGAGCATGTATCTTGGCAGCTATATGAATTTGTCTGCACATATGGACATTTCTTCTTTTGTAATAAATTTCCCACTGTTAAGTTGGCATGAATTACAAACTTTTGAAGAATGAAAATGTGAGTGAAAGTGTAACAAGGTGACATTCATAGTCAGTGAAACATCAGGCTGAAACACCATGTCAGGGTAGTGGAAAATACATATGTTATATCCCAAATAACATGTCTGGTGAGTAGTAGTGCTTTGGAATGGAGGTGAGAAGAACCTAGCTGAGGAAGGAGGTAGAAGCAGGAAATTCTGTTGTACCTTTGTGCTCCAGCAGAGTTATGTCATGTGATATTGAAGTGCTAAGGCTGTGTCTTTTTCTGGCCTAGTCAGCTTTGTAGTTGTGAAAAGTCTGGTCTGTCACTTGGGGAAAAAATCCCAAAACCTTCAGTGGATGAGACAAGGCACGCAGGGAAGTAAACTTTCTTCTCTTTCTTAGAGATGTTTGAATCCTGCCACACTGCTTGCTTTCAAAATTGGGTCTGTGACAGCCTTCATTGTAATTATTATTTTTGTTTTAACAAACTGTGCTGCTGCTTGAGCATATACAAGTATTGGAAGGATGAAAGCTGTGCGGACATTATAGAGATTAAATTTACTTGTAAAAGTAATAGAAAATACTGGGCTGACCTTTTGGGTAAAAAAGCAAGGAGAAAATTTTTTCTGTTAATGAAACTGCTTAGATTATGACAGTATCCCAGGCAAAGTGGAGTGGTGGAGACCTTAGTTACTTGTAATATGACTTGATTTGACAAAATATTAGTAGCTATATAACTGTGTTTGTGGCTAGATAAGACTGGGTGCAGGAACAGCTTTTTCCACCTTTAGAGTATTTTACCATAGTTAACAATCCAAAGATGAGTGACTTGTGGGTGAATGTCCAGGGGGATTCCCTCACTGGCCTGGAGGAAATTGGACAATATTTCATTATTCGAAGCAACTTAACATCTTATTAGTACTTTTCATTTCCTCGCTTTTTTCAGCCTATCAGAAGTTTATTGCAATCCCTGAAAAAGTACTGGGGAAGGTGGGGAAAGAATGAAACCAAAGTAAAATGCTGAATTGTTTTTCAATGGGAGATTTTATGTGAGAAGTGGGTAGAAAGGTTAGTGTCAAAATGTGCTCAGAATGTGATACCAGCCATATGAGGAGGTCACAGAAGTGTCTGAAGTAGTGGCGGTGGACTGGATTACAAGCCCTTGCATGAGTATGTGGCCTCATGCAGAAAAAAAGATACTTCAGTAAAGAGTGTGAATGCGTGTGTGATTGGGTTTTGTCTTTTTTACTAATCTTCCACCAAATGTTATTACTAGATTTTATATTAGTCTGTATCCTCTTGCCAGTGCACATGTTTTGTGGATGGTGATTCAGAATTCAGTCATCAGTTTTCATTAGAACTGAAAATGGTCTGCTCTCCTGTGTTCAGCTTCTTACTACTTGTCAAACATGCTCGCAGTGAGCTGTCAGTGAGCACGCGGCAGTTCCATCAATGACTGCTGGAAAAGCAAACCCGAGCTTGTTACTTAATCTGACAACAGATGCTGAAAGTACTTTCTGCTGCAGTCATCTCAGTTTTGTGAACTGAATAAAAACCGAGCAGATTGTAAAGCCTGCATAGCTTTATTTTGGGAAAAGCGATCAAACATGTTTTTCTGAAGATGTTTTTGCTTTTTCCTTAGAAAAGCTCACCTTGCTTTTTCTGTTCAGTGCTTTTGTTTGACTTTTAAATTAACTAGCCTGTGTGAATGGGAGACTTGGAGGGGACCTCGGAAGATGATCTGGTCCAACCTTTTCTGTGGGAGAAGGAGCCCAGATGAGATTATCTAGCATCCTGCGTGATTATATCTGCAGTAAAATACAGCACAGAGCTTCCTTGTGATTATCCCATATTTCTGTAGAAAACAAGAATAATATCTGAGAACAGAATGAGTGACTGAGGAACCAGTTCCTCTAATATTGCCCATAGCACTGTTAGCACATACGACTGTCTGAAATAATGTAAAATTATACGTAATCACGGTCACCTAAAAGAGGAATCAGTTGCTGTTATACAACATTTACAGTAGCCCCACATTTGTTAGCTGGAAGCAATTCTGCTGGTAGCCAATACACGAGACCAGGAGGGTACTGTCCATATCGCTGAGTTAGGAGTGAGTTCCTTTGAATTTCCTATTGGGTTGCACAGCTGGCCGCACTTATTGCATATGAAGGAGCAGATATTTCCAATAGATGTTCTTATGACCACTGGGGAAGGTGGAAAAGAAACTGTGGTAGGTTTATTAATGTATGAGAAGGATATAGCCAGTGTTTTATTTCTACCAGGTGGAAAATATGCATGAAATTTTACTCTTACTTTGGAATCAGTTGGCTTCTTGATCCTTTTTGCAGTTCTCATCAGTTTAAAGTTTTGGAAAGGCAAAGAATTAGAATTTGTTACAGCTGTCTGGTATGTAGGGTTCGTTTACCATTTCCTGGACAGGAATGAGCTCTAGCATCCTTGCGGAAAGAAAAGGCCATAATGGTTGCTCAATCAGACTGTTTCAGGACAGGTAGACAAAAATGATACTCCACTTTCTGAAGCATGAAATACACCTGAGTTTTGGAATTAAGTTGTTTATGCAGAGAAAGTTGTGGCGTGGAGGAAACATTTCATAAAGCCCAGGCCAGTGAGTTGAGCTTGCATAGCATGAGCAAGGTGGCAGGCCATTCCCATTCCTACAGAAATGAGGCCACCAGATCTCTGTGAAGAGTTGGCTGTTACATGTAATCCTGTGACAGCATAAGAGACAGGTCCTCATATTTCTGTATTTCTTTGCTTTTACAATGAGTTGTATGGGTGCCATTGGAAACTGTCACTAAGTATTCTTGAGTTACTACATGTGCATATGTGCAGTTTATGTTTATTCGGCACTCATGCTGAATATTGATTATCTGTTGAGTAGTACCAGTATGTGAACCTGGAGTTCTTACTATCTTTGAGTTTCTGAAGCAGTCAGGCTGTAGAAAGCTCAATATAGCTGTGCCTTTCAGCAAGTTATATTTGTTTATATCTAGACTGTTTTAAGATGATATCGTATTGGTGCTGGAATCTGGTTTTGTTTTTTTTTCCCAAGAGGGGATGATGAGCACAGCCCATCTCTGTTTCAAAAGCTGAATTCAGCTTGCCAGACGTACCTCTTGTATTTACATAAGCTGAAGGAAGGTAGACCTTTGTCTTACCAGAGAGAGAGAGAGGAGTGGGGGAAGAATAGTGACAGGCTGCCTGTGTACTATGTGCTGATCTCTTTCTAATTAGAGGCATTGAGATGAGCTGGAGGCTGGCCTATCTCTCTTTAGCGTGTGAACATTTGATAATGTTGTTTATAGACTTCCAGGGCTGTCAGACTGGTGCCTCTGTGCATGAGCCAAATTCTGGAACAAAAAGCCCCCCAATGAATCAGGAGTAGAAAGGCAGAGGATGGAAACTGATGCAGGCCAAGGGAGACTTCAATAAATTGAAGTGCAAGTAATAAAAGTAGGGGGTTTGGAGGGGACAAGAGTTATGATTTGAAAAAAAATAATAGGAAAGGAAAACAGTGAAACTCCTTACGCTCTTGTACTCTATTTAGAACAGCAGAATGTGTGTTTCTAATCACTGGTATTTGCATGTGCTTGGGGTGTTGATGCATGTCTGTAAACTTGAACAAAGTCCCCTGCAGATTCCAGGCCATTAGCAGAAAACCAAAGGTTTGGTGCCAGAGAAGGAGAAGCCAATTCACTTTCTAAACAGTTCAGAACCACTTTTACCAGAGTCTGGTTCAGAAAAACAGTTTAACACAGTCTGAGAAGACTGTTAAGAACTGGGTTTGTGGTCAGTTGCCAGCTACCCTTTAACCTAAAATCCTCAGGGAGGAGGGCACATTTTAGTGAAAAGCTACTAAGTGTTTGCTTAGAGATTCAGTGTTTCATTACCGCCTCTGTGAGACTTAATAAATCATAACGATTGTAATTTATTGTAAATTTTTATGACTGGGACGAGAAATTTGAGAATCTGAAGTAGTGTCACTGTAGACCTGTTCATGATGGTTGGTAGGACTTGCTGAAAAAGAAACTGTATTTTGGAGAAGGTTGTATATTGCTTTCTTCATCTTTTCTGAGTGTAAAGTTGTAAAACCACAGTTGTAAAACTTTTAAGTGGTCTGTGATGGTGTTACTCTGAATTTCTTGGGAACTTAAGGTTGTATTTGAAAACTTGATAATGAGTTCTGGGTGGAACAGGTGAGTTGCTGAGATTTTTAGGGTGGGTTTTGGCTTTCAGTGTACTTTCTCATTCATGATCTGTCTAGGTGGTTAATGCCACATTTAGATGCTTTGGACTACATCATACCTGGATGGTTTGCAAGATGAAATGTCATCCGAGTGGCTGCATACCTTGGATTTTATGAGAAGCTTTGTTTTCAGAGACACATGTAGAAATCCTTAAATCCCCATGTAATTTTTGCTTCTTTTATTTCACAGTCCAATCCGAGTCTGGTTGTGCCAACGTTGTGTCTGCAGCTCCCTGCCTGGCAGAGCCACAGCAATATGAAGTACAGTTTGGACGATTACGCAATTTTCTGACAGGTAAATATCAGGAAGCAAGGAAGAAGTAGCTGACTTTTGTTTTTGTTATTTCACTGAGTAAAGGGCCATATAATAAAATTCAAAATCATGTCTCTAGCAATCTTTTGATTTCTAGTTTTGAGATTTCAGTTAAAATAGAAATATTTAATTTTTCTTTTTTTTGGTTGTTGTCTGCGTGCTGAATAGCTTTGAATTTTGTAGATGGCTGACGTTTGTCCTTTCTTGCTCAAGCATTTGGTCTTTTTACATCTTCTAGACCATGGCATATTTACACAGGACAAGAAGAATTAGTGTTTTATGTGAAAGGCAGGTAACTGAGAAATTACTGTAGTTCTCTGTTGTCTCCTAGTTTAAGGTTTTTAATTTTATCCATAATTGGCTTATTTTTATGATGATCTAGATTTATGAGGGAGAATCTGTTCCTGTAAATTTAGCTATACTGGCTTTGAGACTGGAGCAATACAATGAAGTAAAAAAATTCTTATTCCGTAATGATGCAGAAGACAATCATGATTTTAATTTTTTTTTAATAATTACTCAATTTTTTAAAAGATACTCCTGGGAATGTCCTTATTTCTTCTATAAGTCCCCAACACAGGAAGAGGAAAGCAGATAGAATCTTTAGAGATTAGTATCAAGGAAAGTGAAGTTGTCACACACGTTTTTCCAGTGTAGGGATTTGATCCCAGTGTGCATAACATCATAAATATTTCTGATAGTTTTTGAAGGGAAGAGAAGGAAGCAGGCAGCAAGGCAAAGGCAGAAAATAAGGAATTCTTGGAGCCTTGCCACCTACAGCAGTTCAGTACCTTTGCATTTTGGTATTTGAAGTAAATCCCTATGGTTTAATAGATTTTTAAGAAGTACGATAGCTCTGTTCAGTGCTTGGTGAAGTGCTTGTTTAATTGCTTGGTGAAGTGCTAGGTTTTGGTGTTCACGTTGACAGTTTTCATCTTTTTTGTCCCTCTTGCTCTAGTTTGATATCTTACACGCATGAACTACCTCTGTTTGTTCAAGGGAGTAGCTTGCCAACCAGCTACAAGGCACAGCAGGACACTTCCCATTTCTGTGATGCGTGCCCCACCGAGGAGTGGGCAGGGGATTAGTGACACAGAGTAACTTAACTAACTAGTCTCTAGTTCAACCACCTGCTCAAAGCAGGGCAAGATGGGCGTTTGATCAGGTTGCTCAGAGCCTTTTCCAGTCAGGTTTAGAAAATCAAAGACGCTGGAGATTGCCGTGCATCTCTAGGACCCTCCTGCAATTCAGTGAGAATTTCCCTTGAAACAGCTTGCCTGTTGTCCTTCCACTGAGCACCTCTGAGAAGAGGCTGGCTCCTTTTCCAGTAGAATATCCTACTGGGTACTGAACGCAAGCAGTTGAATACTCTCTTATTCTTCAGGCTAGACAGACCGAGCCCTGTAACCTCTTCATATGTTCCTAGGGAACATTTTCTTTGTTCACGTTTCTGCCAACTTCCCATCTCTTCCCTTTTTCCCTTACTGCAAAATGAGATCCTTCTTTTTGTTGCATTTTTGGACTAGTGCACCTGGAGATAAAAGAGACCTGCTGACTGCTTAGAGATTTTACCACATGCAGGCCACTGTTTTCACTGGCTTTGCCCCAGTTTCAGTGGGACAGGAAAGAAGAGTGATGCTTAAGTATGCAAATACGTATGTATGTGCTGCACACCACACATACTCTGTAGTTACTCCTGTAGAAATGAGAAAGAGGCACTGTATGGATTAGAGAAAGTCTAGAAGAGTGCTCAGCACAAAGGAAAAATAACCTATTGGAAAGGGAGAAAAGAGAATATGCATTGGTGAGTGGCAGGAGGGAAGAGAATGTTGAAAAGCAGCAATGCCTTTTGCATTTTGAGGCTCAGCAGTTGCTTATTTGTTTTCCAGTAATTTGGACCATTTGGTCCTGTGGTAGTAACCCATTGTGGCCCTGATTGTTGCCATGGCATTCTGCAGGGCTCCGCTCCTCACAGCTCCCTGCAGCTGGCAAACAGCCCCAGAGAAGCTGGGGAAGGAGGGGTGGAGCTGTTGCACAGATCAGCCTCTGCAAGGTACAGCACAGCCTAATCGGGGTTTGTTACACTGTGTACTAGGAATTACTGCTGGGATTTGCCTTGGCAGAGAGAGAAAAGCATGTGCATGAGCAGGCACAGAAATAAAACAAGAGCACAGCATATTGCAGTACATTTTGGAAACTGTAGCTTCCTTTCCCCTGAAGACAAATCAGTTCCATCCAAAGCACCACACACACATTTTACTGAAGCTGAGAGAAAAAAAGCCACTAAAGCTCAGGCGTAGACAACCTAGGTAAATAATTTTGACTTAAACCACTTAAATACTATTTTAAATATAATGAATAAATTTTAAAGTTCATTTATCACAATAAACAAAGGGCATACTTCTTCTTTTGAAATAAATGGGGAAAATTCAACTATCATATATTTTATGAGGTGGTATATTATTAGCTGTCCCACACCTAAAAAGGGTTTTGAAATCTCTGCATTTTGTTCTGACTAGGTACCTCACTGATGTGGCAATCTCTGTTCAGGTCTGTAATACGTACTGTACCTCCTTTGGTGACAAAAGAGGTTTGCTTAGATGTGCCAACAAAAGTCTCCTTTTGCTTGCTCTCTGATGTCACTGTCAAGGCTTTTTCAGTAGTTGTCCTTGCTCTGTTTTATTCCCAGTAGAAAGTGGATTGAGAAATCATTCAAAGTTTGTGTTGTTGTTTTTTATATAGATTCAGATTCTCAGCACAGCCATGAAGTGATGCCTCTTCTATATCCCCTCTTCGTCTACCTCCATCTGAACATGGTCCAGAATGGCCTAAAAAGCACAGTGGACAGTTTTTACAGCCGCTTCCATGGCATGTTCTTGCAGAATGCCAGCCAGAAGGATATCATTGAACAGTTGCAGACTACCATGACTATTCAAGATATCCTGTCCAACTTGAAGCTCCGGGCTTTTCTGGACAACAAGTATGTCATCCGCCTTCAAGAGGACAGCTACAACTACCTTCTTCGCTACCTCCAAAGTGACAACAACAACGCCCTGTGCAAAGTCTTGACCTTGCACATTCACCTGGATGTGCAGCCTGCCAAGAGGACTGACTACCAGCTCTATGCTGGTGGGAGCTCCTCACGCAACGAGAGCAATGGCCTGGAACCCAGCGACATGCCGGCTTCCATTCTGCAGAATGAGGCAGCGCTGGATTTACTGCAGGACAGCATTAAACGTGTCAAGGATGGGCCCCCTTCCTTAACCACCATCTGTTTCTATGCCTTCTATAACACGGAGCAGTTGCTGAACACTGCAGAGATTTCACCAAATAGCAAGCTGCTCGCCGCTGGGTTCGATAATTCATGTGTGAAGCTGTGGAGCCTGCGCTCCAGGAAGTTGAAATCTGAGCCCCACCTTGTTGATGTGTCCCGCATCCGTTTGGCTTGTGACATCCTGGATGAGGAGGTCTGGATACCCTTTTTTCCCCCTTTCTCCCCCTTCTGCTGACCTGTTTTGAACATGGATTGTTGAGTATCTAGCAATGTCTTACAGAACTGTGAGGCTGTTGCACAACCTGTCTGCCTTGATGCTCAGATTTTGTAACCTACTCTCATCCTTGTTCTTCCCCATTGTGGTAAATGCTGCACTGAGGTGCCATGAGTTTGTGCTCAGGTCATAGTTTGTTAGTCCTAAGTGCTGGTCCCCCTCCTCCAGCTGTCCTTAGACAGATGACAGTAGACATAAGGACAGGTGACCAGAGTAGGCTTCCTTCACTGAGGAGAATTGAGCCTTCTTAGGGATGGGAAGATAAAACAAGGAGATACAGGCAGTAAAAACATAGTGCCAAATGAAAACTAGAAGTAGCTCAGAACAACCAGGCAGAAGGGTGGAGAGAAGGGCAGAGACACAGGAAGAAGAAAATACAAAGTAAGGAAAGAGCTAAAGAAGTCTGATCAAATGCCTATGTGCAAAGCTGTATTTCAGGCATCACCTTCATTTACCAGAGAAAGAGTTATGGAAAAATTTTGCAAAATGTCTCTGTTAAGGAATCTGAAGTATAGAAACTTCAGAGGCTTTCTACTCCAGAGTGCAGGAAACAAGGACAGGGATGTGTGTACCTTCACTGCCTTCACTTCACATGCAAGACTAGATGGCATCTTCTACTTGAATTTTTTTTTTTTTTTGCTTTCGAGTCACACCCTTCCTCCCCTCTCCACACAACTGCCCAAGTAGCAACTTATATCCGGTGAGAGATCAAAATTTGTGATTCTTCTGTTGTTTAATCACTTTTCTCCTAAAAAAACCCCAAAACTCATTTGTTCTTCTATTGAGCATTTAGCAGGAGAGACATCCTTTTTTCCACTGTTTTTGCTTCTAAAAAATACTTAGTGGCAAGGTTCTATTTATTTTGGAAGATTGCCGAGAGCTTGGTGTATTCAGGGATCTGTGATTAGGGATTGCTTTGTTAAACAGCTTGAGAAAAGAGGCAGGCATCAAGGTGAGACAGCACAGCAGCATGTTCACTGCTTCCCAGGTTAACCCTTTTTGCAGAGTGAGCAGGTAAGTGGGTCAAACTAGCCCAAAATGGAGCTATGGACTTGATTTCATTATAAACTGCACAAGTTCATAGGGCATGTGACTGTGTATTGCCCATCATGGAAGCCAAATGTCAGTAACCTGCAACAGAGGAGAATTTGTCTGGTAAATCAGCAGGCCACCTTTGGCTCTGGACTGTAGAAAAGTGAGATATTGCCAGGTTATCAGGAGTGTGTGTATTAGCTTTTTTTGGCATGTAGTCATAGAGTTGCGTACCGTACGTGTATTAGGAGACAGCCATGGAATCATGAATGCAAATGGCTTTGGTGGCTGTTTGATATTTTGTGTACCCTGCAGTTTTTGTGCACAGGTCTAAAGCCAAAACTGGTCAAAAACCAGCACAGATCAAAGTCATCATTGCCCTGAATAATTTCTACCACTGACAAAACAAATAGTGCCCTGAGCAGGAGTTCAGTGTTGAAGGAGGATACCAATACCAGCCTGCACACACTGTTGGTTACCAAATGCAAATGAAAGCTCCTTGACTACAAGGAAATGAATTCAGTTATCTGGGAGCCATAAGTGAAAACACACAGGCACCCACAAGGTTGCAGGTGGGAACAGACCAGCACTTGCTTTGGTGCCATGGGAGAGGAAGCCAAAGAGATACCAGGACCAAACCAGACTACCTTGTCTGGGCTGCAGCTCAGTGTGAGCAGGGGCTGTATTTCAGACTTTCACTGCAGTCTGATCAGTAGCAATTCAGAGGGATAAAGCTGATAAAACCTTGGACAAAGAACAAAAATTCTGAATGTGCTTTGACATTACTTCTGTGAGTTCTGTAGAATAACTTGTGAGGATGTTAAAATTTGATTTGGTTGATTTCTGTATTGTATAATTAGCTTTGGATAATGTATTTAAATAGTAATGCATTAAATAAGTAGTCTTCAGCCTGGTTTTTGATTTTCTGCAAGGAAACAGATCCTTCTTTTTATGAAGTTACAAAGGTCTAAAATCATGCTAGTTTCGGTTGATGTTCAGGGTGGCACTAAAGCTACTCTGTTGGGTTTATTAATTCTTCTTGTGAGGGGGTGTGTGTATATATATATAAAAATGAGGTTGAGACTTAGTAAACGTGTTAGAAGAACTTTCTTTTCCTAGTCCATGTGAAGCCTTTGTGTCACTAAGGTCAAAATCATCTTCTAGGTGTAGTTTTAGTGAATTTTGCTCAGTGTGATGCTGCAGCATACTTCACTAATGTAGTCTTGCTTCTTGCAAATAAGAGAGGCTTACTATTTTGGGATACAGGAATTCTGTTTTCTTTATAGTAGCATCTCACAAGTGCCACTTATAGTCTCTCTTACTTTGGGTCCAGTATAAAAATGGAGTTTTGTAGCTGTACAAATGGATGTATTGTCTGTCTCTTTGCAATTTTGCCATGCTCATCGCTGGTACTCCATAAATCAACATCAGAAAATAATGCTCTGTTCCAAGCCACAATAGTGCCAGCCTTTAAATCCTGTGAAGACTAAGACTTGACCCCATTTAGCTCTGCTTCTAAGGTTCTGCTTTTAAGTGGCAGTGGTCCTTCAAGTGGTAATGAGTGGGGATGATGCTGACACCTTGTTTGATGGCAGATGGGAAGGAATTCTGGAAGGAGCACTAAGAAACGTCCTGCAAAGAGAGCCATCCTTCCTCATCGTTCCCTGCTAGGGCATCTCTAGGTAGATAAGAGACCTTCCCTTTTGACATCTTAAGAGCACTGCAGGATGAGAGAGATTATGACAACCAGGAAAACCTGTTACTGGTTAGGAAAAAAAAAAGGGAGGGATGTGAGATTTTGTTTTGTTTTTCTTTGAGGCTATCATTGTTGCTTTTTGAGGCTTGGTGGCTGCACTTGCAGCTCCCTCGTTAATCTGGTCAGCAGAGTAACTTGGATAGGGAGGAAACGGAAATATGTAGTGACTCAGAAGTATTATAGATACACTGTTTTTAGTAAGCTATGACAGGAGCGTGCAGTTGTGCTAAGTGGGTGTCAAACAAGTCAAAGATAAGATTTGCTACCTGTGACCATATGGGAGTGTAGGTTTCAATGCTGCAGAAGGCATTGTCAAATCTGCTGGTTCTGTAATACAAGGAAGGAAGAGGAGGTGCTTGCAGACAGCCCATGTAGCCTTGTATTTGAATGCACGAAATTAAGTACCTGGACTTGCAAAATTTGCAGAAACTGTAGTACAATACAGGTAGCTTGAATGGGCTTCCACTGGTAGCTTGTCAGGAATCTTATGGTCATAATTAAATAGTATGAAATGCTGCAGGTATCAGCCATTCTCCTTTAATGTGGTACCACAGGTTAGAGATGCTGTGGATTCCAGTAAGCCATGCTCTATCTGAGGTAGAAAAGCAATTTGAATAAAAATGGGGCTTTGCATGCCAGAGCCTGCAGTTTCTCTCTGCCTCACCTCCATAGCAGAGATGAAGTTGGCTTCCAGCCGAATCATAAAGCTCCCATGAGCACTGACTACTCTGAAGAGAAGCAGCACTGCTAAATATGGCTGGCTGCCTACCACGTAACATGCTGTTGAGATGGAGAAAGGCAAGGAGATAGCCAGGCCAGAGTTTGCTCACCTCCAGCATGAAATTCGAAACCACTGGAGAAGCACTTTCAGGGCTATTGCTAAGTCTGAAGCCAGACTGTGGGTCCTGAGGTCAGGGGGGTGGGAGATAGAGAGCTGCTTACAACACACCAGCTTCTGCTGGTCTGGCTTCTGCTGGTTGTCAGCAGTCCAGCAGCCCTGGGGAATTGGGTTTCCTCTCGGGACAGGAAGTGCTCCTTCTGCAGGAAATGGGCCAGTTCAAGATGATAAATGTTAAAGGGGCTGCTCACAAACAAAAGGATGTTGTGCTGAATTTGATGTGCAGAAATTGTCTGTGAATGGGTGTTACTGTTTCAGTACTGAGGAAAAGTGTCTGCCTGACATCCCTGAGGAAAGGTGGTCTCAAGCTACTGCACAGGTGCACCCCAAGCCAGGGTTACCTTACTCTGTCAGTGAGATGCCAGCTTGTCAGACAAGGACACTTCTGAGATGTGTTGAAACCTGTGTAGTCTGTAGCCTTTGAGTGTCAAGAGGTGCTACCTGAGTAGGCGTTTAGAGACTCTTACCTTCCATCGGGAGATTCCTTTAGCACAGCTCACTGAATAGTCTTTAAACACAAAAGCCTTTACTTGTTGACTATCTGCCCTGGTACTTGAATTGGAGAATAACAGGATAGAAAAGTTTCCAGTGCCATCATTTTTGTGATTATTCATCTTCTCCTATGCCAAAATAGATACATTGACCTAAATAAGCTGCATACATTTGCTGTTCTTGAAGGGTGAGGATGTGAAAGCGTCCTGATGGAGCTTGCAGGGAGAAATAGATATTAGAGCCTTGCTGGGTTTCTGTTCACATTCAGGGTTAAGAAAGAATGTTAAGCAGACAGCTTGTCAAATATGCTTTGTCTTTCCATCTCCTGCCTTTTGTTTAAGACATCTGTGATTGTTTCCCTCTACCTTGAGATTCACTTCCAACAATGACCACACGAAAAGAGTAGATGCCAAGATCTGTTTTCAACATCTTGGCCAAATGCTTTTAGTAGAGTGTGGATAGGGACTATGCATATGTTTTTAGCAAAAGGAAAAATGTCATTAAATATTTTTTCCCCTCTTTGCCTGCAGTCTCAGGTTAAGATGCCTTCTGGATTGAGCATAAGGCTACCAAAAATAAAGATAATGCCTCTATAGAAAGTCTTATCTCACCATCTTTTTCAGTATTCACTTAGACCAAGTGTACCAGCAATGTTTGTGTCTCAGAGTCGCACAAAATGTGCCACATCTAAAGTAAATAATCTAACTCCTTCTGTATTAACACCCTCCTGTTTTCCTCATGGAGGTTCTTATATTTGTTGAATGGATAAACATGCTTTCCTTCCTTGTTTCTTTTTCTTCTTCATGACCAGGATGAAGAGGATGACAATGCAGGCACAGAAATGAAAATCCTGAGAGGACACTGTGGACCTGTGTATAGCACGAGGTTCCTTTCAGACAGTTCAGGACTCTTATCTTGTTCTGAGGACATGTCCATCAGATACTGGGACCTCGGAAGTTTTACAAACACTGTGTTGTACCAAGGACATGCCTATCCTGTCTGGGATTTGGATATTAGCCCCTGCAGCCTGTACTTTGCCAGCGGTTCCCACGATCGCACTGCAAGGCTCTGGTCGTTTGATCGGACGTACCCACTGCGAATATACGCAGGCCATTTGGCAGACGTGGACTGTGTCAAGTTCCACCCCAATTCCAACTACTTAGCGACAGGCTCCACGGACAAAACCGTGCGCCTGTGGAGCACTCAGCAGGGCAACTCCGTGCGGCTTTTCACCGGGCACCGGGGCCCTGTGCTGGCACTCGCGTTTTCTCCCAACGGTAAGTACCTGGCATCGGCAGGTGAAGACCAGCGGCTGAAGCTGTGGGACTTGGCATCAGGAACTCTTTACAAAGAACTGAGGGGACACACGGACAACATAACCAGCCTTACTTTTAGCCCTGACAGTAGTTTAATTGCTTCAGCGTCGATGGACAATTCAGTTCGGGTCTGGGACATTCGGAACACTTACTGCAATGCCCCTGCGGATGGGTCTTCCAGTGAACTGGTTGGTGTATATACTGGACAGATGAATAACGTACTGAGCGTACAGTTTATGGCCTGTAATCTTCTTCTAGTGACTGGAATTGCACAAGAAAATCAGGAACATTAATTTTGCTTTTTGTCTTAGGGAAGTGGGTGGGTGTCTTGAATGCCAGAGTCCATTGCAATCTGAGATTACTGACTGTGAAACACTTTTCTTCCTCTGCCCCCTTGAAAGGCATGTTCAGAGTGATGGAAATGCTTTAAGATGTCACAAAAATGCCTGTGCTGTTGAACAGAATAAGGAAAAAAAAAGGAGGAGTGATGAAAATATATATACATTCTAATTTTGTACTTGTAGGAATGGGAAAAAGGGGAGTAAATCCAGTAG
This sequence comes from Eulacestoma nigropectus, assembly GCA_013397775.1. NCBI lineage: Eukaryota > Metazoa > Chordata > Aves > Passeriformes > Eulacestoma > Eulacestoma nigropectus. Next base: position 392,080 of record VZTE01001193.1, read on the forward strand.
CTTGGGGAAACTGAAAGCCTGGCCCAGACAAGTGAAACTACCAACCAGATAAGCTGCTGACCTGCACTTAAATATCCTTCATTGATTGATGGGCACATCTTACCTACTGTTAATTCGGCTTGAGTCTGTGGAGAACTACTGGCCCAGTGGTTTTTGTTTTGTTTTGCTTTTGTTTTCCTGGTATTGCAGAGGACCAGCATTTTTAAGACCCTTCTATTAAAAGAACATTATGTATTTTCTACAGTGATAGTGGTCCTAAATATTTCAGCTCCCTGTAGCACTTCTGGAATATTTTGGACTAAGTAAGTAGGAAATACCCTTGTTCTTTTTTAGTAAGGGGGTGGAATCTGACCTCAGTTGGGGCCCATCTCTGCATTGTTGTTTGGGTTTGGTTCCTGGTACTAGCTGTGATTATGTGTATTTATGTTCCATTAATTAGGAAATTTTCTGACTCTGGTTGCACTGTGTTTTCAGGACGGGAGGACAGTGGGGACAGATTGGTGGCTTTAAGGGTAATGAACAAGCTGCCTTGTCTGGAGGGGAGGGCACCATAGAACGGAAGTGGCTAAGTTCGGACTCCTACTGGAAACAGGGCTTGTCAACCCACCACTGCACCTCACAGAAATATTTCCGTAAATGGAAGTTGGCAGTCTAGGGAGAGGGGGATGAGAAGAGACACACAAAGTGACATGGGAAAAAATAGTATTACTAAATTATTGTGTGTACACAGAGGCAGCTCTGCCAGTGTTGGATTTTTCTCAAATGTTGCAATACCGGTTTCATGAACACTTTGTGAGATAAATCATCAGCATTTACAAGGATCTGCAGAAAAAGCACGTTCTAGTTTGTCATTTGGAGAGATTAAATATTTCTGCTTTCTGGAAAGAGTTATTTTGTATTTTGTTTTCTATTAAAAGCATTTAGTTTAAAAAGAAAAATAAAAATTGTTTGGTCCCTTTCTGGGAAGTTTGCTCTGATTTGTATGAGAAGAAGAGGGCAGCAGCTTCCCCCACACTGCTTGAGCCAGACCCCACTTGGCACTTGGAGGCTGAATCTGGTGGTCTCGCTCACCTGGTGCTGTTTTGATGTCCCCCTACTTGCTTTCCACAGAGCTCCTGTGACGCATCATGGCGTGGAATATTGATACAGCTTTGTAGGTCAGCTAAAATGTATGTGGAGAATCTAGGTACCCCCTGAGGATGACACTATGCACCAGAAGGCCTTATTCTGTAGCACTGCATGACCTTTACTTTGTGGTTTGATCTTTTAAAATGCCTCTTTCAAGCAAATGTCTTCTAGACAGGCTGTGGGTATTAAATGATAATTCCCTTCAGCTTCTGTCAGCCCTTCTGGATTTTCATGACAAAATTCTCTTGAAAACATCTAAACAACCTTAAGAGTTCAGACAACAACTCACAGTTGCCTTTTTATTTTATTGTGTATTTACATGATAGTAAACTACAAAAAACCTTTTACCAGAAAAGTGTTTGGCCTTTCTGACAGTAACACCAGCATGTGCTGCAGCTCAGTGCTGGGAGTACCAGAAACCCCTCTGTACACTTGGGAGTTGAATGGCACTGCTGATCTTCTGACGGCTGCATGTCGTAAGTGTGAAGCAGTTTAACAATCCCAGACCACGACTGGGCATGTTGAAGAAAAACGTATGGAAGATGGTTGTGTTGCTGATGCTTTGTGCTATGTGGGTCTTTAGAGAGACCTCCTTCAGCTCTGTTGAGCCAATACCACTCACCAGACCAAACACATGGTATTCTTCAACCTGCATTAATCTCTCTAGTTGTTTTGAGTGGTTTTGCTCAATTCTGTAGATTCTAGCCCAAAAATTTCATTGTGAAATGACTGTTTTGGCTGAATGCCTGTGTGAATACCTAGGAAAGATATGGCCCACCAGTGCTCACTGGAACTCATTTTGCTGTTTGTTGCCATATGTCCTGAGCAGTGTTTAGATTTAGAGCAGCTGGAGTTTTGGTCCTGAAGTAGAGCAAAACAGCAACCAAAAGGGGAGGGGAGGAAGGGAAGGGGG
>VZTE01001193.1:402731-438297 GCA_013397775.1 Eulacestoma nigropectus
GCCCGGCAGGTGCGGGGCGCACTCCCCGCCGCCGCTGCTGCCGCCGGGCTCCCCGTCCTACCGCTGCCGCCTCCTCCCCGCCGCGGCGGCAGCGGGCGGCGCCCCGCGCTTCCTGAGCACCGCAACGGGCACGGAGCCGCCGCGGGGGTCTGCGGGCGCCCCGCCGCGCTTCGAGGCTCGGAGGCTGCTGGCCCTGGCGCACCCCGAGCGCTGGAGACTGACAGGTACCGGGGCCGCCCCGGGGCTTTGCCCGAGCGGGAGGGGGCGGTGGGCGCCCCGCCCGGAGGGGCTGCCGGGGCCGAGGTGTGCGGCCGGGTTACGCCTCCGGAGCCGCCGCCGCCGAGGCGAAGGAGAAGGTTGTGTTTCCCTGGTCAACTGGCCCAGCTGGCAGCATCCCAGCACAGCGCGGAATCCTGGAGCCAGCCTTCCATACGTGTGAAAAGCTAAAAACATGCATTCTTTCCCCTCTTCTCACTTTGCCGTCTCTTAATCTGTTGGTTTTTGAAGGGAAGGAAAAAGTTTTGGAAGTTAACAGAACTCGGTTCCAATTGTTTAATGCCTCTGTGCTTGTTCAGCGCTGGCTTCACAATCTACCTGCAATAAATTTGGGCCCAAGACTCTACGAAATGAAGTAAAAAAGGGAGTCCGAAATTTGGTGGTGGTTTTTTTTTGGTTTTTTTTTGTTTTTTTTTTTTAATAAATGGGAATTCTCTCTCCCTATAATTTTTTTTTGCTTAAAACTTTTGTAAGATGTTTTGAATATTGTTTATTTTCTAGTGTCTGTGTGCTGAAGTCAGAACACTATGGCTGTATAAATTACACACTTAATACAGATATTTTCAACAGAGTATAAATGAACTTTTCTTGACGTTGCTTCTCATGGGTTAATATGATAATAGCTGTTGGTAAGAAAACAATGTCAAATTATTATGTGCTTTGGGTTTTTTCAAGGCATCTTTATTGGTAGACAGCATGTGCACTATCATGGCAGTGAAAGGCGTGTAGTCTTTTGAAAAAATTTAGGTAGTTCCTGTGGAATGGGTAGATGGTGTTTGAGAGAAGAGAGGTGAGGTAGTTTGAGGTGGTTTGTGAAATACAAAACACTTTGCACCAGATTTTATTCAGAATGGATATTTACGGAGTTTCATTACATGTTAGTATTACATAGTCAACATAATTTGGATCCAAATGAATGTTTATAGATTTTAGACTACCTGCTGATTTTACAATGAAGTTTTAAAAGTCTGTGGTTTTCCCATTTAAATTTAATCAAGTAAATAAATCAGCTATTTTAAGGATGGCTTTTAGGACCCAAGGCTTCTAAATAACTGAAAATTTAATTTAGTTCAGTTTACTGGGCACTCACTGTCAGCTTGTTTATCACAGGCAGGGTATGGTATGCTTGTTTGTAATTATGTTTTGAAATAGAGCAAACTATCCTTAATCTGTGCAGTCTGCTGATGGTTTTCTATAAGTAATCAGCTATCACAGTTACTAAAAATCAGCTACATGCAGTTTTGTCTTTTGAGATAACAAAATGGCCTGAATTAAACTTTGAAAAAACCCTAACACAACAACTTGATGTATCAAGTCATGAGGATGGAAAAATATGGAAATGTAATAACTGCTTTTCAGTGTTCAGTTGGTCTTCATTCTGGGAGAGGAGTGAATTTATGTAAAATTCTTCTTTATTGACACCCTACTTAAGGGCAAACTTTTGTTGTTAAGTTGTAATTAGGTGGGATGATGGAAAAGATAACAAGGAAAATGCTTTTGGTCATTATAGAGTGCAGGGATAACAAATATGGGTAAAATGCATTGTAGGTAAATTGCATTTACCCAATGTATTTAAAATATGTTGCATTTTGTTCCTTTTGAAGCTTGGTACTGAGAAACTAGTCCTTAAAAATTCAGTATTGGTTTTCCTGCATTCAAAAAAAGAGGAAGGTTAATGGTTTCACTATATGAAACAATGAACCAAGGGTAAAACATTTAATTTCCTCTTCCAGTCCACATAACTGGTGAGCAGAAGCTGTGAGATCTCTTCAGAGGTCTCTACAGGTGCTATTTCTTTCTGTAGGAAGGTTGAGTTCTTCCAGATTTTTTTCTATTTTATAGAAGCAGTGGCTGGTAACATCGGGGTGTAGCAGTACCAGTGTGGAGTGCTGTGTACCTTTTCTGGGATTCCACATGGCACGAGTCGTGATGGTCTGTCTGCTCATTGCAGTTGTGAGTTGAAATTCATAGTCCCAGAAGGTGAAGTGGTTGCCGTGAGGACAGTGGAAGACAGTGGGAGCAGAGGATGATTTATGAGGCAGTTGAGCAAGACTAGCTTCACCCGTCTTGGTGCGCTGGGGAAATGGTGTCAGCTGATGAGGTGCAGGTACAGATGTGAAGGTGACCTGCTCCCATTGTGATTGGCATCAGAGGAGAAGGTCCCATCTTGCTCTGTGCAGGGCCTCCTCACCATCCAATGGCTCAGGAAGAAGTGGTGTGCTCTGGCCCAGAGTTCCAGTGCGCTGGCGTACAGCACCTCTTGTAGAAGGAGCTTCTGACCCTCTGGAGGCTCCAAGGAATGAAAATAAATGTATCAGATGTCATACTGCCAAAAAAAAAAAGTATCAGTGTAGTATGTTCCATGTCCAGTTACTTCTACAGCGGGGTGGGGCTATGATATATTTTAAATGGGACACGTGTGTTAAATTTTGTTGCTTGCAATTAAAGCGGTAAAAAGAAGCCTAAATACTATGGTGGGAATTCACTCTGTTAGTGACCGCAGTTTTGTGTAGTGATTAGGAGTTTGTAAATCCTGTAATACCTCCCAGGTTTAACGAAGGAGAGAAGTAGTTGTAGGAATTCTTTGGCTGATCTGGTGTAGTCAGGTAAGGTAAACCTGCATCTTCAGTTAAATTCAGTTCCTGGGGAAGAGGACAGGGCCATTGTTGAAATTATTAAATCCTGCTGTGAGTGTATGAGACCACAAAAATGCCTTTTCAAAATGATCCCTTTTGTTTCCTCCTGCCTCCTTGTTTTTCCCCGTGAGAATCTGTCTGTTGCACTTTATCCAAACCACACTTGAAGGAAACAATAGTTCCATTGAATTGTAAAGTAAGCGCAACGAACTCTGAAATTTTTAATCCTATAGCAAAGTGTGCCCTTTCCCCGTATAAAACTTTCTGTGCACCGCATAAGAAGGTTTGTTTTGTACACAAGTCTTCTTTAGAGGCATTTAAGAAATGTTATTTCATAAGTTTTATTTGGTAATTTTTGGCAAATTTGTAGTAGCTGCTTTCCTATGGATTAAAATTCTAAATTAAGTCAGAAGAGCACTGCCCTATTTGTAAAATTACACCAGGTGATGCACTTTGATTTTTTTGAAGGCAATTCTTGTGGTTTTAAAACCGTAAGTCTTATATATATATATAGGGGTAACTTACTGAGTGTTTTCTCATGTGCGGTGCACCAATAAAATATAGGCCAGGTGCTTTTTGTTGTTTCTCCCCCTGGTTTTTCTTCTGACTTCGTCAATGTTTGGTATGAAACTCACAAAAGGTCCAAGCAGCCTTGTAGCTTTATCACAGAAAGTTTGTTTTTCTGTGCCTAATTGGTGACAGTTGCTTATTTTAAACTGGTGGTGAACTGTTAACGAAGTTACTTAAGTAAGACATTGCAGAAACAGTAGCTGCTTATCACTGTGATAGTTAGGTGCTTAGAGCTTAATTTCCTTGGAGAATGTTGTTGCTGCATTATTTGTATGAATTGTGGCGATAGGAGTACAGCTGGGTTGGTCTGGCATAAAGACTGTCTTCTATACAAAGTAAATATGAACAAGTTAAATGCTCTACTGTTAAATGCACGATAAAAAAAGAAGCCGAACTCTCTCTTGTAAACCTAGAGTTATTCTGTTACTTTCTAGCGTTTTGTGAACTGTATTTTTTTTTTCTAAGCACAGTAACACAGTTGTTCTTAACAGTGTAAGGAGGGTGGTTCTAAAACGTACTTGCATAATAATAGGTGCAGTATAGATGTCATGTATGAATTTACTTCAACACAGAAAGAAAACCACACCACTCATACCTAACCTAGAACTATACAGAACATGCTTAAGTGCTTACAGTGTACTCTGGAAGAAGATTTTTATCTTGTAGTATTTGCAGAGCTGACTCTTTGCAGGGTTGATACCCAAAAATATTGTGGACTAGGGTCCACCAGAAGGAAATGAACTTTACTTGACCAACAAATATAAAATTTACCAGTGCATCTTTCTCCCATGAAAGAACAACTGAAGAGCCCGATCTTTCTGAATGCACATGATAATGTGGTAGATTTTATTCATCATTCCAAATGCCCTTGTGGAAAGCCAGTCAGCTTTAAGCTAAAAAAATCCCAGTGTATTAAATAAAACTGCACAGATAACTGTGAAAGGACAGACATTCATTGTTACTGCTAGAGGGATATTGCTCACAAATCCAAAGCTTGCTTCTGACCCGCCAGCCCCCCATATTTAAATGAAACCAGTACAATACTTAAAAGATTTCAGGAGGTAACATTCGTAGCTTATGAAGTAGTAAAAACTAGCTATGGTGACCTGTTGCTGGGTTACTGTGCACTGCCAGATACCATCAATACCTCATTTTTCTGTCTTTCATCCCTGATGGGCTTGGGTGATCTTAATTCATCTGAGGTAAAATCCTTATGTATTTATTTTTAAAACAGCCCCTCTCCAAACAGGCTTGCTAGTATTTTGTCTTTGTACATTTCCACATACTATACTGGGTGAGAAGGGTGCTCTGGTAAGAACCAGCAAAATTAGAAACATTCACTGTCTTAGTGGTGGGTTTGTGTGTAGAAAATTAATTTATGACTCTTTGGAGTCACATAGTCTGCATTCTGAATAGAGGTTTCTGATAGCTGTGCCTAGTTATTGCTTATAAACATCCTGGTTTATCAGTTGGTAACCAATACCTTGTCCTCAAAGGAAGTTGCAGGTTTGCTGTCAAGAAGCAAGCCCACGTTAGCCTTAACAGAGAGTGTGTTGATCTTAATAGAGATAAAGGCATCACTTTGTACAGCAGCCTGGATTTCTGTGCAAGTAGACAAGCAAAATGTTTACCTAATGTTTCTAAGATGGTTGCTCAGCTGCAGCCAGCTTGCCTTGTTGTTGCTTCTGTTGCCACTTGGAAGTCCTGGTTTTATAAGTTCCACTGATCTGCCTCACATTTTCTTTATTGTCATCTCATAGCCTACAAAAAAAATTACTTTAAAAAATAAAAAGGTGTATTTCAGAAGCTTTGTTTGATGTAATTTTCTGGGTAACAGAGTAAGACGTGAAACTAATACTATAGAGTTTACTCTGACCTTTTTTTTCAATCAGCAACAACCTTCAGTGTCACTGGAGTGTCTTCATATCTGGTTGCTGAACACATTGAACTCCTCCCTTCAGCCAGTTATCACCATGACAGCTCCTTTGAAGGAGGAGATGGAACGAGTATTTGCTGGTTCTTGTTTTTTCAACTAGTCAGCATTTTAAAACAAACAAAAAAGAGCAGCCCCTTGGCAACTGTGCTGTTTTCTAGTTGGTCTGCTGGTCTAATCAACATGAGAGTTTCAATTAGGGAACGTTATTTTGCATGTGGTTTGTGATTAAATTAATAAAGACAGATCTCTTGCTTAGTTCAGTAGTTTTCAGTTTGCTTTAGGTACTAGTATTTGCTCTTCATTCAGTTAAGGCTGTTGGAAGTAATTACAGTGAAACCCATGCTAGTTTGAATAAAGAAGAGCTGAAGATAAATTCAAGCCGCTAGACAGAAACATATGGGGGGTTGTGGTTACCGAAATGCTGCTAGCAGATGAATTTTGCAGCTTCTTGCATGAATTCTTTCAGAACCTTTCCTTTCTCACGCAAGATATGAAAACAGTAAGATAGTTTATGCAGACGATATTCACATCTGGTGTTTTGCTAAGTTCTGTTTATAGTACACTGAGAAATGTTTTGCCGTGGATGTGATAGAACCTAAACCAATCACCCTAGGAGGTGTGTGAACATTGTCCAATCGCTTTATGGAACTAGGCTATATAAAAATGATTGTAAAATTAATAAATAATTCATTCTTTCACTGGATTTGTGTGCTGCTACATCTCTCCGTTCCTGGCTCCACAGCGACAGGGGGTTTAGCCATACAATCCTCTTCCTCCTGTGAATATTTATATCTGCAGTTCATGTGTACTGTTCCATCTGTAACTGAGAAATGGTCTGGACTAGTGGAGACTGAGCTGCCATGCAGTATTGTGCTTATAATCAATGCTTTTGTCCATCTCCGGCTGCCTTGGAGACCAACCAGCTTTTCCTGACAGGAAATGACCTGGGTTTTGGTTTTGTTTTATTATTTTTCCCTGCTGCTTTACAGCTTGAATACACCAGTGCTGCCAGCCTGTTAGTAAGGTCATTCATGAATTTTTAGCTAGTAAGTAACATCCTTGTGAGATGTGCCTGTGGCATAGATCAATAAGTTTGCAGCAGAAAGTTTTTCCCTTTCTCCTCTGGCTTCTTGTAGTTTATATAGCTTCAAGTTAAATATCCAAATCTGGTATCTTTGACACACTTGCTGGCCTGAGTGTAACAGAAGGGAAAGATTGCAAACAAATCTTGAATAAGAAGCACAGGCTGCAGGTATGCGTTTTTTGTAGTCTGAATTCTTCCTTACACAGCTGTATTTACACTTCAAGTAAAAACTGAAACAAAGTTTTCCACGTGTGTGTGGAGGTGGTAAGAGGCATCAAACTATCTGTGTCAGGTGTTAGAAATACTGCTTACAGCAGTGTGATGCTGGGAGGCTGGCTGCTGTCTTTGTCATAGAAGTGATACAAGAAGCTCAGTAGAATGGAACTAAACTTTAGGACTTTCAGAACAGTGTATTTTTTGTCTTCAAAGGCATTATTTGCTAGTAGTTTTGTAGCAATCCTATGAACGGTTCCTTTAAGTGTGTGGTTGGTTCTTGGAAAATGATGCTATATAAATGTCATTGTTTGTTGTGGTTCAGTGGTTTTCATATCAAGTTTGTTCAGTTTTCAATTAAGATGTGGTTTTTTCTAGCTCTCAGCCTTCCAAGCTTGGCTTGCCTTTTTAGAATTAAACTGTGTTCTTGGCTCAAGAAATTTCTTTGCAGATTTAAGTTCAAAAGGCTAAGTTTTGGTCCAGTGTGATTTTCATACTTTGTGATACACCTTCAAAGAGCTACACAGGTTGTTCCATGGGTGATCCTGCAACTGGAATTCAAGAGCTCTGCTCACTGGCAAATGCACTTCTAATTAAGACTTACGCTATTTTTCTTTTAGACCAATAACAGTAAAGAGTAAAACAAAGTGAATGTTTAGAAAATTCATCAGTCAAGAGAAAATCAAATTTTGCGGGGGTTTTTGGTGTTCGGGTTTGTTGGGGTTTTTTTTCCCCCAATAAAATTGCATGGTTAAATGGTTCAGATCAGATCTTTACTTCAGTCCATTGTTATCTCAAAAACAGACAACTGGAAGCTTACATGCAGTAACAAGCATGAATAATAAAATCCAAACCAAACAGGAGTTGAAAGACTGTGTGAGAATTTGGTAACTGCCAATGCTCTCTAAGGGTGACACCTGTGAAAAGTTATCTTTGTTGGATGGTGCTGTTGAAGATTAGACAAGAGAAGCGATTCCAAGACTGTGATTGAATACAGAGGCTTTCAGAGTCTTAAAATATGCCTTGCCTAAGTTAATTTATACAGTGGCTTAAAATACCCCTTTCAGAACTGGGTGTGAAAGAGTGCTGATTTTTTCAATTGGCACTTGCAAGCTTAATAGAAATTTCAAGTGAAAAATCATTTCATTTGTGCTACTAATGATCTTGTAAGTTCAGAATAACTTTCCTTTTTCTTGTTGATTTGCAGCTGCTGTTGGCTTTCTGGCAGTTTCCAGTGTCATTACCATGTCAGCCCCTTTCTTTATGGGGAAAGTTATTGACATTATTTATACAAATCCCAGTGAGGATTTCACTGACAGCCTGACCAGCCTGTGTGCCTTGCTGAGTGGAATCTTTTTATGTGGTGCTGCTGCTAATGCTACTCGTGTCTACCTCATGCAGACTGCAGGTAAAAACAGAAGCAAAAGTAGTACTGAGAGTCATCTTGTTTTTTGCGGAGTCAGGATATCTAATGATCTTAAATAAATTCTTGGCAATGGCCAAGAGATCTTCTTGGAATTGGTAGCTTTTTTTAACCAGAGCAAAGGTAAACTAATAGTGCAACAATAAGTATGCTGGAATGATTGCTCATTTTTATTTCCTGTTAGGTGAGATCTTAAAAATCTCGTCTAACAGATCTTACCAGGCTCTCTTCCCTGTAATGTGCCTTGTTCAGTGCTGTGCAATACTGTGATTTTTATATTGTTGGTGTCTGTGTAAAGTCTCTTGTTTGACTGACTTATGTTTCTGACAGGACAAAGAATTGTGAAACGTTTGAGAGCAACCATGTTCTCCTCTATTGTGAAGCAAGAAACGGCTTTCTTTGACAAGACCAGAACAGGAGAGCTGATAAACCGCTTATCTTCAGATACAGCCCTCTTGGGCCGCTCAGTGACTGAAAACCTTTCAGATGGGCTCAGGGCAGGAGCACAAGCATCTGTGGGGGTTGGAATGATGGTATGGTGGTCTCTTACTTGCTTGACACTTCTTGTAGTTTCCCATTTGTTTCAGTTCTGTTAGGTGAGTGTGAATCAGTCCAGGAACAATTGTGTGCTCTTGGGTACAAGTGTATTTCATTGGTTATCTACAACCGATGCAGAGATTATTGCAATAGGTGATGTGCCTTTAGTCAGCCACTTGATATTTACTCACAAGCAAAATTTGGAAGATGAAGGATTGAAAGTAACTACTGTTGTTACCCAAAGTTATCAAGCAAAATGTAGTAGGCAAATATCTGAATTCCATTCTTACTGAAGATACTAAAATCAGTGATAACATTCCCATGGTTGTAGATGAAGGGCCTCCTCATATGCAAATCGTTAAAGTTGGTTGATTCTGGTTAAAGCCTAGGTGAGCAAAGGCAGGATCACATATTTAATTGGTGCAGAGGATTTTTACAAGCAGTCTTTCTGCTTTAGTCTGTCAGTAAAGAATATATTTATGTAGGAAGCTTGTTAATGAAGGCTCAGTGCAGTGCATGAGTTAATATTCCTTGGTGGTCAGTTGGTTTACGTGAAAATCTGACTTCTCTTGATTTTTTTTTTGTGGCATTAGTTTTTTTATGCTTATGCATTGACTGCAATTATCTTGAATGAAAGTGTAGTAATTTCTGTTGTCTACCTGGAGTTAAAAACAGATAGCAAAGAGTCTCCTCATAAAAGTAAGCTTTCAATATTGTCATTATTAGAAACTGTTTAGAGTTTCCTCTATGAAGCTTTAAAGCTTTAATAGTTTGTCACTGATAAGAATTATGGCTTTCTGTACTCTCTTACAAAGAGAGTCTAAGGTTTTATCTTACCATAGATAAAATGAGATAACTTTATATAATGCGTTCTGCTCCAAAATACTGCCATGAGTTTGTTGTAAGAGGTGGGCTATAAAAGCTTGCCCAGAAAGAAGATATTATTATGAAATAATTATAAAGCCTGTCAATTATGTTGATTTTTAATTTTTCTGGTGATTTTTGTTTTCAATACAGAAAGCAAGTTGAAATTAAAACACATTAGATCTAATTTCAATAAATCTTATGAAGAGAACCTCTTTAGGTGCTTCGATGATGATCGTTACAAGCGATAAGATTTGCAGCAGTAAATTAAATACACTGTTCCACCCATTCGTGGGTGCCAGGGAGTACTGGTGACTCCATCTATTTGTTCCTCAGTTACCCAGAAGTACTCAGAGTTTCTGTATTACACCATCTATTTAATAGTTGTGAAAGCACTTTAGAAACTGTGTAATAGCTTATGCCTTTCAGCATCCCCATGAGATTTCCTGGTAGGCCTGTTTACTGGCAGGTTAAGATGCTTGACTAAGACCACACAGCGAACCAGTGAGAAAGCTAGAAATGAAATCCAGATGGCTTTGTTTATAGTCCTTTGTTCTAACCTCCCAAATGCTGTGGAAGAATGGATATTTTGCCTAGAAAGAAATTAAAACATGATAAATGAAAGCATGGCAGCACTATATCCCTACTAGTTTTAGAAAAGTAGCAAGGGAAGTTGCACTTCAGTACTCCAGGGATTATTTTTAATCTGAATGCTCATCTCTGACAATACCTTTTTCTTCTAGTTTTTTGTGTCTCCTAGCCTTGCTGCATTTGTTCTGAGCGTTGTGCCACCCTTGGCTGTCCTGGCTGTGATTTATGGCAGATACTTGCGAAAACTTACTAAAATGACTCAAGATGCTCTTGCAGAAGCAACTCAGGTAACCTTTCTAGTTAACTTTAAAGTTGCTGTAGTGTATTTAGGTTAGTATCTCTGAAGTTACAGATCTTCTGAAGACAATTGTACTGTTAGTTCTGACCCTGTAGTTTTGCATCTGAGTAGTATGAAAGGTAAATGTCGGTAACACTTACTCATAGATCTCAAAAACAACCATGCTTCCTTTGTCCATAACAATATAATGCAGAGATGCTAGGCCTTGAGAATTTGGAAATGTAGGGAATGATAAGGAATCTAGGCTTTAGCTTTGTGAGACCATAAAAAAATCAGCCTATGAAGTCTTGTGTAATTTGGTACCTGGGTTTGAAAAACACTTTTCTTGGATTACGGTTTTGAGCTTAAAGCTATCAGGAGCATCCTAGATGGATGCTTCCTTTGCTAGAAAGTCTGTCTCTGGAATGCATCCCTGATGCTTGACCTTACTGTCAGCTCTTAAATGTTTATGGGGCCTGTTTCTTAAACATTTTCCTCAAAGGCTTAGGGTGGGGAAACATTATTATAAAGCATAGAAATATAATTAGGAAAGCTCTAGTTAAAATGGTCACAGCTGTCACTTGTTGTAAACTTGGGATGTCCTTTGTAGGACTGTGCAAAAGGAAGATCAGCCCTCTACTGTTTGTCTTCCTCTGACTGTGTTGATGGGAAGCTCATGCCTTTGTAAACCAGGTGTGGGACTTCATATGAACAAGCAGTTGTTGTGGTCCATTCAAATTTTCAGGTTGAATAGGAGATGGGAGGAGAATTATATTTTTATATCATACTTTTACTTACAAAAGGGAGACTTGCTTTTTCTAAGACCATCACAATGTCCATTAATAACTTAGTGTAATTGGTTACAATTGAGGTATTTCAGAATTAATACTTTGCTGTTTAGAAGTTAAAATACTGAGTTGAAATGAGACGTAAGTAATTGGGTTAAATGAATTCCCAGCATTGCTTTGGTCAAATGAGTGGACATGTTTTAGGAAATAACTGCAGGCTTTTTTGCATGATTTAGTATGGAACAGAATATTCTTTATTTTTTCTCTTCCCACATTGTTATTGCAAATTATTGTGAATAGTAATTTCCCTATGGATGTTGTTCACACCAAATTTTTTAACCCTACTTTTATATTCTTCTGTCTTCTGCTAGCACTTAAGACAATCTTGAGGTTTTTTTAAAACTGCCTGGGCATGCAGTTTGCTTTTAACTTAATAGAATTTAAAAAAAAGAGAGTTGGGGTGGGGAGAGGAAGGCATGAGAAATTTTCCAATGCTATCCAAAGATATGTAGATTAGTGAAGTGATACTGGTTTAACTTTCAGGTGTACTGTAACGTGAGCATTTCAAATTGTGTGTCTCTGTGCATCTGTTTCGTGCTTTGCTTCTATGCAGTTAGCTGAAGAGCGTATCGGAAACATCAGAACAGTTCGAGCTTTTGGGCAAGAAGTGGCTGAAATGGAGAAGTATACAAATAAAGTTGATTATGTGCTACAGCTGGCTAAAAAAGAGGCACTAGCTCGGGCAGGCTTCTTTGGAGCAGTAAGTATATTTTAATGAAAGTAAGCCAGCCATGTTATGCAAAGTGTCAATTATTTCAAAACTCCTGATGATACTTAGAAATCTGCAAGTAAATGATTGAGAATAAATTGAACCTACATAAAACTGTGGGAAGACTGGACTTAAATCAGTCTAAGTTGCTGTGAAACTGCATTTCAAGATAAAATGGTATGATAAAGTCACTTTAAGCCTCTATTTCTGCCCCATGCCCCATAGCCAGGGACTGCTTATCTGAGGCCTTCTATTCAAGGAATTAAACCAGTGGAAGCCCTCCCCTACCCTTTGCATTTAGAGGTTTGGCTCCCCAATGAGAGGAGCATCAATGCATAGGAAGGTGGGGAGTGTGCGGGTAGGGGAGGGAGGCTTGGATTTTTCCATAACTGTTTGTTTAATCGAATTCTAAAACTGGAACATAACTGCAGACTATCACTTATTCCTTGGTAATGATGGTTAAGAATGATGTTTAGTGTTCCTTTCCACCTTGGGGAAAAAAAAGCCAAAAAAGAGTTGCTTGCTTTTTGAACACTTGTTGGATAGCACAGTGCCACTGGATGTCTGGCTGGCTGTTGGCTGGCTTTACGTTAGAATTGTTGAATCTCCCTCAGTCCTCCAAAAGTCTAGGTACCTATAGTGTGAGAGTTTTTTTTATTACAAGGAAAATTCTGAAACAATGTTTTAGAGGATGAAATTTAAGATGTATGTGACAAAATCTGCCTTTTCCTTTTTCCTTAGACTGGCCTTTCTGGGAACTTAATTGTCCTCTCAGTGTTATACAAAGGAGGATTACTAATGGGCAGTGCCTACATGACAGTTGGTGAACTCTCATCTTTCCTAATGTATGCTTTCTGGGTTGGAATAAGCATTGGAGGTATGGAATGGGAAATTAGATTTTCTTCACTTCAAAGCATTATAGTCATTATAGGGGTGGGAGGGAAGAAGCTCTTAAAAGATCTGACTTTCTTAAAAAGTCTTCCAAATGAACTTCTCAAGAAATCTTTTTTTTTTTTTCTGAAGAGTTAATGAAAATAATAATCTATAACTTAATGTAAGCCTTCTTTTTCCCCAAAAGAAGGGTTGGGTTTTTTCAATGTGGGCATGTGACAGTATATATTACTTTAATTTTCTTTAGGTCTAAATCAAGATACTTCCTGTATCGTGTAAAGCAAGAGAATATATGGGTCTGTGTTAAGCATACTCTATTTAGCAAGGCACGTAGCATTTAGCTGTTAATTCAGTATAGAGTGTCCTCAACTGGAAGAGTAAACAAAGTGCCAGCAGAATACTGCACTATGGTGCTAACCTTGTGGTTTTCCTTACTCGCTGACTCCTCCTTGAAGCCCACACTCTGTAATCTACTGGCCCAGCAACAAGCTGTTCATCTTTTTGACAGAGCTGTCTTCATGACTGCATACAGGCAAAAATGGTGATAAGTTGCTCGGAAGTTTGACAACTTACTGGAAGCATTCTTCTTTAAAATGAGTCTGTTACTTCTGATAGACTAGGAGGGCAATGCAGCTTGCTGGTTTTGTCTTTTTTGTGATTAGGCCTGATATCATGGGGAGCACAAAGGTGTGCCTGATGGCAAAATTTAACAGACCTGCTTCCTTGTATATCAAAATTCCAGTGGCACCTATTCCAGCTACCAGCTCCCTTTCTTCTCTGCTTAAATCATTGAAGTTTGGTCAATGGAGAGATATCTGGCACTTCGAAAACATGGGACAAGCTAATGTTAAATAAATGAAGATTAGAAGCACTGCTAAAAATATCACTGAATTAACTTTTATCTGCTATAAAAACCTATTTTCAAATTCTAGTTCAGATTATTGTAGAATGTAGTTCTGCACAGAGCTCATTCTCATGGGGACTCTGAAGCAGAGGTGTCTTGCCACATGAGGCCTGCCTTCCTAGGTGCCTACAAGGCGTATAAATCTTCCAAGTGCTAAGTCTGCTCTGTATATGTCATCAGTACATATAGGAGTTGATGCAACAAACTGTGAAGTTCACTGCATAATTTGTGACTTTGCCCCTTTTTGTTGTAAATTTGCTGTGTTTTCTTCCAAACACGGAACATGGGTTATGAAAATTAAAAACATTTTCTAATTTGTATTTGCTGTCCATATTACATAACGCTTCCTTAATGAGTGGTTGTGAATTTACAAACCTCAGTGTTTGAGTTTGAAGTTGCTCTGTGAGGCTTATGCCTTCCCCGCCATGCCCTGCTCTAGGATGTAGATGCTTTGGCTCTTTTTGCCAAGCAGACAGCTTCTCACCATGGCTAGTGTTGCAAGCTTTCAGATGGTCCTCAGCAGCAGCATGATGAAAATTCCCTGCCTACACTTAGAGACTTGTGACCTTGAGTTGAGCTTCTTGCTCTGCAAAAATAAACCAGTAAACCCATTATATATATATATATTTAGATATACATATCTTTTATATATACACCTTGGTTTTTCTGCCCTCCTGAAATAACTCTTAACACTGTAAACATTTTACAGTGTTGATGCCTTAAGAGGCCTCCTAAAAACAGAGACTAGACAGGAGTAAGGGAATAAAGGTAGGTATTTATTTGAAAGGCCTTCAAAGGTACCCCCTGGGGAGCCAGAGGCTATTGCCAAGATGGACCCCAAGATGGACCCCAGGTCACGAGCTATTCACACTTTTATAGGTTTGGTTCATTTGCATATCAGGGTTAATTCTCCAATTAAAGCTTCAGTAAACGATGTAGTTCCCCTCAGCTTGCCCCCCNTTCAGTTAACGATGTAGTTCCCCTCAGCTTCCCTCCCCCTTAGAGTCTTTGGTTTACACATTTTGGGCTTAGGACAGTTTGAGTGTCCTTGGAGAGCAGGCCTGGAGAGGCTTTGTTATGTCTACTTAGCAGGAGAGAGCAGAAATTAACAGGCTACAAGAAACCTCAGAGTTACACACTAAGCAGTACAGGGCTTAAAAAATATGAAAGTTAAAACCTAAGGCATCAGTGTAAGTGTGTTTATTCTGTTGGAATTCAAAGATCATGAAATTGATCTTTTCTTTTGAAAGACACACAAAAAATTAAGAAATTGGACATTTGACATCTATGTACTACTCCATTTTTAGTTCTATGTTGGTTTCTGTGTTTACGTCAGCTGGAAAGCCCTTCAGCCAAGCTACCTTCGAGATGATTCACACAGCTGCTAAGAGCTGGGACCCAGTACTATGTGCAGGCCTTGTCATTAGCTTTTGCTTTCTCCAGTAATGCTTGAAGCATACTGGCATGGGAGACACATCTCTTTCCATTGTCCATTCTCCACACACCTTCTCAAGCGTCACTTCAGCCTTCAGTTTTGTGCCCTCTCTCTGCTGTGGCTGACTCAGTCAGGCTCCCATGTGCTAGTGTAGACAAAGAAGAGCATTCAGAATACTCTGTTCTACTGAATGATCTGGAAATATAGCTGGTTGGATGCAAAGCTGTTTTCCTAAAGCTGGATGCTGTTCTTCCTTACAGGTGAATGAAAAAGGGCATACGTAAGATGAAGTGTATTAACGTTTTCTTTTCTTCAGAGTGATTTGTTTTACAGATACAAATAAGAATGGTGAGTAAGGGTTATTGGTAGCTTTCAAATGAGACTAGATAGGATTTAACAGTTTGTTGGAATAAAAGATCCCCTACACATCTGATCCTTTAATGCGGCTGCTGAAAAGTATAATGCTAATTTTATCTCTTCTCTGTCTTCCATTCCATATGTATGCATAATACTGTTCTGCTTTTTGTTTAGGTCTAAGTTCCTTTTATTCTGAGCTAATGAAAGGACTAGGTGCTGGCGGACGTCTTTGGGAACTTATTGAAAGGAAGCCCCAACTTCCATTTGATGGTGGGTTCTTGTTTTGTTACTGTTTGAAGGCTGGGTTTTCTCCTACTGGTCAGCAATATTTTAGAAGGGTATGTGTAATACTTACAGGTAGTACTGACTTACATTCTTTTCAAAGAAAGTAGATATAGTCATAATCCTTCTGACTTTGCCTAATTACAAAACAGATGATGAAAATTTCCTTTAATAAAAAATTTTAGAAGCCAAAAGTTTGGCTTAATTAATTACTTTTGGTTTAATTTTTTTTTTATTTATTTAATTCCGAATATGATTTTAAATCATATTACTTTTTAAGTTATGTGACAGAGGACATGGTCATTTCTAGCTTTTTGGAATTTTTTGTTGATGTCATCACTACTTCCTCTTGATTCAGCTTTAGAGCGAAAAGAGTGGAAAGAAGAAAAAGGAGAGGAGGCAGGAGCTTTCAGTTGGCTGTATCTCCTATTTCCACTGAAAGGCTTACCGTGCTCATCTCTAATGGCTAAGAAATGATCAGTCTGAAAAGAGAAGCTTTCAAAACCAGGTGGTTTTCATTAAGAGTATTTCAAGCTTAAACATTTCATACTGATGCAGTGAAAACCAGTCCTTAGTAAGACATGTTGATTTGAATCCTAACTTGCAAACGCACAGTTTGAGGCCTTTCAGCAACACATACTAAACTGAATTTTTGAGTTGTTCTCCCATAGGATTCAAGGACTGAGGCATGACTGGAGAATAAAAGGAAGTAAAGGGTAGGGCGGATAGGAGGACTTCTGGTTATTGGGATAGTGTGGATGTGCAGGTACAGCAGGTGTTGCTTTTGGAGTGATTTGCACCTTTCTCCTCACAGTAATACTACCCACATTTCTTCCTTATTTAGGGGGGCAAGGTTTTATTTTTGCAGAACTCTGGTTGTTGCTGGTGAGAACAAGTATTTCAGGAACAAATAATAATGTCTTTTTTCTTGCATCTAGAATCCAAACAAGAGACAAGTATGTAGCTGTTAGATATTTTTACGGTGATATATAGAGGAAGGACTTGTGGTAGCAGACTTCCTGTATTGCAGTAGACTTCAGTGTTTCAGGCCATGGAACAGACTGTGCAATAACTTAAGAGAAGTGATTACTTGCTACTGTGGTAATAATAAGGTAACACAGGATTTAGCAAATACATTTCTTTTCCCAAAAGGAGGTTTACAGGTCATTGTGGAAACATTAAAGTTATAATGTGTATGTCCATAGGTTATAGTCAAGGAGGGAATCTGGAATTGTATGCTCTTGTGTTTTCCATTCCAATGCTACTACCATTACACTGAAAACCTGGAGAAGAAATGGAAACCTGGAAAAACGAAAAGCAGAATTAGTGAAATCTTGATTACTGCTGATGGATGTCTTTTTTTCCTATCCACGGTTACTGTTTAACCAAACATTGGCATGTGCTACCATGTGCTGTGGCTGGTTGGGAGTTACTTGTGTGCTGCATCTGAAAAGAATTACGGGTTTGAGTTGTTTTTCTCTAGTACGAACAAACATGACTCGGGTATTGCTCTAGTACTGCCAGTTTTCACAAAACCAGTGGGAACTTCGTCCTCTGGGAACGCAGCCCCACTGTCCAATTAGTTTGCTTTGTATGGATATGTGTCACTGGGTTTTAACAGGGCTTGAAGAAATTTTGTTTCTTTGTCTTAACTATTTATCAGCTTTTTCTAGTAGTGATATTAAGATAATTGTTTAAATCAAATGCTGTGTTCCAGAAAGAAGCTGGTTTTATTTAACTTTGGTAGTTGTTCATTCATGGTGGTTTCATTCATGGAAGCTTTCACAAACTGAAATTTTCGTTTCAGTGAACTGTTGCCTAAATGTTAGGCCTCTGATTGGTATTTGAATTTATTAAATATGCTTTCCGCTGAAAGGAGAGAGAAAACTAAAAATTGGCCATTAGTGCAACAAACCTAGCAGCAGCTTTATTCCAGTGACAGGAACTGCTCTTGTTCAGAGGAGGGTGTTTCAGGTGACTTTTGTGGCTTGGTGAAAGGGCAATAAACGACTTGCAATGTTTATCTTTTTGTGTTCTATGGTAACGGGACTTTGGCCTTCACCAATGCCTTTTTATTTCATTGCTCCTAATTGACAAAGCTTAAATTGTTTATAGTATGTTTACTAATTTAGATAATTCTATGAGAAGTGTTTGTTGTTAATGGTTAGGTATTAGCAAGATGCACATTCTCCCTCTTGCTGTAGGTAGCCTACAGGTTCAGCACTGGTGAGCAACCTGAAATTGCATTCAGGAATGATTGATGTACCACTCTGATTCACTCATGGCTGAAATATAACCACTGGTCCTGAATTGTGGCTTGCAGTTATCCATAGATTGAATGTGGAGATAGATATTTCTATTGAGTGTCTGTAAAGCAAGCTCTAGGAGGGCTGAGCTAATTTTTGTTCCTATTCACATTTCTGTATTTCATTCTTTGTTATATAGAGGGAATCACATTAGGCAAAGACGTATTCAGAGGTGCTTTGGAATTCAAAGATGTTGAATTTGCATATCCAACACGTCCAGAAACATCAATTTTCAAAGATTTCAGCCTTTCCATTCCAGCTGGCTCTGTTATGGCTCTGGTCGGCCCAAGTGGTACAGGGAAATCAACGATTGTATCTCTTCTGCTGCGGCTGTATGATCCTATCTCAGGTACGGTTTGTGTGTTGCACTCATTTGTGATAATTAATGCTTTGCATCTCAGATAAACCTTATAAACAGTTGGGGTTCCTGTGCTTGAGGTCCATCTTTCCTTCTGGGGTGTATGGTTACCATGTGGTGGTGCTTGCATAGCTTTGCGTTTCTGATCCTCCAGTACAGCGTGTGATTCCTCAGGGGTTGTTGTTATCAGCTGTTCCTTCAGTCTCTTTTCAGTTCGTGTCAAACACACTTGACTGTACTGTTTCCTTACTTAAGGTACTATCACTGTTGATGGCTTTGATATCCGTCAGTTAAATCCTCTGTGGTTCAGGACAAAGATTGGAACAGTAAGTCAGGTAAGGAAAAAAAAGAAATCCAAGTAGATGAAATAATTTTGTGATCAACTAGCTTTTCCTCACTTTCCTTCTTTTTAGAAAGACATATCTTGCTTCTCAGCGAAATCCTTCCATCTCACCATAACTGCTGTTGTACATGCTTTGTTCCAAAAATAACAATTTAGAGCTAGTTCCAGTATTCTGTAGTCTGTTTTTACATAATCACAGAGATTCAAAACGTTAGTTGAGAAGAAAAGTGTGCATGTGGAGACTGGAAGGTAAATTGCTGTAAATTGTGTAGGTATGAACAACCTAATGCTTGCTATAATTTGTTGAAGAAAGTAACAAAAACTTAATTTTTGTAATACTTAATTGCCTTTTGTATTGATGGAAGTCACACAATCATATCTTACACAGACATTTAAAAAACTTAACTTCTGTGCTCTGAGTAGTTTCCAGGAAAACATAGTTCCATTAGGAAAGCATGAAAATACAGCATGGTTGGCACTTACTCTTATAGTGCCACCTCCCTAGCAACCTCCAAACTCTGGAAGTCAATGGTGTCATAAAAATTAACTATTTTGCCAATTAAAATGTTCATTCCCTTCTCTCCCCAGATACTTCACAGTGCATTAACTGTTAGGCTGATTTTCTGGTTAACAGCATAAGGGTAACTGGATATTTGTTGCATTTCAAAACAACTTCTTTATGTAATAATGCCACCAAAAGCTTTTGTGCAAAAATGATTTTCCTGTTGCCACATTAGCACTTTTCTTTTTGAATGAATGTATTCCATTTAAATTACCAGTAGGAGGTCCCTACTGGTATACAAAGAACATGACTATTTTTTAAACAGAGTTCACTTACCTTGTTTCAGATGTTTTCCCATTGTACATCACTTGTCCCATCTCACAGTTCTCTGTTGCAAGCTTTAATACAAATTAAATGCACATAATGCCATAAAATCTGTGTAGAGATTAAGAAAAGAATCATCATTGTTGCAAATCATGGAATACTTTGGGTTGGAAGGGACCTTTAAATGTCGTCTCATCCAATCCCCCTGCACTGAGGAGGGACATCTTCATCTAGATGTGGTTGCTCAAAACCCCCATCCTTGAATGAGCCTGACTTTGAATGGTTCCAAGGATGGGGCATCCACCACCTCTCTGGGCAACCTCTTTCAGTGTTTCACCACCTGCACTGTAAAAAATGTCTTCCTTATACCTAATCTAAACTGACCCACCTGTAGTTCAAAACCATCACCCCTTGTCCTATGACAACAGGCCCTGCTAAGAAGTGTGTTTCCATCTTTCTTATAGCCCCCCTTCCAAGGCCTGAAACACCACAATGAGGTCTCTCTGGAGCCTTTTCTTCTCCAGGCTGAAGAGCCCCATCTCTCTCAGCCTTCCCTCGCAGGAGAGGTGCTCCATCCCTCCCCTGATGATGATATGTGGCAAAGTACAAAGGAAGGGTTTTTGATGTTCGAATGTATAGCTCTTCCTAAACTCTTCCTGAAATATTAGGAATTGAGAGTTATGTTTTGTCAGTTAAAAAGGTAACAATTTTTAATTGGTTTTCACTATCCATTTTGGTGTTAGGGGAGGAGGTTTTTTATTAATTTTTAATTCAATTAACTCTAGCTTACATATTCTTCATATGGATATTGTAAGTGGGGTTTATGTTATTTGAGATAATAGACAACACATGCATACAGTTATAGATCCCCTATATTAGTTATGTGTTTGCATTTGTCAGGAACCAATTCTCTTCTCCTGTTCTATTGCTGAAAATATTGCCTATGGTGCAGAGGATCCTTCTACTGTGACGGCCGAGGAGATTCAGAAAGTTGCTGAAATAGCTAATGCTGCTAGTTTTATCAGAGATTTTCCAAAAGGATTTGACACTGTAGTTGGAGAAAAAGGCATTTTGCTTTCAGGTACGTCTTTTTTGCTTGCTAATTTTAAAAATCTTGATGCTATTGAGTGATGTAAAAATTCCATCATTTTTTGTTACCACTTTTTTCTCCAAGCTGTAGCCTGCCATAAGTACTGAAAGAATCCACCTTTCACCTCCATTCCCCACTAAAATACATGAGCCTAATTCTGCTCAGCCCAGGCATTCAGTTAAAATTACCTGACATTTGTTTTCCTATTTCAATTTACTGATTCTTTTTCCCCAGGTGGACAGAAGCAACGAATTGCGATTGCTCGAGCTCTGCTCAAGGTAAGCCAGCATCCAAACAACTATTTAACTACTTCTTAGGGGGAGGCAGGAAGGAGTATAAAGGAGGAGGTCTTTCAGCGGGAGAGGTAGGAAAATATTTTTAAAAAGGAGAAAGTGTCTTTGATGTTAATGAAGTTTGAAAGGGCTGAGTGACTAATGACAATTTACTTAATGTCAGTGCTTATTCCTATCTTTCAGCCATGTTTTTTGATAGTTCTTGCCAAGACTGATGTTAAATCATTGTATAATGGCCCACTTCCATAAGATGAGGTCAAGGATGAAGGAAGTCTTTAAGAATGTGGTGCTAGTAAATGCATATATGACACTTCTGTGTTCAGATCTCTCATTCATGGGTTAATTTTTCTGGGTTGCAGTTTACTTCAGATGCCTTGTCTTAGTTTTGAGGGGAGGTGGCCTGGATTTGGGACAAGATGACATTTCAGGCACAATGCTGTGTCATGCTTTTCTTCAAAGATTGGTATGGGTCTGGCTTCGGGACAGGCTCTGTGCTGCACAAATTTGAGGAGGCTTCTGAGGATCGAAAGAACAAAGAGTTTGGTTCAGGTACAGCCACTGGGCCTTGCAGGGAGGCAGTTTGGTGCTGATGCTCAGCTGGAAGTTTTGATCCTTGCTGAACCCAGTTTGCATTCATGTTAAGCCACACAGGTGTCTGTTGCATCCTGGCATGCCCAGTTAATAGGAATTTCATTATACCAGTTCTCTTTTACCACAAAAGCTGAAAAACTGATTGTATTTCAAGTCATAATTTTATAAAGATCATGGGATTAAAGACTTTATTTTGTGGAAGAAAAAAGGTTGTAAAAAATAAATGAGTAGTTGATATACTGGGGTAGCTGGGGGTGCAGTGAAGTCTCGTCTGTCCCAGATAAAGTTTAAAGCTTTTGCTCTCAACTTTATCAAGGAAGTTTGGGTTATGTACCGTAATTCAGAAGTGAATTCTTCTAAGGCATTTGAGTGCTGGCAATTTTTTTTTTTTTTTTTTTTTTTAATAATCTAATTGGGAGAAATTCTTAAATGCTAGTTCTTAAGTACTATGTATTTTACCTGTGGGTGAAATACTGCTTGTTGGTAGTGGTTTGTTACTTCTAGTTACTAAGACAGTTTTATATAGCAGACTGACTGCAAGTGGAGGGTAGCTAAGCCTCTGTGAAAGAGCCACATAAGAATGTAGAACTTTTGACCACAATGCTGCTCAGAATGCCTAAAAATCATCTCCCCCTCTTAGTTTGTATCTTTCAAATGGTTATCTGGGTATAGTATTCTGCTATTTTAGTTTGGGAAATTTGAAAATGGAGGAGTGTTGTTTCTGTTTTGCCCTCTTAGCATTTAGATTTCTTAGAAGTAATGCTTTGAATGACACTCAATTCTTTTGATGAAGTAAGTACTCTTACTTGGAGTTTTAAGCTATATTAATACCGTTCTCTATTGATATAAATATTCGCATCTTGTTTAATTGTTATTATAACCAGTTTTACTTTCTTTTTCAGAATCCTAAAATTCTTCTGTTAGATGAAGCAACAAGGTAAGAAGAAAAAGAAATAGAAACTTAGAAATCATGTACCTGTAAACTCAGATTTCTTTCTTTCTCTCCATGTTGTTGTACATTATCTAGCCCCTTATTACTCTCTACCCACAAAAAGGAATGTGCCTTCTAGAATGTGTGACTTGGTTAGGAGACCTATAATAAAAGCTGTTTATACAAAGCAGAAAGGATAGCTGGTACATTGTGATTTTTCATGGAATTAAATTTGTAATATGTAACATAATTTTGAAACATCTACTTAAGTCTTTTTTGTATCTTTAGTTTAAACTTAGATCCTAGTGTAAAAGAGATAGGATTATTCTGTAGTGTAACTGATTTTTTTTTCCCACTGACTTAATTTGGTGTTATTTCTCCATGCTTATTTTTGCATATGAGAATATGTAATGCCTATAACTTGGATGTGAGCACTAAGCATGTTCACGAAACTTTCCTGCAGTTCCAGCAGTTCATCTTCACCACCAATAGAGAGGGTTTGCAGTTTTGGCAAAATAAGCCTAATGCATACAAAACCAACCTGTCTTAAAATAACAAATATCCTCCTCTCTCCCATCCCTACCCCATTTGTTACTAGTGCTTTGGATGCTGAAAATGAGTACCTGGTGCAAGAAGCTCTGGACCGGCTGATGGAAGGGAGGACAGTCCTAATTATTGCTCATCGTCTGTCTACTATTCAAAATGCTGATTTTGTTGCAGTCCTTGGCCAGGGCAAAATTCTTGAATGTGGGAAACATGAGGAACTACTTGCAAATCCAAATGGACTTTTCAGGAAACTAATGCAGAAACAAGCTTTTCTTCAGAATAGTGATACTTTTGCATTAGATTTACAATCCAGAGAAAAGGATATATTAAAAGAAAATGTATGAGACAATGTATGAATAATGGAAACTTACAAACTACAAAGACTATAACTTACGTTTCAGTTATGTAAAGTAAGTGTTATATTTTTCCAAAATGTACAAAATATTATTTTGAAACTTAAATATGTTTAAACTTTTTATTGAAAGCTTTTTAATAAGTACTGTAACTTTAAAAAATAGCTGTGACATTGAGATAATTTCAGTGCATAGATTTTTCTGCTTGTGTTACTTTGAGACTGTCTAGAATCTTGTTTGCTGTAACACACTGTAGGAAGATTCTCAAGTAAGTTCAGCATTTTAAAGGTAATTAAATGACAATCTTATCATTTTCATACCATTGTCTCTCTCTTTCCAAGGAGAGGAAAAAGAAAAAAGGAACTTTTGTGTTTTGTGCTTTGTCAGTAGTCTTAAAATGCTGGAATTCAAAAATGCATGACACTAACACACTGTGAAAATTGTGACTTCCACTGCACTGTCCTTCCAGTTACTGTTTGTTCCAGAATGTGATTGTGTTCCGAACTTGATTATGATCCCCATCTACAGTTCCTGTAGAGAATTACATACAAAAACACATTTTAGAGAGTATGAAAGCATGAGTTGGAGGAAAGTTCTTTAATAAAACAAACAACCCAACACAAAAAAAGGGCAACCAAACAAAAATACTGACTTTACATAAGGATAAAGGAAGTGTGTTACTTCCTTTATGAAGCCAGCATAGGAAAATCTAAAATTTGCATGCATTTTCTTCCCTTTTCTCTTTTCCCATTTCTTTAATTTCACTTCTGTTCTAGGATGACATCCAAAAGAACATGCCCTCCCATATATGTTTTTGTCCTTTTTTAAGGCATATATAAGTTTTGTATTGTTAATTAAAATTTCAGTTATAGAAATCATGAGTTTTGCCTAACTACTTTATTAGAAACAACTAATAAACAACCTTCTCAAGGACAGCTAGTAAATAGCAGCATCACAATAATTTGAATAACTGCAGGAGGATATGTTTAGCAGTGAATAGTTTGCCTCATGTTTCTATAATTGAAGAGTCTCTTTCAATGGCATCTCTGAAGATGCAAAACCCCACAAGGTGATTTTAAAAAGCTAGAGATCCCAGATCAAATTAAAACTCATCTATGCTAGGAAAACTTGTTGCTGGAAGACCTTATTGGCAATAGCCGAAATACCTAGTGCTGGCCAAGCTTAAAATGTTAGTGCCATTAATAGCACTTCGTGGAATATAATGAAAACATTAGAGAATGAAAATAAAATTACATCCAGATGTAATTTTATCTTCAGATATAGTTTGCCTAGAAGCATATGTTGTACTAAAGATATGCCAAAAATACTCCTGACCCAATGTTTAATTTCAATGTTGACTACCAGTTAATGTATTTAGAGAAGTTTGACTCTTTAATCCTCACTCATGTAATTTCTCTTTACATGAGATTTATTCCTGTATTTACAGGAATGGGTTACAGGAATTACTTGCAGCTAAGCTGATTGAGTGTTTCATGTCTTTTGTTCATTAGTTGCCCTGGCAGGTATTGCAGCCGACAGAGAAGTGTGAAAAGCTACACAAAAGCTCTAGTCCATGGAAAGACAAATGTTTGTCATAGCATGTACATTGGTTAGCAGACTTTGTTCGAGTTAGAACCACTCAAAATACTACTTGGGATATTTATGGGACAGTCAAGAACTGGTTAAGTCTTTAACTGGTATCAGTACAAATTATTTCTGTGTCGAAAATGAGATTTGAATGTTGAGTTGTATCTTTCTTCTGAAGATGGAGCTCTTACAGGGCTGGGACAGCACAAAGACTAATTCCTTGAGGAAGTGTAGCTGGGTATAGATAGGGTTCAACCAGCAAAAAAAACCTGTTCATGCTGCATCATTTAAAATATTTTAGGAACGAGCTCTGAAGAGGAGCTTTCAGTTTTTAAAATAATTCGAATGTCACCAATTGTGAATGTTGGGAAATGTGGATGTCAGTTTGAATTTTTTTCCAGATTTTTCCTTCTTTGCTTGTGTGTGTGTGTGCATTTCCTGGTTTGGTTTGTTTGTTTTTCTTGAAGAAGTGACAGTAACATGATGATTTAGCATCATATGTATAAAGAAGGCTATATAGAGGGATACTACATTGATGTAACAGTATAGTGAACCTCCACTAAATTTTGGTATTTTACTTTTTGCATAAAATCACAGCCAAAGGAGATGACTTGAGTGAAAAAGACAAAGTGCCGACACTGACAGGTGCCTCATACTTCCGTCCTGCCAGATGAGCCATCTCAAGTTTGTCTCATCAGCATTTTGGGTTCAGTCACATTGGACCACAATCCACACAGAAAGCCTAACAGCCTTGAATCTATTATCGAAGAACATATTTTTGAAAAGTTCTGGGATTTTTTTTAATATTCTATTTTTAGTTAATTTTGTATTAACTGATCGGCTTTGTTGACAATACACGTACAAATCAACTCCTTCCCCAAATGGATGGTACATACCTACCCTCTGAAAGCTTTTTCATGCAAACCAATGCCATTGAGCATTTTCTTTCAGTGAGGAAAATGTAGTTCCCCTTGAAGGCTAAAATCTATTGCTATCCCATAGAATAGCTGTAGTGCATGGTTGTTACCTACCACACATGTGAAACATACCAAGGTGTGCGTGGAATATGGTTTTCTATATTTATTTATTTAATTAGAAAGTTGGGGACGAACACAGGTATGCACAGGCTATTTTAAAGATAAGGCAGCTCTTAGTGGAAAATAGGTCCTTCCAAATGGGCATTGAACAGCTGCTTTTTGAGCATATCCAGCCTTTCCCTGCTCCAGCTGCATAGTGCCAGCTAACCGCATGAACTCAGCGAGGAATGGTACCCAAACCCAGCCCTGTAAATCTTCCTGGGAACGTCCCGGAGGATCAAGCATCTATTCAGGAATATCCGAGGGAGAGGATCGTGTTTTAGTTTGACTCTGGGGGCTGGCAGCGCTGCGGAGGAGCCCGCGGTACCATTCCCCCGGAGGCCAAGGCAGCTGTCCTGCCGCAGACTGACGGCTGCAGCGGGGTTTCCGCCGCTCCCCGGCAGGGGCCGCGCCGCGCTCGGATCCGCTCGGCTCCGTTCGGCTCCACCCGCTGTCCTTCGGCTCCTCCCGGCTCCGCCCTGTCTCGCTCGGCGCCGCCCGGCCGAACTCGGCTTCGCTCGGCTCCTGCCGGTCGCGCCCCGCTGCCGGCGGTTGCCGCGCGGGCCCGCCCCGCGGTGACGCGCTCAGCGGGCGCCTGGCGGGAGCGCGGGGCCGGCGGCGCTCCTGCATCCAGAGCCATGTTCCCGTCGGCTCCCAACTCCCCGCGGACCCCGGGCGGGTCGGCCCGAAGGACCCTCGGCAGCGCCGCGCCCAGCCCTCTCTCCCGGCCGGGCGGCAAGAAGGGCCTGCCCATCGTGGCGGCAGCCGCCTCCCCGGTGCTGTTCTCGCCGGCGGCGCGGAGGAGCGGCTCCCTCTCGGCGCGGTGAGTCCCGCCCCTCGCCGCACACCCGGCCTCGCTGTTAGGTGCTCGAACCAGTGTGGGTTACATTATAGTACTGTACATAAAGCCATAAATGCACGGTACCACGTGTTCAGCGTTATAAGTACTTCTTACTAGGTTTTGAATTCGACGGTTCCTCAAATATATCCCTTTGTGATATATGAAAATAGTAAGAGCTTCCGTATTTTAAAACAAGATAAAATAGTCAAATTTCAGGCATTGCGCACCCACTCACCCCTCTCCTCAGCTTCCTGTCTATTCCCTTCCCTATGAATCAAAACTGAGATACAGCATGAGCTCCAGATCAGTTTCAGGCTTCCTAATCTCTTTTCTCAGGAGCAGCTATTTGTTGTGTTACTGAGATAAAGAGGATTGCCCATGTTCAGTTTTGGGGAACTTTTACTTCAAGTCTGCATAATAATTTTTGCAAACTGGGTGTCAGGATTGTCTTCTAGCTGTCATCATCTTTTCCCATTCAGACTGGGAGGTCTGAGACATCATTTTGCTTGTGAGGAGAAATAAAAGGAGGGCGTTGATTCTAAAAGCAGAGAAATTTGCCCACAATTGTGTTCAAAACAAAACTGACCTGTGCTGTTCCAGAGAGAGAAGATGGGGAAGGATGCAAAGCAGCTTTTATAAATTATGTTGTGAGACAGATAAGAACTGCTGTCTCCACAGCAAACTAAGGGTGGTAGAAGTGCTGTCAGATCCAAGCTGCCATGGGTGTTTAGAGTGTTGCACAGTGTGTACTGCCCAGCAGTGCCAGAGCTAGGGATGGACGTAGGCCCTGCAGTCGGGGAAGAGCTTGTGCTAAGCTTCTCCTGACGCTGTGAATGTCTTTATTCTGTAGATAACGAGAGTGTGGAGAAGTTGAACAGTGAGTTTGTTGCTGGTGGAGTAATGCATATTCAAAGTCAGTTCTTTAAAAATAAAGACTTTGATGACAGCTGGCAACTTGTAAGGAAGCCATCAAATTACTGCTTTAGGTGGTGTTCCCAGAGGAAGCCTGTTTATTTTACATAAATCTGTTTTTAAATAGATACTGATGAAGTAAATGTATGCTGAAACTGATGAAGAAGCAATAAAAAGTTAACTGTAACTTTTTGTTTTGTTTAAGAGCGACTCCTACCAGAGTTATCCAGCTTCCTACAGCAACTGAGACTATTAACTATGATGTTAAGGCTTTTGGATCCTCTCTGCCTGTTAAGGTTATGGAAGCCTTGAAGAAGGCTGATGGTAAGAATTGATGTTATTCTTTTCAATGAAAAGTGACAGGTGGGAGAAGTCAGCATGTCATTGATGCCATTGAAATGCTGACTTCACAGGGGAAGCTAAAACGTCTGTGCCTTGCTTTGAATCCAGCTTGGTTATCTATGTAACAACAATGATAATAATACTCATGTGGGTATGAATGCATGGAAATATCCTTCAGGTGCTGCTTATGCAATTTGTTGTAAAAAGCCAAGGTTATAAAGAAAGCCAGTAGTAGGTTTTTAGTAACTTTTACTTACTGGTTCTTTCTCACCTTTTTTCCTTGTTTTGATTCTGCTGTGTCCTAGAGTGGATGCTTTATTTTTTTCTTTATTTCAATTCCTATTTGTTATCTCTTCCAAAAGCCCCAGTGATACAAACCTTTCCCTGAATTCAAGAAATTCATCTCCTAAGCAATTTTTTCTCTGTGGCTAAGTTTTCCCTTTATAGTAGTTACAAGAGGAATCAAAAAATAAAAATGTTATTTATTAAGATTATCTTAAAAATAATCTTAAAAATTGTTGAGTGATTTACAAGGCTGTTATAATCAGCGCTAAATAGGTGGAAATGGGTTTTAGGGTTGTCTTTTCATTCTCAAAAGTTGAGGGTTTATCAAATGCATTTTTAAGCTAGATGTAGTAATTTGATATGTTAATCAAATAGATGGAAATTCTAACATGGAAACTAATTTAACAGAAAGTATTTCTTATTTTCATATAAGAATGAAAGTTTATTGGTTTAAAGGTTACTCTGCAGTGTTTTAAAAGTCTGAATGCTTTAAGAAAATTACTTTTTTATATAGCTGATGACCAGCTGAGTGTTCAAGTGGATCAAAGTGGATGGGCCTGGCTAGTTCATAAAGAGAGGCTGATCATTTGGAAGATTGGTCAGTCTGCAGTAGCTAAGGTAACTGAAGGGTTGAGATGGAAAGTCTGTATTTTATGCTATTTGAACTGGTTATGCAGTTATGGGGTTGGGGTTTTTTTTCAACTGGAGTTTGTCTGGTTTCCCCCAAAAGCGGCGGGATTGATATGAAGTCATGCTAACAACAGTAGCTGAAACTCAAGCTTTTGAGAGAACTTAAATTTTTTATATTCCTCTCTTCAGTTTTAATTGTCACCTTGACACTAAGGTTAATTCTTTGTATTTTAATAGGTGTTGCTCTTAGGTTAGATAGTCTTGATAAAGCTTATTTTGATAATTAAAATCTAGTTGCTGTCTTACAGATTGGTTTAGATTATTCTGAGACCAATTTTCAACTTGCAAAAAACCCCAAAAACACAGTTAATTTCAGAGGTACTGAACATATGTTTCACCTAGACTTCTTAGGGGAAGAATTTTTTTATCCCCTCTGGACAGTGTTTCTTTGAGCATTGTTTCAGTGGTGGTCAGAGAAAAACTGTACTTACAAAATCAGTATGTTTCAATCAGGGCAGTGTATGTTAATTATACAGGTCCCGCTCTTACAGGGGAGTGTCAGGTATACACATTCTGGCACTTGGAGAGATTTTTCAAGGGATTAAAATTTTTCTGGTTGTTTAACTTCAGGGGGGAGGGGAGTGAGGAGTGTTTTCCCTCTCTACTATGTTAGTACCTAGTAAGTTTTCTCAAGCACTTCTAGTTTAATTTTTTCAGAATATTATAATAAGTGATAGTCAAATAATCCCTGATAGAAATAATTCAATACTGTAGTGTTGTACTCAGAAATAACTAAAGAAAACCAGTGATATTTGAAAATGTACCATTAGATGTTTTTTAGGTGTTTTCTGGTTGTGACAACCTTGTTGAAATTGTTTTGTGACATTTTTTTGGTTACCTTACACAGTGTCTGGGCTAGTTGAAATGTAATTTTTAGCAGGGTCAAAAAGTCTAAAGATTTTATGGCAGAGGAATAAGTTCTTCCAGCCTCATATTTATTATGACATCTCTTTCTTTCTTCCAGTTATCTCTGTGCAAGGAATTGCAGCTGCCACCCAGTGACTTCCAATGGAGTTCTGGTTTAGCAGCTGTATCTTGTCTCAATTCTTCAGGTGAAGCACCTTCTCTGCAGGTGATCAAATTTTAAATTTTAGTGTTTAAAAGCACCTTTAGAATAACTTTGAATATATCCTTTTTTTTTTTTTTAAGGATATATTCAATGTGTTTGAAAATGTTTGGTGGTATGCTATCTATTCAAAAGGTCAGGATTGATAGTTTGCAATAAATACCTTTAAGTAAACAAAATTCTGCTAGTTCTTTTAAATTGCACCATGTGCATCTTACAGGATCAGATTAAATAATAGTTTTCCTAAGGATTACTTGACATGCTTTCATAACAAACAAAAATACAGTAAACTAAGAGGTGCTGTGTTAAGAACACCAAGGCAATCAAAAATGCCTTGGTGCAATGACCAAGTGCAATTTAAGTGTTGGCCAAAAATGTTCAGTGGATTAATTCCCGGTATCCATAGGTGAGAGGCAAACATCAGCATCCTCCCTTGGCTGGTCTTTATAAGGAAGCTGACACCGAGAGGACAGATTTAATCTGTCTTGACTAAGTGGCTTTTTGTAAATTACTGTGCTAGAGGGTGAGGTTCAAAGATCGGTTGTGTTCTGAAAGTGTGTTAATGTGCCAGTTACTATCATTCATGAAAGGAACCTCTCATTTTTGGCTTGAGTATAGATTTCAGTTAATGTATGTGATGCTCTAATAAAACTAGCTAAGAAGTTGTCCTTGAAGTAAGCAGCAGCAGAGAATATGTAATAGGTTCTTTTCTTTTGATCTGTTGTTGTGTTACACTTCTAGATCATAAAAAACAATCTTAGTATTTTGGGATTATCACATAAAACCTGAAATATTCTTACTTAGTCATATCCATAGAAGTTTAAGAGGAAGTAATACACCTAAACCTAATACTTTATTTATTGTGTTTTTAAATTTCATCTTTCTTTAGCTTGTGAACTGAAGGTCAGCGTCTAGTCAAAAATTGGTTAGAAAATTCCAAGGAGCTCAGTAACAACTCCCAGCTACAATTCTTCTATTGTTCTGTGATTTTTACTTTTTTTTAACAACCAGTAGATTAAGTACAATGCTTTTCTCCAAATCTCTACCTGAACAGTCTCTTGCTTCATGCTTTTAATTTGCTATCTGTGATTTCCTGAGTTACACTTTAGGCCTATGCCTTTGAAGAGAAGAGCCACCATGTGATTTGATATTTCTCTTAAAGACATTAGAGCAGTTTCTTTGTTAAATTATAGTCTGCATTTGAAGTCTGCCATAGTAGCTTTTAACTCTTGGCATCTGAAATTCTCCACAGGCTCTTTTCTGTTTTACAACTGTAAGTTTTGTTTGCATTTCAGCAGCAGACCCTGAATTATCAGAAGCAAGAACCAGTAGAAAATATTCATTAGCAAAATAAGCAAGTATAACATTCCCTGCACTAATTAAGTTGTGCTGCAGAATGTTTTTGTGATTCAGTTCCAGGTTTGTCAGTGTGCATCCATATGTATTTACTACTTTCTTGTGTCTTCATATGTAATATAACATGTTTTAGTTAAAGCTGCAGTCTGATGATGATGATGATGGTGATTATTATTAATATCTTGCCTGTTCTGTTAATTACTTTTTCACTTCAAGTCTCTGGCAATAATGGTTGCTACCAGTGAAGGTTCTGTGCGCTACTGGCCCAATCTTGCACATGAAGGATCCTATACAGACACTTTCACAGATTTTGGAGGCTCTTTGTGCAGTTTCCTCACAGCAGTAAAGGTAAACCAGTATGATTTATATTGAAATACGGGTTTTATCCTAATTTAAAGATGGAAACGCATGCTCAACTTTATCAGTCTTAAATCTGCAATAAATGTTATGAAGGTAACACTATTTTTCGTCATTAGATTCCAAGGATTGTGTGAGAGATTAGTTCTGTTTGTCTTTTTCTAAGGATGCCTTGTGTCTTGTTCATTGTTTACCCATATGAGCTGACATAAAGAATTTGAGCTGACAATAGAGTTTTCAAGAATGTGATTTTTATTTTTTTTTAATGTAGTTGCTTTCTGTTTTTGTTAGGGAGGAAGCTTTATTTTGTCATCTTCCAGAGGTCAGCTAGTCCGGTTGATACCTGATAGTTCCGGCAAGATTCATCAGCATGCTCTGCCACAGGGCCAGGGCATGTTTTCTGGAATTGGTAGAAAGGTTTCTTCTCTCCTCGGTATATTGTCTCCTGGAAGTGATGCTGTGGTAAGCTTAAGAAATATTCACCTTTAATTTCTCTCTGTAATTTGTAGCCTCTGTGTTTAAGAAAGGGAAAAGAAAAGATGGTGTAAGGATGTGTGATGACAAAAAAAGACAAGATTCAGTTCATTTATGTTACTTGTATGTCTTTGACATTTGAATCAAAGACAGAAACCAAATAAATCTGTATGTTTTGTGAAGGCAAATGCTGGCTTGCTCTTTAGCTCTGAATAAAAGGAGACTTTGGAGTAGTAGTCCTTTCTGGGGAATATGCCATGGTTGCATATCCTACCCCTTTCTAGTGATAGCCTCATTACTACTTGAAGAAACCAGCCTGTAATTCTTCTTTTCTTATTTAGCACTGCCAGGGATTGATGATTGGGTTGAGTTTTCTCAATGAACTCCACAGAAGCTGGCAGAAAGTATGAGAAATGTATTTAGTATAGGTGTTCTTTTATCTATAAAATAAGACTTCTCTTGGAAGTTACCATAATGCTCATCTTGAATGCAACTGGTGTAGATTGCTCAAGGAAGTGACTCTTTTTGTGGACTGAGAGTGGTTTAGATTATTCTATCAGAATATTAAGGCTTTGCTTTAACCTTTTTAGCTTTTTCATTTTTTAAATGCAGATTTCTAGTGTTCTTTGGGATAGAGAGAGATCAAGCTTTTACATGCTAACAAGTTCGAATCTAAACAAATGGGAGATTGATGATTCATCAGAACGTTACATTCTCAGCTGGGATATCAACAGGATCCTGAAAGAACATATTACAGATGCAATTTGGGTAAGAGCCAGCCCAACTGGAAGGGGTTAGTGTGTTGGTTTTAATTGATAGCCTGTTTATATACAGGCTGTATACTGTGTAGATACACAACAGATGTATTTATTTTTTTAGGGATCTGAAAGTAACTATGAAGATATTAAAGGAGGAGTAAATATACAATATATGGATTTGCAACAGAATCGGTAAGGAAGTACGCTTGCATCCGGTAAGGCCTTCATTAGTGAGATAAATCTCTTCTGTTTTCCTGCAAAACCTTTGTGTAAGTAGTTGCAGTTTAATTTTACTGGAGTGTCACTGTTGATAAAATAAGCACCTTTATTAGGTAATTAAGTTATCCTATATTTCATGCTATCATTATGTTTTTAGGAATTACAAATCCTTTACCTGATAATAATTCCCTTCACTTTTTTTAGTGTCATTTTATCAGGTTTGTGTATTTGTTTTGTCTTGATTTTACAAAGATGAAAAATAAGCAACTGTAACTTGTTCCAGCAGATGCAGAGAATTCCATATCTCTTGCATTTGATTTAATTACATAAAATTATAACTGCCTTGGTTCAGTTTTGTACTGCAACATGAATACTGTTAATAACGTAGCTTGGAAGAACAAATAGTATAGTTTTCTTTCTAAAAAAATAAAAAATGGGAAAATATCTAGTTGAGATTGTAGTTAGATATCTTTTTTTTTTTTTTTTGAGTGGTAGTGTTTGAGAAAGTAAAATTTATGATAATCATCTCTCAATGGTGTGATATCTGTTGTTGAATAGTGATGGACTGGTCATACTTGCTGCAGCATGGCATCCTGGAGATCGACCATGTCTTGTCTACTACACTCTGATAACAGTAGAAGATAAAGGCTACCAGATGTCTGATGATGTTGTTGTAGAGGTCACACAGTATAATCCATCTTTTCAGGTATGCTAATGGAGGTTCTGATACTGACTTAAGTGTTTCAGAGTGTTCCTGTACAAAAATCACGTGTCAGATTTCTGTCCAAAGGAAAATCAGTTTCTCTTGGAAGTATGTATTTGTAATACTCCGAGGAAAACGTGTACCAGCATCTCTTACTGTTTAATACTAAGTGTATGTGAAGTTTAGGCTTTGCATTTTAAGTTATAAGATAAAACCCTCAAAAATAAGTCTAATTTGACTCCTGATTTATTTTAATTTTTGTGCTGTCTGTGAAAGTTTCTACAGAGCGATTTTATCGTGTGCTCTTGCAATCCATTTAGAACAGATTTCAAACTCTGAGACTCTTGTTGCAGGACAAGGAATTAAGAGACCTGTGTTTTGGTCCTTGCTAGGCAGCTGGCTTGCTGGGAAGGGAGGACACATTGGTTGTTTGTAGAATACGTTGTCTGTGCTGTCTTCTGGAAGCATAAACTTGGGCATTAGATTTCTTTGGTAAAATTCTCCCACTCTTCCCCCTCTCCCCACTGCCTGTAATGGCATCTTAAAACTCAAAGGTGGAAGAAGAGTCTGAAAACCGTAGAATAATTGATCTGTTTACCTATTTCTTCATGTGAAATTAACAAGAATATAATGCATACAGAAGGGAAAAAAAAACCCCCAGATCCAAAATTTTAGGGCAAATTAAAAGTGATTTTGTTTGGTTTTTTAGGTTGTAAATTACATCCATACCTCATCGTTAAAAATTTAAACAAGTTCAGGCAGCTTCGATTAGCATATAAAATTTTAGATGCTTAAGGTGTTGATAATATATGTGATATTGTTCGTATTTAACACTTTCAGTCAGAAGATGAAGTGTTGTGCTGCCTAGTAGTCCCAGATTACTTCAGCCATGCTGCTTACCTTTATAAGGAAGATGAGGTGTTTGCTTGTTCCACTGGAACTGGCAGAATTTCCTTACCACAGGAGAAAATCGTATTTGGCATACAAGGTAACTTGCTATGGAGAGGAATCACGTTTTGTTGGTACCTTATAATTGAATATTTTTACGGTATTTAGATATCTCAGACAGCAGTGTCATGCTTGTGCTCCTTTATTAAATGTTTCAAGTTGGGAATTTCTCATGAGTGTATGGAGAAGTGCTGATGTGACATCCAGTATTGTTACTCTACAGTGTTTCAAATTAAAATGAAGCAGATCCCTACTCTTGGTATATGAAAGGATGGGGGTTTTGCTTGTAGGGCTTTTTTTCCTTGGTTTTTTTTTCTCTAACATTCACTGTGGGTTGTTTGATTTTTTTTCCTTGAAGTCTATGTCAGTTGTCTCTTAAGTATGTCATTCATGACCTTCAGAGGTGTTTTCTAGTAGGGCAGTAACATCGGTGCTTCGGTAGAATTTGAATTAACTGAATCTTGAATTTTTTTCTTCTTTTC
>VZTE01001193.1:438353-463353 GCA_013397775.1 Eulacestoma nigropectus
CTTTTTTTTTTTTTTTTTTTTAACACTTGCATTATCTGGAAGTCTACATCTAGAGTAGCAAATAGTTCCACAGTTTCTCTAAGTCAGGTGCAGTTATCAAGTACTGTTGGTTGGTTAATGACAAAAGTTAATAATGGTCTATGAAACTGTTACGTTTTGGTTTTAAAATAAAGTAGTGTCTATATGGTTGCTTTTTTTTTCCCTCTCCTCGTTTTAGGAGATAGTATTTTAGGAGCAGGTTCCTGTAATAGCCTTCCCGTCTTCTTTGCCAAAAAAAGTGGACTTCTCACTATCTTGTCCAGGGAAAATATTTCTGTACTTCCTGAAGACCTTGAAGATGCCCTGTCCTCTTCTATTGCTGGACCGAGAAGTGAGGTAATGTTTATTTGCTTCCCTAGTTGAAAACAGGGTACAAATAAAGTGGTTTTTTATGTCCCTTTTGAATTTTCACTGTGGAAATCCTGGCTTGTTTGGGTTTTAAAGTTGTTTTTTTTTAAATAGAGACTCAAACACTTGTAATGAAGGTAGTTTTCAAAACATGAAAATTTTTACATATGCCAGTTTGGGTAGCTTTTTTTTGTTTTCCTTTGTTTTGCAGTTGAGGTTTCCATGAAATTTGTGGGTTTTTTTCCATGTAGATGTGTTGCTGTCTATCACTAGGCCTGATACAACGCTATAATTAGTTGTTGTTATTAACTGGTATTTTAGTTTAAGGCCTTTGTGTGACTGCTCAGATGGAACTTTTTCTTAATGAACTAGTCTCTAGTTAAGTTTGTCTGCAGTTAGACAGTTTTTGTGGATGATGGTACTCAGGAATACCTTTTAAATTCTGTCAAGAATGGTGGGTTTGAATCTTCAAATAATTATCATTTAAAAATCTGATGGGCAGAATAAATTGGTGTAAGTTCCTTTGCAGATGGTGTGAATTTTGGTCAAACCTCTGTGTGACTTTCATTGTATCGTATCTTAGAGGTTTATGTTTGACTTAATAAACACAACTGCTTCCAGGTGGTGATTTTATTTTAAATCTATGTCGTTACTACTTAAAAAATTTGTTTTCATTTCATAATGAAGATTAATATTTGTCTTTCAGCTGAAGTTTTTATTTTGCATTTTCAGAGTCCTGCATTTGATGCAACCAGTAGGCTAGAAATTATAGCTCAAGAAGATAAGACCAAATTACTGAAAGCTGCTTTTCTACAGTACTGCAGGTAGAAATTGCACTTCATTTTTGAGACTTTGCTGTTTTTGAAGACACTCTGATATTTGAGTAAGAGATTGTCTTGGTTAGGATACTCCTGTGCTATTTTAGTTGTAGCTATTTTAATGACACACATCTTTGTTAGGAAAGTGTTAAATACACCTTGGGCTAGTGAAGAAAGGATATGTGCTAGAAAGGAGCAGATGTCTGTAATCTCAATGACTTGTCACTTACTCTGTGTAAATTCTATGGGTATGTTTGTGCCAGTGAAATAACTTTCAGCTTTGCATTTTGACTTCTTTATTCTTTAGTAAGTGGTGTTTTGTTGTTAAAAAAACTTTACTTTTCATCCTCATTTTTATTTGCCTAGCTGTTTTCAGTAATACTTTTGAATGTGCTTATGGCCGTGAAGATTAATGGGTATGGCAGACTTTGGGCAGGGTGATTTTTTTTTTTTTAGATTGGCTGATATGGAAGAATGAGTGGAAAAAAATACCCTGTTTGTCAAACTGTCCTGATTAAAACAGTTGAACTGTGAGGAGGCATGCGATGCTCCTCAAAGGTTTGATGTTGAGATAAGTGATGTAAACAAAGGATGAAAAGGAGAAAAAAGAAGATAAACAGATCTGTAGACTTAGATTAATTATATTTAGAGGGGATTGTTTACAATATTTATGTATTTAAAAAACAAAACAAACCACAAACCCTCTTAGGACTAATCTCCTTAAAGAGTCTTAAAACTTGGAAAGAACAGGTTTAAGATAACAAGAGGTAGGAGTGCTTTTGACATAGAGCTTAATGTGAGGTAAAAGATAATGAAGGGTATTGGGCACAGAGAATAAAGGATACCAATACAGGACCTGTAAATAGGCACAGAATTTAGAAAAATTCTGCATATATTCAGAAGTGTCATTAAACAGAAGTGCTGCTGAAGATGGCTGGAATAGCTATGGTCTGAGAGCACAGTTAACAAACGTCATAGAGGATGTGTACAAGTGTTGTACTCGGACACAAAAGGAACCACGCAGACTCGCTTCTTCAGGCAGAAGAGCTGAGCTAGGAAAAAGCCCCGCTGTTTATTTTACTACATATATATATATGTTTCTAGGAATGACCGTGGATTGGAGGATGAGGTTACCACCTCTCCAACCACACTGGTCAAACGAAAAGGCCATCAAACTTCTCCGTCTCAGGAGAAAGAATGAAAACAAAAAGGAACGGTTAGCCAAACATAATTGTGTTTACAGAAAGTGCGTGAGAACTCCATCACAGAAATGAAAACATCAAAAGACTGCAAAACTCAGGGCGACACACAAGGGGGTTGGAAACAGAAGCAAGTGGGAGGTAGTAAGGAAAACAGTGTGAAACAGTATGAAAGTTGAAAGTTATTTTGATAAAAATCTGGGTTATACTTATGAAACCAGAAGAAAATAATGATTTTATGTATATAGCAGTTATTTTGAAATTTTTTCCAGAAAAAAATAGTATGGTCAAATAATTGGAGCGATCTTCCACAGAACAGATGTAGTATTGGCCTGTCCAGGTGGCCAGTGAGTTGATGCAGACCAAATAATGGAAGATTAACGGAAGAGCCACTGGAAGTGTAAAGTCTACCGGCTGTACAGTGAGCACTGGCAGCTTTACAGACCTAGTGATCTTCGTAGGAAATAGGAAGTTCTGTGGAAAGATCAAGTTGACCCTTTCTGAGGGCACTTCATGATTTGAAGGAGCTCATAAGGTCCCATGTAATTTTCTTAGAAACACATCCTGCTGGGTAGTAAAGATGGGACTTTCTTATTTAATAGGAGATCCAGTATATTCCAGTTTTTAAAAGTATCCTTTGCTTTAGTTTACCTTTGTGCAATTTCTGGATGCACTGCTGGGTTTGTTGTTTTGTTTTTTTTTTTTTATTTGTAGACATCTTGGTCATGTAAGTGTTCAAACTGAAAGTTTCATGGAAAATACATATACTTCCAGTATTGGAATCACAATATCCCTTCTCAGTCAGAATACTATAATATTTTAGTCACAAAATCAAATCTCTGGCTTTTGTGTATATTGCATAATTCTTACATAGAAGTACAACTTCCTACCTTGGAGGTCTATGGTTGCTTCTTGCTCTTTCACTTATTGATATGAATGAGAGGATTCTTTGAAATTATAGGAAATAAAAATAATACATTGTATTTGCTGCAGCATTTTTCTGAGAGCTTTTACAAGCTTCCCCTCTATTGCCATTAGTGGAAGTGAGTGAGAAAATGAGAAAATTTTAAAGCAAGCAGGAGAAATTTAGTGACTTAGCTACCAAACACATCCAGACTTAGCTCTGTGTGATGACTCTTTTCTCTTAAATAATAATAATACTAGAGATAATAAAATAAAGTGTGCCTTGACTCCTGGCTTGTGCTTTTTTGGTTTTTAAGTTGTGCAGCCTACTTGCTTTTAAAGAATTTGCATGTCTTTTATCCAGAAGTAGTTTGGAGAGAGTGCGAACAATGCTTGATGTATATAATCGAAAGCTTCACAAAAAATGTATCAGAAAATCCTGTTAACTGAGGGGTTCTTTTTTCTATAATTCTGTCTGTTAATTTTATTTAAAATACTTTGTTTCATTTATTTCAGGAAAGATATAGTCAATGCACAAAGCATGGTAATTGAGCTCTTCCCAAGTAATGCAGATCTGGATTCTGATGCTGAACTGGATAGGGCAGTGACTCAGATCAGTGTGGACTTAATGGATGACTACCCTGCCTCTGATCCAAGATGGGCTGAATCTGTACCTGAAGGTAAATGTAATGTGTTGGTTTTTGAGCTTTTTTGGTTTTTGTTTTTTTGGTTTTTTTTTTTCTGAAGTGTTATCTAGAATATTATAGATACTATTATACTTTAAGCTTTGCAAAGAAGTCGTAGGTGTCTCTTGCCCTCTACCACCACTAGATACATTTCCAGAAAGACTTAGAAGCATCTTTTGATACTACCAGATAAACTTGCAGTCTCTTTTGATTAGTTCTTGACTTCATGTGGTAAACACAAACAGCAAGGAAAACATATTTCTGAGAAGGGTACTTTGTACAAGGATCAGGTGGTGTCACTTTAGTATTTCCATGATTCCTTGTGTAGTTTTGAATAATTTTCTTAAAAAGAGATGTGTTAAGAGAAAGAGCTTATTTGTTCATTCTTAGCCCTTTTGTCAGTGTGACTGCACAGCTTCTGGGCACCTTGGATCCTGGGTAGAGTGAGCTCGTATTCCTCTGGGGCTTTGGTATTTATGTATGCCTGAAAGAGGACTAGAGAAATTGATTTACAAGTATTTGTTGTACATAAAGGGTTAGAGTAGACATGTGTTCAGCAAGAAACTTCCTTGTTCATGCTTTGGTGTCTCTTACAAGTCTTAATTTCAAAGTGGCCCCAGGACCTCTAGGCAGTAGTTGCCAGTTACAGAGTAGAGGCTTAATTTGGAAGTTCATGTAAATAGTTACAGATTGATGATGTTTCCTCTTGTTGTTTCTGTGTGGCAGCCAGTTGGAATTTGTCAGGCATCAGATCCTCATTATTTCCGGAATCAACTTTATTTTTAATTTGGCAGCCTATCTGTGTTTATTCTTGACTAAAGCCAGAAGTGAAAATTGATAGTGTCTTAGAAATCATCTTGCTAATTTTGCTCAGTGATGGTTCTTCCAGGTTTTTTATCTTGATATTCTAAGTACACTTAAAATATACAAAAAATCTGGATGCAGAGTCAATTAGATCTGAATGCATGTTAACACTGTAGTTCCTAGTAGTTGTGATCTAGGGCATAATAAATTTAGCAATAGCTAGTCCACCATGAGGATAAAAGTCTGAATCCTACTAAAACTAGAATATGCTCATGAGCTGCTATTTTAGCAGCATAATAAATTGAATACTTCAGAATAGTACTGATCTAAAGATACTTTATTTCTTCTAAAAGCTGTACTTAGCTATGATAGAGTTAAAAAGGCAGATTAAAAACAGCATGGGGAGCAGTATATAAATGTGTGTGCATATACTGTAAAAAATACCCGTGTGGTACCACTATAAAAATTGACAGAAAAGTTCACCTCGGAGGCAAAAAACATAGTTATCCAGAAATGAAGATATCAAGTGCTCTGATCTAAGATTTTACTTTTTTTAGAAGCAGCTGGTTTCAGCAACACATCTCTCATTCTTCTTCATCAGCTAGAGGATAAGACAAAAGCACACTCCTTCTTCATTGAGTTTCTTCATCAGGTAATTTCTACTGTTCTTTTGGTATCAGCACACACAGAT
Organism: Eulacestoma nigropectus; assembly: GCA_013397775.1. Lineage (NCBI taxonomy): Eukaryota > Metazoa > Chordata > Aves > Passeriformes > Eulacestoma > Eulacestoma nigropectus. The sequence continues at coordinate 443,842 of VZTE01001193.1, forward strand.
TATTACTTTGTCTTGATTCTCCTTGAACACTGTTTAAAATGCATGGGGTGTTTTGTTTTGTTTTGTTTTTTTTAATGAAAGGTTGGTGCATTTGAACGTCTGGGCAGCTTTCCAGTGCGAGGGATGCCGATGGCCACTCGGCTGTTGCTCTGTGAGCACGCAGAGAAACTGGCAGCAGCTATTGTTCTCAAGAATCACCACTCTAGGCTGCCTGATCTAGTGAATGCTGCTATACTGATTGCATTAAACAAAAGGGAGTGTGATGTTCCACCGAGCCTTACCCCTGCTGATGTGTTCTTCAGGGAGGTAAGAAACCTGTCATTCCTGAATTACTGTATAGCATTGCATGTAGTGAATCTTACAGTGCTTTGAAATATACTTTGAAACTTTTCCCTGTAAAACTGTAAAAATCAATTCAACTTTACACGGCTACCCGTCAAATAGGGATGATGTGGTACTATTTTCCTCACTTTCGTGTGTGTACTTTTTGTGTCTGCAGCTGAAATGTGAATTCTGACAAATTTCATTTAGCAGAAGTTGTTACAATTTCCAACTACCCAACACGGATAAGCTATGAAAAAGACAACTGAAATTCTCTGACACAAAAGAAGATGTATGCTAAATTATAGTTTTTAAGGGATGAACTGAAGACTATGAAGCTTTCCAGATAGGAGAGCTGCTTTGATGAGCTGTCCTGGATGGAATTGTATTTATTCAGTCTCTTATAATTTTTGTCCTCTCTAACATTAGTCAAGCTCAGTTAGTTCTCAGTTTATGCCATGTTCCAGTTAAGTGCTCTGTCTTTATTTCTTTCTTCCTTCTTGAGAAGAACTATGCACAAAACATTTGTTCTTAGGAAGTTTTTCACTGTAGAGAACAATAGTTGCTAAGGGAGAATAATAAATATAAAAGAAAATAGAATGTCATCTGCCATTTTAAAGCAGATATGTTATCCAGTATACTTTATCTGACAAAGATTCTGCTGCTAAATATTCCAGAAAATGATGGAGGAGTATGCGTAATGAAAGTGTATGGAGTTGCCTTCAAAAATGAGGATTTTTTTTTTCCTTTCAGATTTATGTCCAGAAAGAAGACATTTTTTGTAGTCTTAAGTATTGTATGAACCTTAAGCTGGTGATTTCATTATCCATTAGGGTACTCGATACCTTTTAATACTGTTGGCTGTTTATGTGGTTTATAGTAATGTGCGTATTTTTCTATTCAGCTCTTAACTTGGCTTTCAGGTATCAGCTGATAGTGGACATGTTTGTGTTCAGTGTAACTTTTCTTTCTGTCTTCAAGGTATCCCAGATAGATTCCATCTTTGAATGCTTATTAGAAGAGGAGGAACAAATCCTGAAAGATATGCCTATTGAATCAGTTGAGTGGGCCCAGATAGTTGTCAATGTGAACAACATCATTAAGGTACAGAACTGCATTAACCAAGGTGTTTGTGGGAGGGGAAGATAAACACTGAAGAGCACAGAACAAGCTGAGTGCAATGCACCCAAGTTACTGACATGAGAAGAAAAGTGAATATGCTTTTCACATGTCCAAATACAGTAGGAAGGAAAAGACAGCTTTGGGCAGAATTAGGGACATTCCTTTTCCTCCTGAGACACTGTTAAAGATAATTTGAGAAGTTGCAGCTTTGTTGGAAGTTGTGAAGTCATGAATATGTAGCAAAGAGTGAAGAGGTTTCTTGCTCAGTCAGCATGTCTCCTTCTGTACAACTAAGAAAGTGGTGTAGAAAGAATAGGGATATTAAAATAACATTACAGAATTATAAAAGACAACATCTTTTATGGTCTGTGTATACTGAGGTAAACTTTAAAATACTCACATCCTTGCCTTTAAATAGGATATGCTACAAGCTGCCTGTCAGTATCGTCAGTCTAGAGCCTCTTTATATAAAACAGGAGAACTTCCAGAAAGAGAACCTGAATATATTCCGTGGACAGGTGAGAAATTAGTATTACAAGTTCGTAAGTTTCACAACAATGAATTTCAATCTGAATTTTAAACTTAGTATTAAAAGCTTCTACAGGGTTGTCAGTAAGAGTAAGTGAAAATGAAGTTTTCATTTGGGGAATGAAATAGGATGAATCAATGAACATTTAGTTTGTCCAGTATTGATGATAATTTTTAAAACTTTTTTTTTAAAACTTGCATTGCAAATTTGGCTATAAAACCTCAAGTCTGGGAAACAAAACTAATTTCAGAATTTTTATAAGTTTTTTTTAATGCCTTGGTTCTGGTTGGCAGATCTTTGGGGTACATAACATTAAAATAAATCATAAAGTGTGATCTATAACTGTTTTAAAAGGACTGGTGACTCTCTGCTTGCATAGATATGTTTTGTTTTGATTGTGTAATAGCGTGAAAAACTATCAGAACAAATGTTCTCAGAAGCAAGCACTTTCCAGTTGGTGCTTAAGCTTCCTACATGTAGCCTCTACATGTAAAACACATTTGTTTAGTGCTTCTAAGACAAAAGTCTTGTGAATAGCAGGACCCGTACAAACTGTATAGATCTTATCTTTTGATGACTATATTCAAGTATTTAAATCAGGTTAACAGAAGTTGCCTTTTCCTTGTGTGTATTCTCTTACTTTCCTTAAAAATAGTGCAAGTAATTCTTTTCGTCTGGAAAAAGAGCTGATGTTGGTAGTTGACAGCACAGATCTGCGTAGTTCAGGTTTTTTGTTTACTGCGTCTTGGCCCAGTTTAATATGTAAAAGTAAATGGGAGTAGTTGCTTTTTGGAGGTGTGGCTCAATGATGATATTACTTTGATTTTCAAAATGAAAACATTTATTAGCTTTTTTCCTTGTATTTTTTTTTATTATGCATAGTAATGTTTTTCTTAGACTTTGCCAGAGATTGCTGTGGTGATTGGATTATTGCTTTAATGTTCCCTGTGTTGTTTTCCCAAGCATCCAGTGGCCTCCGCACGGCAATAACGCGTCAGCACGGAATCATTCTGAAGGTGGTGTATCCCCAGGTGGACAGCAACCTCCGCAGCATTGTGGCTGAGCAGCTGGTGGCACTCCTGGATTGCTTCCTGGATGGCTACATTGCTCAGCTGAAGTCTGTGGATCGCCTGGCCGATCAGGAGCGGTATAGCAGCGTGGAAATGGAATACGTCCAGAAAAGATCCGAACTCTTGTCTCCTCTCCGTAAGTGCTCCGTGTTCTTTAGCACAAAGATAAAATGGTCCATTCAATGAGGAAATTACACAGATTTGGTAGAGTAAATGGCATCTGTGTATGAATTCTGCTTGCTTTACACGTTTACTTTCGGAGTACAAAAGACTGGTTTTATGATTTAATGAGATAATTACAAAATAAAAGCAGATTACGAGTTTGCATCCAGGACTGCATTCCACGTGTGTACCTCTTATTAGACGCGTGGCTGCTTGAATTTTTTTCTTCTGCTAACTTGTTATATTTTCCTGGCTGGATTTTATCTTGTTCTGCCTGGCTAAAAGTACCCTGTAAATGGATTTCTAGATGTTTACATTGTTGCAAGTTGAGATAAACTTATGTGCCTCAAAGCTTGTTTAGTATTTATCAGGGAATAGTTACTTTTTGAATATCAATTATTTAATAATCGTATGCAATGTGGTCAAGTCTTGAATGAGTCAGTGACAGAAAAGCTCCCTTTTAAAATGGAAATAACTTGGTGTAAATGCATTTTAGTAACTTTGGAAAGTTTAACTTTTTTTTACTAAAGCAAATTATATAAGTAGAACGATCTAAGGATAATTTTTGAGCATTCCTAAAAAAGTTTCTTAAATTATTATTGTTCATTTTCCTGACATTCATGGGCTCTGTTAGCTTATAAATACATTTTATATCATTATGTTCAATCTAAGGTTCATACTTCCTTACGAACAAAACTGAGTCTTCTGCCAACTCTTACATATTCAACTGAACAAAAAGAAAGATTCGAAGTAGTAACTTTTTAATACAAGCCAAATTGTCTTCATCTGTCCTGTTCTTCTTCAAAAGCCTTTGGCTGCTGCTTTTTTGCTTTGTGTATTTAAGTGGCTGTTATTATAGATGTTAAGTCACAGGTGGAATTCCCTCCCCCAGTGCAAATAGCAGATGATACTAACTTCCAGAGGAAATAGAAGACATAGTGCCATTTAGTATTCCCTTCTTCCCTCTTGTGCTGTGAGACAGAGGTGGTAGGTCTGTGAGCTTGCGTGTGCACAGGACATGCATGCAGTAGGGGAATGTTCCTTTGGGAATGTGTAAGTATCTCCTCGATGGCAACACTTGAAACTTGTTTTCATTTTTCTGGTCTCAGACAAAGATGAGCTTGTTTGATAAAACTTTTTTCTTGGTTACTTAGTTTCCCTGGGACAGTACCAGTTGGCAGCTGCTTTAGCAGAGAAGTACTGCGACTTTGATATCCTGGTGCAAATGTGTGAGCAGACAGACAACCAGGCCAGATTACAGCGCTACATGACTCAGTTTGCAGATCAGGCAAGTCTCTTCTATTTCCTTTAGATGGTGTTTTAAGTAAGTTTGCACCAGAAATGTTGCAAAATTTATTATTTCTGTCTGGGTTTTTCCCCCCTCTTTTTTTAATGCGTATGTATTTACGGATACATACAGGGGTAATGTGGAAAATTGAAGTCAATATTCACTGTAAAATATTCGATGGAGTATTTTCATTGGGAATGCAAAGCTAGCCAGCAGAGATAAGGGTACTGCCTGTATGGGCAGTGCCTTTTCATGGGACCTTTTTAGTGCCCCAGACACATTATCTTGCTCTTAACATTTTTCAGCATTTTGTGACTTCTTCACTGAGGTACTGTTGTCAGTACACTGTTGTTTTATTAAACTAACATAATATAAATCGGAGGATAATTTCCAAAAGAGATTAAACTGTTAAATGTATAAATAGAAAAGTAATTAATGTATAAATATAAAAGTAGTTACAAAGATTAGGAAGGTAGGGCTGTTGCTTTGCGGTTGTTGCATTGTACTGCTACATATTTGTTGGACAGTTTTTCCACTGTCTACTGTAAAAACTTCTAAGTGTGCTGAAATATTAGAAAGCTTAAGGAAAAGGTAGTAGACATTACTTGAAATGTGTGGGACTGGAACAAAAGGTTCTTAATTTGAGAGTTGGTGAGATTAATTTGTTTAGCTTTCCACAACTATTGGGGAAAGAAAATCCCGCAGTCTACGTGTTTCCTAGTAAAGAGAGTATGGAAAGGTTGTTCTAATAACAAAAACCAGAAGTATCAGTAATAGACAGAAATTATAGCAAACTTTTAAAATAGTGCATCTTAAATACTCAGCCTGACTGTCAAAGGGGTTAAATTATCTCTTTTCTCCCTCTCCAGATGCTTTATTTTAAAGGGGAAATGTAAGAGTTCCTGAGAAGAAGCTACTGTGGCAAATGTAGCACTGAATAGATAAGTCTAATGGATAGACTGTCAGACTGGTGGCCTCTTCAGACTTCATTTTTTAAATTGTTAATGCAGTTAAAATTTAGCATTCCTCTAATATTGTCCTGAAAAGACTAAATTAAGTCTCGAACAGAAATCCTGATTAGCTATTTCACATGGAAGTTTTTGAGGATAAAATAGGGTACTTTTTCTTTTAAAAAAAGAGTGTGTTTAAACAATGCCTGAGAGAAGTAAGGTTGCAGGTTAACTTGTAGGTAAGAGGGAACATTTCAAAAATGGTGACAGCCGAAGTAAACTTACTTATGAAAGGAAATAGCCAGCATGGTGTTTCAAGGGGGACAAAGGAACTGGTATGAAAATGAGACTAGAAGAATTGTGATTGATGTGATATCTGTTCCTGTTCTTGTGTATTAACGTGAAGGATTTACTTTTGGCACTTCCATCACTTTAATTGAAAGATTCTGTGTTTATCTGCATATGTTGCAGAGAGCTCATGAATGCTTCAAATACTTTCTATCAGGACTCTTACGGGGTTTTTTATCAACAGTGTATTTTGTGGTGTGTGTGTCTGGCTTTACCAAGCAGCTTCTTACTATTTTCTTACCAATTGTATTTTATAGAGCACTTTGCCTTAGAAGACAAACCAGATACTGAAATGTAACTTTTAAAATATGTTCATATTCCTGTTATCTTCAGAACTTTTCAGATTTCCTGTTTCGCTGGTATCTAGAAAAAGGAAAGCGAGGAAAGCTTTTATCTCAGCCTATTGCTCAGCATGGACAGCTGGCCAGTTTCTTGCAAGCACATGAACATCTGAGCTGGTTACATGACATCAATAGCCAGGATTTGCAAAAGGTGGGGTTTCTTAAATACAGCCAGATGGAAATAACACATGTTGAACAGGCCAAGTACGTATTCTAGTAGGTAACTTACCTAGTTATGACTCTTCCCCATCAAAAGACTGCTTGTCCAGGTGAGTTATGGGAAAATGGGCAGACAATTAATGGACTACCAGACACCTCCCCTCGGGCAATGTGGTGTCTCATGTAAGCCACTGCACTATGTAATGGAAATTAGGGCTGCTTTTCATCCCTGTTTGGTGGCTAGTACTTTTTACTGAGAAAGTTTGGTTTGGCTGCATGGTCACTACTTCAATGAATTGAGGATTTGTAGTGAATATCAATAGCATTATAAGATTATCCAGCGAGGGAAAAACTGAAACTTCTATTTCAAGACTAACATCTTAAAACTAAGGAATTTGGAGGTATCATGAAAGTACAACAGCTGTTGATAACTTTTATCACTTACAGTCATAGTTTAAAGTATTTTTAATAGCAAATGTGTATGTGGATAGATTAATGTGACATTGTTTTTAAACATGATCATTTGTTGCCTTCTGGGCTTTCCAGTTACGTCCCCTCTTCTTGCTGGTCAGTCTTTCCATCCTTCTGCATTTCATTTAACAGTTAAAAGTATTTCAAATCAAAAATGGCTTCCTTCAGTCCACATGCGCATTTGTTAAGCATGCAAACCACGGGAACATTTATCCTACTGCAAATTCTAGGTTCATAATGCCATATCCCTCTTAAACAAGCAAAAAAGCCCCACCCACCAACCCCAACCAAAACAAACAAAATCCACTCTCAGAATATTGTAATATTCCATTTGTGTCAATTGAGGTTTTCTATGTCATAACAAAGCACTTGAAGAGGGGGTAAGGATTCTAAAATACACAGTTAATTCAGTTTAGATAGTTTATTTCTGAGTAGGTGCTCAGAAACAGTTCCTTTGTCTGATAAACAAATTCTTGCCTCTATGTTTGGTTACTGCAGCAGTTATACACTGTTTTTTCAAATTCCTGAATTAACAGATACATCAATCTGCATGCAAAAGTGTTCTGTCAAAACATATTTACCTGGCTTTTATTGCAAAGGATTGAATTAGATCCCAAAGATGCAATGTGTGAAGTTGCAATTTATCCTTTGAGAATAAGGTAGATTTTTTTAATTAGTACTGAAAAGATTTTTTTTGAATATATCATTGGAAGAGAAAGCTATGTCTTTTCCTGAGGAGTGTAATGCAGAGTTTTATTGTGCAAATTGGACAACTTTTAAAAATAAGGGTTATAGTATTACAAACAATAAATAGCTGTGAGACTTCGGTTCAGATAAAACTCTTGTCTGTTAACCTTCTGATCCTAATTTATAAAACTGACTTCTAACGTCTTTATTAATTTTAGGCTCACAGAACGTTACAGACTTTAGCAAATATGGAGACACGGTATTTTGCAAAGAAGAAAACACTTCTTGGCTTGAGCAAATTAGCCGCACTAGCATCTGACTTCTCGGAAGACATCCTGCAAGAGAAAATAGAAGGTAAGAAATAAGAACAGGGCAAAGTGAAGAAAAGACTAATTAAATTACTGAATTAGAATCCCATTAATTTTGCAGATAGTTGATTTTTTGTGTTGAGAGCACTAACTTAGTGTGGTAAGGATAAATGGGCTGATGATTCTGCTCATTTTAGGAAGCCACAAGGAAGACAGCGTGAGGCAGTAACCTCAGTATTCACTTTCACATGTGAGTTAGGACTACGAGCATGGCAAATTTGTACCTTTCCACTTGTTCTACTAACATGTAAAATATTGGCATAAATAACAAGCTGCACTTGTACTTTGAGAAGTGGCTGAAATTTGTAAACCATTCACACTGAATCCATTTTAATGGATTTGCATTTTATATTTCAGATGCAAGGTAAGAATTACTTAATTCCTTTGAGCCTATATATAGAATTATATAATTATAATTATATAATTATAGAATGGCTTTCAGTTTTGAATTCTTCTCAAGTCCTGAGGCTCTTAGGCTGTACAAGGAAATCCAGTAACTGTCTTGTAGTGCAGTCATGTAATTACAAATATATATGGTTGTGATCAAGAAGTGCTTTCTCAGAGTTTTGCTCTCTATCTAGAAAGGTTACCATGACAGTGTTTCACTGTGCTCTATCTGAAATGATGTGAACAGGAAAAGTACAAATACCTATCCTGCTTCATTACCAAGTGCAATGGTTCCACTGCTCTGCCATTCGTATCCCTTTGGAAAATACAATTAGTGCAGCACGTGTGCTGTGAGTTTGAGAAAAAGCAATTCTGCACTATTGGTTAAAGGATTCTGGCCACCAGGGGGAAGCTTTGGAATATGACTCAAGGTTGCTGCTCAAGCTTATTTCTGTTTATCTGTATATATATCCCTCTATGTAATGAATGATTCTTAAATGCTGTTGAGGAAGCCTGGTAATAATTATGTTAACTAAGTAAGCTTTACAAATTATTTTTAGCTCATAATAATAATGTATTATTTGTCTTCTAAGCTGTAAAACATTGCATGAAATCTGGAAGTTTAAAGTTGGTTTTTTATCACTGTGAAAATGCCTATGCTGATATGAAGCCTCTCACCTTTAAACAGGAAGATTTAAAAATGAAAAATGAGAAAATCAAGGCTTGATTTCAATGGAGTAGAGGACTCTCAAAATTTGTTCTGGACTTTATTCTGCTACACATTTCTGTGCGGCACATGATGTAGTTTTTAAAACTTAAACTCTTTGTATATCACTTCCTATTCATAAAGAAAGACTAAGTACTTCTGCCACATTTTGTTTATTCCTCTAAACAGATAAAATGCTCCATAGAATTATTTTCCCTATTCTACCATGCAATGAAAATTGGTGGGAAGGGCAGGGTTCATAGAGTGTGGTTGATATTATTCCGTTTTTAATGTCTCACACTAGCAAGTTTCTGATCCTAAAGCAGATCATACTGGCAAGTATAAAACAGTCAAAAATTGAACAGTTCATGAGATGGAACATGTCCATGGCACAGCTCCTTAAAGTTGCAACCAACTTACTTTCCTGCACAGTGCAACAGCTTCCATCCAATCCTGTCTATTGATTTTGAAGTTTTGGGGTAAATCTGGAGTTATCCATTTTCCTTACACTGGGAACATGAGTGAAAAGTAAGAACTAATTCACTAGGATGGCAGTATCGAAGTGGAAGTATTTCTGTGCTTCGGGAACGTGGATGAGAGTCCAAATAGAATGTTTCATAACAAACGCTTGTAGGCTTGAATAATGTTGTGACTTGACAGTTATTGTTGTGCCACAAAATTTATTATTGCATTTTAATAACATGAAACATTCATTTCCTTAAATGACTACAAGAAATATCAGAGCAGGAGCGCTTTTTGTTGCATCAGGAGACACTTCCCGAACAACTCCTGGCAGAGAAGCAGTTGAACCTCAATGATATGCCAGTGTTGTCTGCATCTCAGCTCATTGATGTAAGTGTCTCGTGTTTTCTTCATTACACAGATAAACTTCCAGGATGTCTTCTGCCTCTTTGTGATAAAATAAATGAGAAGGTCACAGATGCCTTTATCCCTTATATGACTTGCTAAGTACCTAAAGATCTGATGTATGAATTAGTTTAACTTTGCTTAGTTTCTACCAGCACCAAACATCAGAATGATGGGTTTAGTCCTAGTTTTTTCTGTTGAATGTGTGCTTTGGAGTGCTGCTATGAGAAAAAGCAAATAGATCAGTGCCAGAAGTTGATTTACTGGTCTAAACCAGTTTTTAGGTATGAGACAGTTTTTACCTTCCTTTACGTTCTCAGTAGGGCAGAATTTGGAAGGCAGAATGAACGAACAATTCTACTTTAGTGGAGAAGGATGCTGCAAGATAGAAAAAGGAAGAATTAGAAACAGGAAGAGGCTTTTGGTCACCTGTTGCAAAGAGGCACCAGAAGTCTTTCTGCTTTTGTTTTCTTTTACAAAATTCCAACCTGTAATGAAGCAAAAATGTGAACTGTTCCAGTACTGGGATAAGTAACAGTACTGACTCCTTTTTCACACCCCTTTCTGGTGGTAGCCAGGAACCAGTAGCCTTATTAATTCTGCCTTGTTTGCCACATATTCTTACCATCCAGTGATATACACAAAAAATGCTCCCATGAATAACAGCAATACATTGTAAAAGAAGTCAGTCCTGTCTGGCTGTCAATTTTGTAACTCTGTATTTTTCTGTAATCCTGTGGAAAATCAAAAGCTGAAATGTAAACAAGCATGCTAAAACTGTGCTAATAGCAGATTGTGAAGTCTTTACCTGTGTCTTTAAGTAAGGCTATCTGTAGGATTAGGGAAGGGTAGGAAGTGTCAGTCAGGACTTGGCAAGCCCTGGCACCACAACAGTTTTCCTTCTGAATTCTCTCTTATTGTCAAACCAGTGTTCATACTTGCTACTTGCAATGCAAGAATAAAACTCAGAAAGTGTAAATTAAAAGAGTGTTAGTGTTAATTTTCCTTTGAAGTACGAATTTATAATTGGGAGATATGAAATACTGAAGGGGAACTTGTTTTTAAGGGGTGAAAGGCAGCACATTGTGCTGATGTACTGCTTTGAGCTTAATTACCGAAATAATTCGGAGAGCTTATTTGTGGATCTGAGCTCTGGCTACAGTAGTCCAGGAATGTTACAGCCTTAAATGGCACTTAAATTTGAAACCCAGCAGCCTTGTATCCAGTATCATTTGTCCACAGACCATTGTCACGTAAGTGGAATGCTGCTTTAAAACCTTAAGTATATTCCTTACTATAAAAATACTAGCAGTTGAATCAAGACATATTTTCATGAGAAGGTCACGTAAGCAGAATATACATGGTGGTCTTCCCACAGTGGGTTGTCCCTGATACCGGTTACATTCGTTTGCAGGCTAAAAATAATTCTCCATGTTAATCTCTGATTTCATAGATGTTCATATGTGATGAGAACAGAAGAGCCAATGAATATGACTTCAAGAAAGCACTTGATCTGCTAGAATATATTGATGAGGTAGGAAAACTTTTCGAAGGATTTCTAACCTACAGACTTTTTTATTATTATTTAAGCTGGGATGGTGCATCTGTAGTTAATGAACGTATTAGCTTAGTGTATGGTAATTAAAGCAACCCCTGATGTGTCTTTTCAGTTTGTTTTTAAGTCACTGGAGACTTAATGCCAAATGTGGTTTAGATAATTTAAGAAAAATTACACTCTTCATCTTCACTTCCCATTTATAGTCTGTAGTTTCTTTTTTAGAGCCTTGCTTCCCTACAGGCTGTCTCCAAACAGGACAAAGATCAGCTGGTTTTAGTAGTTTAGTTCTTGTGTCTTCTCTCTTGGCAGTTACGCTGATTGTCGAGGTAATGTGGGATAGTCACCACTTTTTAACATGTAAATAGCTTTGAACCACGAATTTGCCATCTGCTTTTTTCCAAATGTATTTTTTTTTTATCTAAATAAAATAAATGTTACTCTAAACCCATGAGATTTCAAATTTTTTTTCCCACAGTTATTAAAGTTTCTAACAACTTGTGTAGAACCATTCAGCACAAATCGGAGGTGGTAGTTCTGTGCAACAAAGAAACTGTCCTTTTCAAATGAAATGTATATCTTCGAAGACATTTACTAATATAGTCATAAAACATACTCCAATGTGGACACTAATGCATGTTAGTTAGCTTGGCCATACTGAAAAAAGAGCTTTAACTTCAGTCATCATTTAGCACATGGTAAAATAAAACTTGCCTAGAATACAATGTTTTACAAATTGGTATTTTTTTAAAATGTGCCCTTTTACAAATTGTATTAGTTGGTCTTCAGCGGTCGAGTGGTGGTGTAGAAAGTCTGAATCCGTGATTTCAAATGGAAACAAACAGTGCTTGGTGTTTCAACAGTCCAATCAGATCATCTGTTAAAACAGCATATGCTAAAAATGATATTTGGTGATTGAAGAATCTAATTCATTAGTGAAATCTGTGTGACAGAGTGATTATTTCTTTGTAAAAAAAACCTAAATTTTTAATTTGCCTGTCTTTTCTCCTTCTATGAATTGAAGGAAGAAGAAGTGGATGTAAATGATCTTAAACTTAAAATTCTCTGTAAGGCTCTTCAAAGAGATGGGTAAGTATAAATGTAAGTTACTATGACACAGCTTTTCCAGAATTATATTTTAGCATACTATTTTCTAACTCACCAAAAAGATTTCATTTCATAAGATAAGGTTAGTAAAGTATAGTGTATCTCATCAGAACATGTATTCTTATTTGTAAAGTAAAACCCCAGCAAAAAAAATCTGCAGTACTTTGTTGGTTTATCTCACTGGCAACCTACTATGCAGTCCTGGCACCTGACACAGAAATGAACCCATGCATTTTGTTCTTGAACCCTTTCCTGAGGTGAAAGAAGTGACCAATGCTGAACTTGGGTGTTTTTTTTTTTTCCTTTGAGGCACCTCAAGTAGAAGCTTTTAGTAAGACTAACATAGGCAGAGGTCACTCCTGCAAGCTTTTATTTTGCTTGGGTTTTGCCACTGAACCACACTGTCAGGTTCATGACCTTTTTGAGTTAAAGCTGTATTCTTGGCTGTAAGAGATCAAAGCCTAAATAATGCTTAGAAGAGCCTCTCTTACGGGATGTTCAAAACCAAATACAGGCAGAATCCGGTTGGTCACAAGAATCTTCTCATCAAACAGTTCTCTCCCATGTTAAGTATCTCAAATGGCATTTCCTCCCTTTCCTCTCTAACTTTCAGAAGTCTTCTGACTTTCCTAACTCCCATCTATGTTCCAAGAGGGACCTAAGGAAGAAAAGATGAGGAGAGAATACATTCCAAGTGCACTATGCCATTTGTGATTAAAATGGAAATGAGCATTTGGATTCACACTTACACATGGGATAGATTCCAAAGGACCGTGGTGTCTAGGAAATAAATTCTTAATTGCATGACTTAAGTTATGTCCCTATATAACACAAATAATCAGAAAGAGGCTCACACTATTCCAAGTGTTTTCCCTTCCTGTTACTTTAAAGACAGAAGAATCCAGAATTCCTAAATGACACCAGTCCAGTTATTGGTTTATGACCCTGGACAAGCACAGGGTTTTGAAGGTAGTATTTTAATGGTTCAAACACGTATAATGCTGACAAGAGTTTGGCCACTCTGGCAGCTAACCAGGTGCAATTTGAGATGCAGACTTTACACTGAATAGTGTGTAGAAAACTTGATGTTCCAGCTGAGTTTCCAGTCCAGCAAGGCTCACAAAGGCTTACAGAGAGGTAGTGTTAACTTTCACTGTGTGCAAAAGTAAACATTTGACATGTTACAGTACCTGCTTTTAAGGATGGCCTGTGGTTTCTATCTTGAGGGCTACGGATGTTGGTAAGGTTCTTGGGTAGGATGGAGAGCCTTGCTGAGTGTGTGCCTGATGTTCTGCTAGTGTCCTCACTGTCCTCCTCTGTGCCCAAGAGGAGAAAATCCCCCTTCCCTCCCTCCTTTCCTCACATTCTTCCCAGTGGAATTAAAGATGTAATTCTAGACATTTAGGAGCTAAAGAGACCTCCAGGGTAAAACCAGTGAAATACAGAGGATTTGTCAATAATAGCTTCTGGATCCAGGTCCAGATCTGTTACAAGCATGTCCCACTGGCCCGTGGTGGTTTAGGGAGTGATATGAGAACCAGTTTTGTCTGACAGCTTAGCACATGGAACAGGAAATTTTAACAACTGAAAGGTTAGAACCACAGCAAACCAAGTTAGGTTGGTGTTGACTTTAAACTGGTACATCTGAAGCTCCGCAAGGATGAAAAATTGTCATTTAAAACAATCTTCCTCTTAGAAAAATCTGATTGAGATTTTTTTGTATCACAGATGAGACTGGCATTCATGAGTCTTCACGTTTAATCACAAAGGAGACAAACTATTTGTTTTGTGGCTGTGTGTGCTGTTACAGGCCTGCAACTTAGATTTTGCAGATTTTTTCCTCCTTTCTTTTCTCAGTGTTTGATTTTTGTTTTATTTTGATTTTTTTTCACATGTTAGAGAATTGCTTCTCTTGCTTTATTCTACCAAAAAAATAAATCTACACTTTCATCACCTCAACTGTAAAATATAATCACTGAGAATAGGTAGTTCTTATCTCAATGGATAATACTTTTATCAAAGAAATAATGTTGTTTGGTTGGGGTTTTTAATGGTTTAGAAGATGGGAAACATTTCTATTCTCTTCCTTACTAGACTGCATTATAGTAGTGCAATTTCATTCCGGTTTTACTCTTGTAGTAAAGACTAATTAACACAAGGAAGAAAATAACCTTTTGCTTTGAGCTATAACCAAGCACATAATGCTTCCATGTGGACGTTAATCACCTTTGATAATTTATCAAATTTTCCTGTGGTTTTTTTTCTTGTTAGTTTTCCTTTTATTTTGTCTGTGCAATTTTCTCCCCAAATTATTCTTTGACTTGCAGATGGTCCTGTTCAGATGGTAGAGATGATCCAATTGAAGCATCTAAAGATAGTATATTTGTGAAAATACTACAAAAGCTATTGAAAGAAGGTAAAGTGGACTTAAATATAATTGAGTATCTTGAAATTTTTGTTTCAAAAGCTGTTTAAAATCAACATTAATACGTAAAAGTAGCATTAATAAATTCTCAGAGTAATAAAAAATTCATTCCACTAGTCAGTTAAAATCATATGGAGCTAATTCTCTCTCTGTAAACTGTTCAGGGGGATAAGAGATGAGCAGATTTCTTGGTTATAATCTTAGTATCCTTAAGTTATTTGCTCGGTAACGCAAATAAAACCTCGGTAGGAGGTTTTAGCAGTTGCTTACTGTGCGGTAAAGTAGATCTTCCAGAGGTAAATATGTATCTTCTGTGAGATCCAGGATAATAACTAATTGAGTGTCACTCAGAAGAACTTAATCCATTTTAGCCAAAATAGCTTTTTGCTTTTGTTTTCCTTCTCCAAAAGTAAAAAAAAAAAAATAATAAAAAAATAATACACCTCCCATCCTCCACTTGAAGCTGACTCTGGGAAGTTATGGCCATGAAAGTTACAGGTGGAGGAGGGAGGGAGAGGAGGGAAGCAACAGAGAGTCAAAGTCTGTTTTAAATATTACTGCATAGGAACTTTTTTCAGAACAGAGAAGGCTTCATGTGAAAAATACAAGAATTAAGTTCTCCGGAACAGTTCCAGTTCTATGTTCAATCCTGTCAATTTCCTTGCATTTGTAAGATTTTACAACACCTTATGCTGAACTGTTGCAACTGATATGTAGTTATTGTATAACTGAGGTTTCTTTCCTCTTTCCTTTTATATATTATTTTTTTTATTTTGGTGAAGTGTTATGTAAAGATTTCAATTTTAGGTTTAATCATTAAATTACTGAGCTCCAGGAAAAAAAAAATTAACTCTGTTTTACAGGCTACTTGAGCTTTATTGTATTTCTTGACGTGTGTAATAGAATCAGAGCTTCCCAATTCCAAAAGAGTAATTTAGCTCTGAGGCAGGCACAGGTGTTTACTTAAAAATGATATTAACTGCTAATGCAAAGTGCTTTTATCAGTGTTGTAATAAATTGATTTGTGTTGTAGGAGTTCAGTTAAGTGAGTATTTACCAGAGGTGAAGGACTTGCTTCAAGCAAACGAACTCGGCAACTTGAAATACAACGCTTACTTTGAATTTGTGTTAAAAGCAAACTATGAACTCTACGTTCAGGGACAAGCATGATTCTCACTGGGGTTTTTAAATATTTTTTCTAAAGAACTGTTGCACTCATATACTTTTTTATATTCTGTTTGGTTTTTGGCTAAAACTTTGTAGTAAAGTCTGTATGAGTAATGTACTTGGTCTTAAATGTATAGACTTCGATGCTTTCGTCAGGGGAGGCAGAGTTGTGTTTTCAGGCAACGTAAAAATAAAGTTTTCGTTTTCTGTGACTTTCATAAGCTTGCTGTTTTGTTCTGTATCTTGATTAGTACATGTCCTGTCTGAGACTCAAGGATGCACAGACACACAGGGTGAAATGCAGGACCCAGTGCACAAGGTGGGAAACTTGTATTGTCACCACTGGGCCTATGATTTCAGTTCAGAGAAAATACTGAACACATTAATGTGGAGTGACTGTATACATTACTTAAGAAACAACTGGTTATTCTATCAGATAACTCCACTCTTTCTTTGTACAGCACTTTTTGCTGTAGAAACTGGGTAATTTCAGTTTTACATTAAAGATTACTTGCACAAAAAGGATAACTGGCTTGTCACTGATCACTCAGCTTGTCTGTGACAGAAAGAAATAAAGCACAGCTCTGATTTGAAGTCTTCTGGTCCAGTAAATATACCATTCTTTCAGTTCACATCTGTAAGATCAAACCTTTTCCAAACATTTTAGTATTGTATCCTTTTAACTTCCCTTTAAGCTATTTCTAGCATACATGTAAAATGGGATTAGCAGCTTGCCATGCAGTCATTCACAGCAACTGCTTGTGCCTAAGCTCAGAAGAAACCTCGAAAGCAGTTATGAAAGTGTGGGAGTACAGCATGATCTTCCTTACTTCCATGCCCTGGTCTTTACTAAGTAGCTCTCCTTGGTAGGCACTGCTCATTTCCATTTTTCCTTTTTAACCCCACTGCCCCAGTTACTTATCTCTGACATGTGAATAAAAAAAAAAATAAATTCAATTTCTCAGTTATTCTGATTGACAGCAGCATTTAGTGTTTCAGTAAAAGCTACTGCAATCTGATGTGTTGCACCTTTGTTTTACATGTAACTGAAGAGGCAGAAACTGCAGAGCAACTTGCATGCCCTTATGTTTTACTTGTCTGGCTCCATGCCTGCTGCAACAACTTGATCTAACAGCTGAGAAGGTCAGAAGTTAAATTGGTTGAAGAGAATCCAGTTTCTAGTTTTAAAAGCACAGCTCCCCTTCCGTGGCTTTCCCTCCTCCCTGTACTATTACAGTAAGCTGGGCTGAGAGTCTGAACATGTTTGGAAGAATACATTTATCTAGAGAGGTTCAAACTAATATGGGAAAGAAATGCACTAGCAGTCATCTTCTAAGATTGTTCTAAGCAGCGAACTTTGCTCTTCTGCAGTCTCGTGTGGCTGGGAAGTGTGAGCGTAACTCCCAGCAATGGCTTCAAAGGAATCGCTTGTTTAAAGCCTTGGAAGAATTCCACGTGTTCGCCTGAATGTCACTTTGAGGGTGCTTTCACGTTGATAAATTTGGCAGGGTTTGGGAAGAAAGGGACTAATGAAATAAATGGTTGCTTGTCCCTGCCAAAATACATTCTGCCTTAACTTTTCCTAGACGCTTAAATTTTGCTTGAAGAAGAATCTCTTTAATTGACTGTCCACCATAAAACACTTTGGGGATATCTCATACCATCCTAGACTGTTGGCCAGATCTTTGTATTCTGTCAGGCATGGCAGGGCAAGCCCTGGAAAGCTTGCTCCGGGTGCAAGCGGTTCTGATCACCCTTATCTATTGTTTCAAAGGGCCTGGCTTTTCTGCTGGGTCATGTTTGTCGTGGTTGGTGTAGAAGCATTCTCCAGGTTTTTGGGAAAGGATGAACCGTGCAGGGTTTTCAACTGTTTTACTCTGCTGCTGGGTTGGGAGGCATTTGGCATTTATACAACAGCTTTCCATCTGACTATTGCCAAAACAGAAGGCTACTTGCAATGAGTTTACTTAAACAACGCCTCATTAAAATAACTTCTATGTCTAAACAGATGTTTAATGTTCTTGTACTAGTAATGTTGAACTGGTTCACTATTCTGTTGGGAAGTTTGAGGAGTCTGGGATTCGGGGCTATTCCTCCTCTCTGTCCTCCACTTCATTATGTAATAAGCTGTGCTGGTGCAGAACTCCAGTCTCAGATTACTGCTCCAGGAGGATGCCTTCATTTACCACTGCATATGGAAGGTGGTAAATGCCAGATCTCTAGGTTGTTTCTAAGTGTAACAAAAACAAATAAACTTGTGACAAAGAAGCTGAGGGGGATGGATAGCTCTGCTTGAATAAGGATATATGTTGTTTCTTAAATAGTTATTTTCTCAATAGTGGAAAGCACACAGAGTACGGGAGGTACACATTTGTATCCTTTGTTGTCGCCAGAGCAGCAGGAAAGTTTATCAGTTGTCATTTGTGATCAATTTCAGAAGCTATGCATGGTGGATAGTGAGTTCTTTGTGCCCAGCTCTGTACTGGAAACTAACTCCAGCTGCTTTCTAACTTGAGACAAAAACCACATTCATTTAGTGAATACAGATAAACATCAGATCTACCTGCAGAAAATGATATTTTACTCAGAAGTGGGAGAATTTAACATTGCCATTTGGGCACTTTGCTGTAAACTAGATAGGGGTAGAGAGAAAAAAGGGAACAGAAGGGATAGAATGGGTTTATGCTTGCATCATGTTTCATTGCAGGATTAAGGATGTTTATCTTTCAGCGATGTTAGGGTTTCTGTTACTTGATTTCTGATTCAACAACTGACCATATTTTGGAAACCACAACGAAGTACTACAGTTCTGTAAATAGATTTGGTGGCTGCGATGCCTTTAAGTGCTTTCAGGCTTCTGATTTTTGTACTGCCAGTTGTTGATGACAGAACTGGAGAATAATACAAGCTGAGGAACAGGATGAGAGAAGAGCAATGAGAGTTTTAATACAGTAACTTGACAGGATTTCAGAATCTATAGCAGAAGGAAGCAGAGGGCTGGCAGAGGTAGGGAGGAATGCTGCCAACCTGGAGGATGCAGAAGTTTAACAGAGGAGAAGAAAAGTTGTCTGCTTCTCTGTTGAGCTGTCTGCTCTGCCTTGCGGTGGAGGAAGTCACCTGCAGAAATACCTTCACTCGCAAGAGACACCTCACAGCACAGTGCTTCTAGCCTACTATTCCTTCTTCCTTCTTGCCTGACTCTAAATTTTCAAAGGACCAGTTGTGCCTTCAGAGATCTTGAAGATTGATTTGCATTGACATAGCGGCAGGGCTGCAAATCTACTTGCATTGCTGCCTCTTCTTTCCGTTGGAAACCAAATGTCTGTAAAATCTTCCAAGCGTCCCACAGGGAATCTCTGCTTAAATACCCCTAGCTGAAGAAGATGAACTGTTCCTTTTCACTTGCATAGTACCTTCAGCTCGTCAGAGATGACTTAACTGTGAGACCACACTCCTTTTGGAAAGGGTGAGCCACAGGGATA